>BMAV01027473.1:300589-572492 GCA_019973955.1 Trichonephila inaurata madagascariensis | reverse complement strand
TGCCATATTTCACGAACTGACTCACTGGCACTTGCAGCGAATATGTTGAATTGCGTCTCCATCCTTCATTTTATTCTACTGTTGAACAGCGCGCCGACGTCACGCGTTTTG
The DNA here is from genome assembly GCA_019973955.1 of Trichonephila inaurata madagascariensis. Classification (NCBI taxonomy): domain Eukaryota; kingdom Metazoa; phylum Arthropoda; class Arachnida; order Araneae; family Nephilidae; genus Trichonephila; species Trichonephila inaurata. Next base: position 572,381 of record BMAV01027473.1, on the reverse strand, counting down.
CGTACGCTTATATCGCTTCTGACGTTTTGTTCCTGATATTTGCATACGCATGACGTTCTACTGACTTATGTGTTCACTGTACTGATCTCCAGACCTCCTTTTCTGCAATTTCATGGCTATCTGCTAAATTTTTACATTGTTGCTTAAGTTTTGCACACCAGTGTATATATATATATATAAATCCTTCATAAACACTGTCAAGGTCCTTTTATTGCATTCCAAAGCCTTCGGAACAATTTTATGGCTAGCACGCAGATCACTACAAAAGATCGTACTTCGGAAAGACGTTTATATACGTTTTGGGTAATTAACGCTTTGGTGAGCGAGACGTTTATATTCGTCGGTGTCTCTTAACAGGTTATAGTCGTATTTTAGCTTTAATGTCAAAGCAGATTATTATTGAATTCAATACATTGTCATTGTAAGGAAGAGGGGTGCGATGAAAATTATGAATTAATATTGGGTCACAAGTATTGAAAGATTGAGAAGCACTGATATAAGCTCCTGATTGCAATGAACGAGGTGCATGACGGTTTTACCTCCAACATTGTCCCAGGAGGCAAACTCCCAGCGACGCTTTCTTTGCACTCTTGCACTCGACAGCGGACCCTTTCTCGTGGACACAAAGGAACGTGAGAGAAGAGAAAGGACATCAAACAACGATAAGACTATGCTGGATCTGGTACACAATAATTCAGGTACCACTATGCGCCCTATCGCTGGTAATTTCGAGATTTCCCATATGACCGTCTGGTGGATCCTGATACTAACAACCTCCGCCCCTTATGGAGGGTGTGTTCAAGTCACTGGTGGACAAAAATACCGTTGACAGAGTTGAAGATCTTGTTGTGCTCATCACCACAGCTTCTGAGAAGATTCGACATGCCGATTTCTTCACTAGTATAATGCGCCCTATATGTGATACAATACGGCTCGGGGTCGTAATGATCACTGTTTCTTTAATGTGCTTTTTTCCCTTACCTCTTTGCTATGCTAAGAAAAATAAACACGTATTCTTCTTTTGTTCGGGTCTTGTTTTTCTAGTTTTTTATATCGTCATTGCTGCACCAGAAAGAGTTTCTGATTTAGCATTTAGTATATCTTTTCCCATCGAAAAGGTTTACTCTATCTATCCTGAAAGTCCAATCACTGTATTTGCTTGTGAGATTTTTACATAGCCTACTAAATTGACAGATCACCCGAAAACAAGACTTGAGTTTCGAATAATGAACTTAGACACACTATTTTTCAATTGTTTGATGAATAGGCGTCTTCTGTCGTCGATTTGTTTAATAATTTGGCTAAAGGCAAAATTTGATTTGCATACAGCATTCAATTTTTGAGATATTTCAACCTTTTCTTTCTGTTCTTTCTTTAGTCATATGCATAACATTGACTATTTTGTCCCATTCGGTTCTTAATATATCGAAACTTTCCTTCTTAGAATGTACTTAGTAGAGAAGATGATTATGAAATCAGGCTGCGATACAAAGATATCTAATAAGGGAAGAGAATGTACGATGTTACGGAAATCACTATTAATAATAGCTCTAAACTCTTGTTTTGTCTAATATAGAGCCCAAAAATATGACACAGAAAATTGAATTCCGTCTGCTAATCATACTATAAATTGCTATTATGAATCCCCCTTTTTAACAAAGGTCAGCGTTTCTCAAATTGTAGGGCACATCCTCCAGGGGGACGTGATAACCTGCATGTAGGGCACGAGCATATCGAAAAGTCGAAAATAAATTCTATTTTTAAAAATTATTAATTTACTGAAAGGAAGCAAAGCAAAATAGATTCTGGCATAAAAAATAAGATACACGCGTTGCATACTTATTACAAGCTGTTCTAGTTTAAAAATCAGAAAGGAAACATAACAGAATACTTATCCCCCCAAAAAATTGCCCAAAATATCTATTGCTTAAAAGTAACATGTACCAAATTTAATACTTACCTTGATAATTCATACGGTTTATAATTAAGGTCGTTTATCAGCTTTAACATCAAAGTACATTGTTTATGCATTTAATGCATTGATATTGTATGGGGAGAGCGCGATGAAAATTATGATTGAAAACCGGGTCGCAAATATTGAAAGTTAGAAAAGAGCACTATGATAGGTGTATGAGAACTTTTCTCTGATATTAATCCAATACTTGACAATTAGTCGAATAATTTAAATATCTACTCTCTACTTTAACAAAAATAGGGTAACTTTTACATAGTATTGGTGTTTAATTATTTATTTATTAATATTATTGTTGTGGTTTTGGAGAATACATGTGTTAAAGCACTACTTGGCAATTAGTTTACCAAACACATGAATAAAATAAATATACATTTTGTGATTTGGCTTAAAGCCTTACTTGATTTGGTTTATGAAAGAAAAATCTGTGTTTTGGAAATTTTCTAAGAAAAACCTTTCACAGCAGTAATATTTATACCTCCATGAGTTATATACTCTCCATATTACTAGTCTACATAAATGTGTACGAAACTACTATGACATCCATTAAATGTCATAGCAATATGTTGAATTAAAATGGGTTTCCATCTAGAATATCCATTTCATATCAAGAATTTGCAATTCATGATTACTCCTGTAAACGATTTAATTCGTGCCCATTAAAGTAGTCTCGTATAAATTAACATGAACATTATATGGAAGAAGTGGTTGTTTTAAATACTACAAGTCTAACTACAGGGCTCGTAAGAAGATTTTCACAGTATTTTAGAATACATGAATTCCATATGTACTTTTAAACAATATGCGAATGCTTTCAGTTAAAGTTTAGAAATTTTATATGTAAATATCATAGCATACATATATTTATTTATGAAAAATCAAATGAATTTGTATTTCCATATTATGAAGTCCTTAATTTATACTTATTTAAATAACATGATTATGAGATTTTTTATTATTTTCTCATATTTGTTTTAAATAAAAAAATCTAACTGCTAGTAGTACGATATTTTGTTCTTTGTAAAACAGTCAAAATAGTCTAAGCTTACTTTCTGTTAATTCCTTTTAAAAGACTCATAAATTATTTTTGTAGTCCTCCAAAATAATACTCCCCGATTAATTAATATCATTAAAAAAAAATAATTGTACTAACTATAACAGTTCGTTACATAATAGAAATATTAATTAATATATTCTTAATTAATGTTATTATTATGGAAAAATGATAGATATAAAGTAAAGTTCATTACATGAAATATTAAATCATGCATACATACATTTATAAAATATTTTGCAATTAAAAATAATTGTGAGCGGAGATTAATACATTAATTTAAATTTAGTATTTTTTTCATTTAAATAGTTTTATTACTTAAGCTAAATATAAATAGTTAATTTACTAAGCAATATAATATTTTGTTTCTTTATACTTATCAAATTAATTTATATTGTTACGTGGATTATTTATAACCTGTGAACAGTCAAATATACGAATACTACTTTATAAAAATGCAGCAATTATTTAATGAAAACTAGAGATGCATTTCGTAAATGAAGTATAAAAAAGAATTAAAGGAAATATTATAAAGAGAAAGTACAAAAAAAAGTCTGCATATGAACAAAAGTACGTTTTCTTATAGGATTTATATTTTTTTCAATGTTAATAAAGAGCAAAAATATTCAGTGAAAAAATGCTACATGAACAGTTGTTATTATTCAATATACTGAATTAAATTCCTTTTAACTTGTCAATTAAGGTATCCGACTACCCTAAAATCAAGATTTTTTTAAAAAATTGACAATTTGTTTTTATGATTTTATTTTATAGACCATCTTAGAGTAGCTTCTGAAAAATACTTAAGTTTTTATTTTCCATTCATTAGAACAAAAACTACAGGTGTGTTAGTAAAAGCAGATGCCATAACTTTACTTAAGATGTCACACTTTGAAATGCGTTTTACTCGAAAAGTGTTTTTTTCGAAAAACTCAAACAAGGACAGCCATGGCTCAAAAGTTTTTTGAAATAATTTACTGAAATTTTTTGTATATGTTCCGTATAACAGTAGAAATGTTTTAACGTTCAGAATTTTCAATAACTGTTTTATTACAAAATTTACAGTCCTTTATGTGAATATAATCACTGTTTTTTTTAAGCAATTTCATATAATAACTAATATAAAGTGCTTTAGTTTTAGTAAAAATTAAGATATCTCTTATCCTGAAGGTCATTTCAAAAAGGAATAGCAAAGTAATACATCTGAAATAAAAAATTGAGAATTTGTTCATTTACTATTTGTACAGAGCGGGCCCCGTTTATATAATTTTTTGTCAATTTTGACCCATTTTTTCCCAATTTAGTAATAATCATTTATTTTTCTCTGCTTAATTTTAGCCTTTTTTTTCCTTAAAATGTACTAAATAAATCTAAAACCCACAAAAAATCTCCATATATCCATTACTTTTAAAAAAAGTTGTCGCAAGTAGTCTGATACCTTAAAAATAAAAGTATACTAGATTCATTCAAAGTTAAACTATTTTTAAAAATTTATGTGATAAAAAAGGTTTAAAAGTGCACAGTTACATTAAAAAGAATATATATATAATTATATATATATATTGCTAACACAAAACAAAAAATACATCCGCATCATTTTTTATTTTTCTATTAGACAGAAATAATTAGGATGTTATTAGGAAGTACTTTAGGATACATCGTCTGATTTTGAAAACAATATTAAAAATATTTAAGTGACATTAGACATTTTAAACCTTTTTTTTTCGAATTTTAAGAAAATCCATTGAGTTACTTATAAAAAACGGTATAATGATGCGTATGTGTATATATATGAAATTCCTCTCCCAAATACATAAATGATTCAATAATTGTAAGTATTGAATGCAATGGTCATTAATGTTTAAAATATAAGGTATCCGACTACGTTCGGAACCATGATTTTAAAAAAGCGCATAAATGGATAATCTTCATGATATTTAGTGTCACTTAGATTAGCATACATGTATAGAATTGTTTTAAGGACATTATGACAAAAAAATATTATTTAAATACAATATTTTGGCAAAAAACTAACTTAGAATAACCTTTATTCCAAATGTTCTCCTTTTGTAAGAAATGCTTCTATTGTATTAATATTTTGCCTGTATATAGCTCAGACCTCTGTACAGAGGCTCAACTATGATTTTTGAAAAGTTCAAATTATTTTCAGAGTTACAATAATTTGAAATAATTATCGGCGTATTTTCTTAAAATTTCTCCTTTGTGTTTTCATAAAACATGGATAAACCGACTTCCGAGTTATGCATTTCAAAAATTCTAGTTGAGCCTCTGTAGAGAGGTCTGAGCTGAATACAGGCAAAATATTAATAGTATAGAAGCATTTTTTACAAAAGGAAAACATTTGGAAAAAAGATTATTCTAAGTTAATTTTTTGCTAAAATATTGTATTTAAATATTTTTTTTTGTCATAATGTCCTTAAAACAATTGTATACATGTATTCTAATCTAAGTGACACTAAATATGATAAATATTATCCATTTATGCGCTTTTGCAAAATCACGGTTTCGAATGTAGTCGGATACCTTAACAAGATAATCCAGCACAGTTTATTTAAACGAAGTGCTAAAACTATTTATACCAATAAATATAGTTTATAACATGAATTTACCTTTGTTTCATCTATCTGGACAGGAGGCCACGTCCATTCGTCTGCGCTAACCTGCTTAGCACCACAAACATTACAACGCCACCTAACGTCTGTCGGTTGTCCTACAGCTCCATAGCCATCACAAGATCCTTCACATGAAGATACTATCTGGATATTTGGATCTGGGTATTCTTCTCTGCACTCGGCAGCTTCTGCACAAAATGTTGTCTCTTTCTTTCTTTTCTTCTTGTCTTTTTTGTTTTTGTGTGTATGAGTAGCAAGTGCGTAACGCATGGGCTGTGGTTCCGAACTTGAGAATGAATCTGGGTGAGCATCACTGCAATTATTAACCACCTCAGAGCGTGCTCGTTTGCGGATTTGGAGATAGATTCTTGCATATGTAGCTATCATGGCTACCATAGGGCAGTAAAAGTTTATGATGGATGTTGTAAGCTTGAATACGACGTTGTCCGCAAACTCGGTCTGTTAAGAAAAAGAGAGTTGTTATCTACTTGTTATTTTTAAAAGATGAAGATACTTAAAAATATTTCAATATTCCAATATAAATATCACTACAGACTTTATTTCATAATTTTTTGTCTTGGAATTATTTTTCTGAATCGTATAGCATTTACAATAATACAGAGCTTGTCAATTTGTTGACTATAACTCTAAACTAATTTCTCAGTTTGGGAAAAATTTTAAGGAGTATAAGTTAAATTACAATCGATGAATATCTTGATTTTTTTTATTTGCTATAAAAATATATTTCAAGTAATCAAAGTATATATTGGGTATTTTTTTAAATTTATAGTTGAGAGCACATCAAACAATGTTGAAATATAAAAGAATTTCAGATTGAATATCCGAAATTGGTACATTATCACCACAAAGATATTTTATTTACTTGAATTTTTTAGAACTTAATGGTAAAAAATCAAACAAAGGATCCAGTGGCACTATTTATGCAAATTCTATTTATAGCAAAATATAATGTCTTATAATATTTGATGTATACAGCAGTTGGTAGTTATAATTTGTATTTTTAGTATTTGAATAGACTCGACCTTTATTATATGAACGTGATTACTTTATAAATATTAGAAAAAAGCCTACAACATATTGGTTAAAAATCCATCATTCCATCAACAGGGTAAATAAGTCAAACCCGTGCTTTATCTATTATATAAAACTATCCAGGCAATTCTTTCTTTAATTTACAATTGTGTTAATGATTATGCAGAGTTTATGTTATTTGCTTTCGTTTAAAGCAACTTTTATCATCTTTACTCATTCATCGCTTAAGTTATATATTAGGTATCTGCATTCAAATTACTTGAACTGTTATTGGGATTATTTTATATACGAGTATATATTTTATGACATAAATAAGCAGACTTTAATTTAAAGTTTTAAGTTATTGTACTTTTTATTTGGAAAATCGATGACTTCCATGAGATCCAATATACTTCCTTTTTTTTTTTGAACGTCATTCTTTTTATGGTTGTGATACTAAACATTTCATTTCCATAATGCTTTTTCTTTTAAGTTGGGAGATAATTAACTTTATTAGCAAAGAAAAAAATTGAACAAAAATTTTAATTCGCAATTTTAGACTGTTAATAAAATTGCTTTAGTATTTAGACACAATTGTTCTTATCGAAGATAAACTATATAACCAAAATATGACGGTAGTTTTGTTTGTTTGTTTATCGAAATTTTCTGGATACATATTTATGCTCAACTTAAGAGCACACTAAACCAGTGCTTCTCAAACTTTCAATATACGCGACCGCTGTTCAATCATCATTTTCATCACCCTCCCCCCCTCCAAACAGCAACAATGTATTAAATTCAATAATACTATACTTTGATACTAAAGCTGCATTACGACTTTAACCTCTTAAGTGCCACCGACGTATATAAACGTCTCGCTCAGCCAAAACATTTATTTTCTGGACATATATATACGTCTTTCCAAAGTATGATCTTTTCTGTGCAGTGCTATCCAAAAACTTATTCCGAAGGCTTTGGAAGGCAAAAAAAGGACCTTGACAGTGTTTGCGAAGGGTTTAATTATTTCAGAGGATATGCTTATTTATTTCTTTTCTCCTCCTCAAAAAACATCATAATACGCTCGCCTACCTGGAAAACGGTAGCATTGGGAAGCGAATCGCCTAACTTCTAATCGGCAGTTATAAGGAATTAACTATAAACCATACAAATTATCAAAATAAGTGTTAATTCAAGCCCATGGGGTTACTGATAACTATCAAACTTGTTCTTAACTTAATATTGTTAAATTAATAATAAAATATAAATTGTACAGTACTGATACATTTATAAGTGTAATATATAATTGTAAATGTGTGTTTTATATTTTATTACATCAGAAAGGAATTTGTTTTTTTTACTTTCAGTAAATTAATAATTTTTTAAATGACCTTTTTTTTTTCTGACTATTCAATATGCTCGCAAGCCCCTCGTAGAGTTATCAAGCCTCCCAAGGGAGGGCACCCCACAGTTTGAGAAACGCTGCAGTAAACACACACATTCAATTATTTCTTTTTTATTTTTGAAATATTTTCATTAGGGTAGAACCCTGAGATGAAATCCTTTTGTCCATATATATGAAGTGTCGAAAACCAGCCTCAAGTGAAAGGAGAGAGAAGTCATATGAGTTCTGGGAAAATTAAAAAGAAAATAATATTACTTAGTTAACCCGCGGTCACTCGGGCCTGTTTTTGGTACCGTCATTACTCGCGGTGTGTAGAAAACACCCCAAACTTTTAACACGTGTATTTAATTATGAAAATAAAATTAAGTCATTATGATACATATATGTAAAGTACAAGATGTTTTTTGTATTATACAAATAAAATTATTAAATTTATTGCATACAAATGATACTAACGTTAATTTAAACTAAACATACAAAATTTTCATTTTAAAACACATAATTTTATATTTTTTCATAAACCAGTATAGAACGTATATACTAGTAATAAATATACTTTATAATTAATGAGATAATGATAGTAAAAAGTTGAAAAATAATATCTTAATCATTTTTCAAACATTCAGAGTAGACTGTATACATCTCGTAGGAGTTCTCATCCCCCCAAATAAACTTTTGAAGGTCTTTACATTCCAATCGTTCGAGAAAGAGAGATTGCATAAAGCCTGAAGGTTCAATGACCTGAAATGTGCAGCTACAGAAAAAATTGTGGTTCTGCGCATTCTTTTTTGAATCCTGGGAGGATTTTCTTGTTGCTGGGGTGTACAGAACACACCGCGCGAGTGATCGCGGGTTAAGCCTATTACAGACCATCTTATCATTAGGCATTGTGACCGCAGAAATTTCACCATTTTACAAAGATTATTTCACCAACGTCATTATACATAGCTGCGCTTTTAATCACAATCACAAGTGGAACAAATGGCTTCGATGACGCAGTTAAAATTGAAGTAGTTTTTTTAAGTAGGTGTTTGAGAAAATGATGTAATCTAACTTTGAATCTCCATGAAAACAAATACAATTGTATGCAATTTGTTTCAAAAGATGCCCCATTTAGTTAAGATATCAACTTTCCTATCCGTAATAATGCCAACTTTTTGTTTGCTAAACATCTTCATTTTAAAAACCAAATACAAAATTCATACATTTGTGGGTTCTAGGAACATAGAAAACGAAGTGGTCAATATAATACTGAAAGATAGAGCTAATATTTAATGATGCTATTAAAACGAAAAAGATGTAATTACACAGGAAGGTAACCATCACTAAGAATCGAAGTCTCTATCCGTCTCAATTACTTTTATGAAATACCATAATTATATCCTAACTTTCTATACGATATCTAATTTTCGTGCAATGGGTTTTAGACCTCGTAAATGGGATCGTTTTGAGGACATGTTTTAACATAATGAATTAATTTTTGTTCCAGCCAAGAAGATTTATTTTTGATTAAAAAAATGTTTCCTTTAGACTGAAACATTACATCTCAGAACGCTTAACTAAAATTCGCTTTCTCGTTGCTATGACTACTATCTATCATTTCATTCAATTTTTCGAAAGTTTGATCAATTTCTTCTTTCGAAGTTTCAACTTCCTCCCATAGAAATGCAGATATTCAATTTCTTTTTCGTATTCCATTAATTTCAGTTTGCAAGCCGTAATGAAATGTACAATATAGCAATTAACAGGTCATTCACAGGGAAAAAAAAAATACTGACTGCCAAAGAAAACTTTTTGAAATAAATGAGATCGAGTGGGGAACTCAGTCACCATAAATACCTCAAACTCAAAAGTAACAATTGCCACACCTAAAAATTTGAGAAATATGTGACAAGAATGTTTAAAGCGAAGTCACTCATTCACATTTGGAGAGAACTGAGAAGGTCATTGACAAAAGTAAGGATTAATGATTCCGTGAGAACAACGCCTCCCTTCAGTGTATTCTGTTAAATTAACCATCGTAATGCGTTTATAAAAATGCCTTAATACCTTTTCCCCATGGGTAGCTTTATCCTAAATGAAATCTTGATAAAGCACTGCTCATTTAAACATTTCTGATATAAAGTTAAAGCTATCTGAATATTTGCATGTTATTAAGCCCACTGCACACACACAGCTAATGCTGAAGTATATAGTGTCCATGGACTATTTTTCTACACCCAGATATCTGCTGGACTTTGCATCAGGCACTCTGGCACTCAAGTACAGAGTTGGCAGAATACCAGATGTAGATTGCTTCTGAAGAGGGTGATATATTCATGGGGCAATTCTATCATCGCTAAAGAATCCCCGTCTAAGCGATAAGTGAACATTATTACACATCCAGTGCATCCCATTCGACAGCAGTGTTCATGGCCTTAATTCAGCGTTTCTAAAACTGTGGGGTGCACCCACTTGGGGGGCGTGATAAGCCTACGACGGGGGCCCGAGCCTATTGAAAAGTCGAAAACAAAAAATTATTTTAAAAAGTTACTAATTTACTAAAAGTAAACAAACAAAATACATTCTGACATAATAAAAAATAAAATAGACATTTACTCTGATATAATACACTTATAAATGCATCAGCACTGCACAATGTGTTTTATGATTTAACAATACTAAGAAGAAGTTTAAAAATTACCAGTGACTCCAGTCTTGTCCTATATAAAATTATATACAAAAATTAACACTTATCTTGATATTTTCTGTACAGTTTATAATTAATCCCTTAATTGCCGATTAAAAGTTATGCGATTCACTCCCCAATGCCACCGTTTTGCCGGTAGGCGTGCATATGTGATGCATTGGCGTAGGGGGGGGGAATATAAATATGCAAATCCTCCGAAATTAGTAAATTCTTCAAAAACGTCCACATTTTTTTAATGCATTTCAAAGCCTTCGGAACATTTTTATGGATAGCAGTGCACAGAAAAGGTCGTACTTCGAAAAGACGTATATATTTGACGTCCGGGGAAAATAACGCTTTGGCTGAGAGAGACGTTTATATGCGTCGGTGTCACTTAAGAGGTTTAAGTCGTATTGTAGTTGTAGCATCGAAGTATAGTATTATTGAATTCAATACATTGGTATTATATGGCGGGAGTCGAGAGGAAAATTATGATTGAATATTGGATCCCCAGTATTGAAAGTTTAAGAAGCACTGCCTTGATTGACAGAAAATCCATCCTGTAGTAAGAGTTAAATCACCAGGAACATTCAAGTGAATTTCTGGTCACGCCTTGTGCTCTAAATGTACCTGACACGAATTCAATGGACCATTTTTTGTTCCATCTTGAAAACTGAATTTTTGCCTCCATGCTATCCCCTCGCAATGTGCGGGACTTGTAGGACCAGTTGGTGAATGCTAGATACATCAGACTACTTATCAGCTTCCCTTTTTCAAGGTCATTAGCCTCTCGTCCTACAGTGTTGACGTTTTTGAATGTGCAAAAGCTTTATCCCATTCATATTAAACAAGTGGTCCTAATGTAATATTCTTCACTGTATATACAATGCCTGTAGCATGGAGGACTTCTTTTCATATATTATGTCTTACCTAAATTAATATTTAATAATTTCTAAAGGGATATTAATGAAAAATTCAAAATAAAGAGAATGACTGTGTTTTCAATCATATCTTGTGAACCCATTTTTAAGTACAATATTTGCAGAATTTTTGTTTCGATATAATCATTTCAATTTTATGTACTTACAAATATTTATATATTGAAGAGTTAAATAAATGTCTAAGAAAAACTATTTACCAACTCTTGAAAGAGATCTTCGAGGAAAAGTGTCATTTAATGTGATTCCTGTTTTTTTTTTCAGTGTTTTTTAAACACAACACTTTTTGTTACAGATCAAACAATTACTGAACCATGCTTGTTTTTTCACTACAAAATAGTCAACTTCCCAATCGTCTTGAAATGATCTATTTTCTTCGAATATTTTTCGCTTTCAAGATATGAGATAGTTAAAAAATTAGTTCCATTCATAAAAGAGTCACTACTCCACTGTTGTCTATTACCACTAATCAGAAAAAATATATATCAATTGGCACCCATACGACATCGACAGCAAAACGCAAAATTGATATATTTGAATTTTTAACAAAAAATTTCCCACCAAATTTTCATTAATAAATGAATTTCTCAGAGCAATGGGCCTTGACCAGGCCACTTAAAAAGGCCCGGTGGGCCGCATGTGGCCCGCGGGCCGCAGATTGAGTACCACTGATATAAAGGGATGTAGAAGGTGTACACAGCATACGACGTGCAATGAGGAAACCTGTTATTGGTAGAGGAAATAGATCAAAAGTACAGCCATGCTATTCATGGATCCGTCCATATTGGAGCAATGCGAGGTAGTTTGGTTTCTGATTGTGGAAGGAGACCTAAATGCAGGCAATTTTTTCAGCGAATGGAGTCAGTCTATGACGAGAGCTGCTTAGTTTAAACAATTGGTGCAAAAGGTTTCTTGAAGGGTGTCGAACGATACTAGACATCTAAGGCAATGTCGGCTCAAACATCTCTCATGCAGCGCAAGCAAACTTAAAAAAATTTCGTTGAAAAGTGTTGAAACACCCACTGTACAGTCCCAATTTGTCTACCTGATACCTTCCATCCTTTTTCTACTTAAGGGTGCATTAAGTGCGTTTTCATTCAGACGATCAGGTGAAGGAAACTGTGCAGGACTACCTCGAGAATCAACCACAATATTTCTACAGCAAAGACACAGACCTACTGTCGAAACCATAGGACATATGTTACAACGCCGAAGACGATTTATTTTAAATTCTAATAAGGAAATCTTTTTTATTCAATTTGTCCACTTCTGATTTGGGCAACGCAGTAACATTTACAAGTTTATTTACTTTAAAATTTATAAATATCATAAAGAGAGAAATGAAGAAATAATAAAACATATCAGAGGATTAAAAAGAATTAAATTATGATAGCTAATTTACAGGCATTTAAATTCTCCCTTTTGGGGAATTAAAATACATACTTTCATACTTTCTTGAAACTATCTAGATATTAAAATTGAACCTGATATTAAGGAATTTTATACGATAATAAAGTTAAAATTACAATCATTAGCTGAACTTCCATGACCCTTGCTCACGAAAGGATGCATTTGAAGTGGAATGTTCGTTCAGAGAGAAAGAGAGATAAAATTAACCCAAACTGTTATGACCTTTTAGCAGGGGTCTGTGATCCTTTGCTCATGTCATGTTGTTGAAGACTTGAATAATTTATTGTCTGGGGTTTCATGACCTTCACTCCAAAATATGTTGGGACTTGTCATAAAATTATTCTAGGGCAAATATCCATCCATTTTATGCATAGCTCAAAAAGGAAATTATTTTACTCGATTAATTTATCGGAAGTACGTGTCGAATACCCTGTTTATTACAAATGCAAATGAGGAAAAAAACGTCAGTAAGTTTGTGAAATAATTTTAATCTTGAAAATACGAAAAACAATTTTAACGTACCTTAATTCATACAAAAATACTATTACACACAATTAATTTTCAAATAGAGGGTATATAAATGTAAACTATTTTTATCTAATTTTAAAGATATTATAATTAATTTTTCAAACCGTATAATTTGAAAAATCAATAATTCATATTACATTTAAGGTATCCGACTACTTTCGGAACCATGATTTTAAAAAAGTGCATAAATGTATAATTTTCATGATATTTAGTGTCACTTAGATTAGAATACATGTATAAAATTGTTTTAAGGACAGTATTACAAAACAAAATTATTTAAATACTATACTTTGGCAAAAAATTAACTTAGAATAACATTTTTTCCAAATGTTCTCCTTTTGTGAAAAATGCTTCTATTATAATAATATTTTGGCTGTATATAGCTCAGACCTCTGTACAGAGGCTCAACTATGATTTTTTAAAAATTCAGATTATTTTCAGAGTTACAACCATTTGAAATAATTATCAGCGTATTTTAAGGGGCACTTCAGCAGCATTTTCCCTATCCCGTAAGTTAAAATGACCAATTTTAAGGGAAAATTTTAAAAAAAAGGATGGTGTACAGTCATGAATTTTGTGTGTGCATTCATTGTATTGTTTTTTTTAATTTAATGGGAGATTTTTTAAAATTTTGATTAGTTTTTTTAAAAATTTTATTTGGGGGTAAAAAAAATTTTAAACGGTGAAAAATTTTTAATTTTAATCCATAAATATTTTTGAATAATTTTTTTACAAAAATTTTCATTAAAATATTTATTTTTATAGTGTTAAACATTTCAAAGCTCAAGGCTATAAAATAAGTAGTGTTTAAAAAGTTCCTTTGTGTTGAAAATTTTCACTTTTGAGAAAAGAGATTTAAAGTAAAAAATTACTTTTTAATTAATGCATACCCGAACTGTAACTTATTCATGTCATTTGCAAGATCATCTTCTTGTCTACATTTTAATTGTTTGTTTTTAATTCTAGCTTCTTTGGTTCATTGTAAAACTGCCTTCCTAATACACGCATAATCTACTTCTTGCAATGCTCGACATTTGTAAAATCTAGGGGTTGAATGTTTAATACATCTAAAACTTTTAATTTGGTACTGAAGCCTTGATTATATAAATATATAGCTTCATGTACTATAGTTTTTGAAGTACCCAATTGCACAAATACAGTTTTTGGAATTATACACCAAATACTATTTCCGCATTCACTAATATTTTGAGGTTTATCAAGCAAGCATCTAGACAAAAGTTCAAGATTAGAGACCTCTAAATACTTTTTATGCTATTTCTAATTGCAATAGGTAAGTCGTGTTTATGCTTATATGTGTAACCTTTCAGTATGGACATATTATATCTACACCACAAGTCACTTCCCATGGGTCATAAACCGTGTCGTAGATTCAAATCTGTGAATATTTTATCAAAATATATAGCTCAAATAGCTTGCCTTATGGCTAACAAATTTTCACGAGTTGTTTTGAATAGCCAAAACATAGTATCTTTGCAATTTGTCTATTTCTGCATCTGTCAAGCCATTATGGCATTCTAGAGATTTTTGTCCTCAAGCTTTTTGTCTTTTAATTTTGATTTTAACGCTTTAAGTCATGTCCCCATCATTTTCTCAACACACACACATGACCAACACATCCTAATTTTTCAATATTGACATATCTCTGAGGTTTAGATTCTAAAACTGTTTTGTATGCTTTAGTGTCCCCATAGAGTCCAAATATTGTAAATTGTGTAATGTCTGCGAGCGATGGAAGATACAAAAATAAAAGAAGTACACCTCTTCAACTTCCATATTCCCATACTATTTACAATGTAACTTGCCGAACACTCATCGATATGTACATTGCTGAAAATAATGAGCATTTCCGCGACAATATTTCAGTATCAACAACTTTCCCAGTATCCAAACCAACTGTCGGTAACAAATCCATTTATATAGTATGGTTCTTTTTGCCAAGTACCATCGATAGCCACAGGTACATTTTGGCATCCATTATTAAATGATATTGTTTCGGCAGCAGCTAATGCCCTAGACAATTTAGTTACTTTCTCTGTCGCGTTATTAAATGTATGCATGGAATCGTAAAACCACTTTAGTGTAAGTGACAAATTCATGACTCCGAAAAATATTTTTGAAACTCTTCTTTTTTAATAGACCTCATACCATATGAAAGTCTATTGTTCACTTCATATAATTTTGTATCTTTTTGATTAACTACTGTTTTAGTAAACCTGGTATTAAGAAATGTTTGAATAAGACCACAAAAGTCACAACATATTAACAATTTTGTAACCTAAATTTATGTGAATACCTTGGTTTTTACATTTATTTGTTATTAATGTTGTTTCAAAGCACAAGAAAACAGTACAATGTCAGTCATTTCACAGAAACATTCAAATGAATCAAAAAAGAAACATACTCTTTATTAAACTTACCTAACTTTGCTTTTAAAGCTGAATTATTTTTGTTGAAATCGTCTGACTGTTATGCAACGTTTAATTCATCGAAAGTTTGGGTTTTGTATATATTTTTCCAAACTTTCATTTTTAAACGTTTTATTATTTAACCAAGTTTTAAAAACGTTTTTAAACATTTTACCGTTATTGTTTTTGATGGAAAACACTATTTCACACGATAGCAGAAATTCGTTGTATTTAATGAGATAAAAATATAGCATGCGGTTACCAAAAGTAAATAAACAGCTACAACTATTCACTTCACTTCTTTCCTGAATAAGCTGCTGATCAAAATAAATTCTTTTGATTAATTTAAACTATTTGAAAGAGCTGAAAAGTAGCATGCGTCTTTTGTTTTGATTTGAAAGGGGCGTGGCAGTCAGATGTTTTAGGGTTTGACAAATGTAAACAACTTTTTAAAAAAATATTAAAAATACTTCTAATTCAGCTAGAGCAAAAATTTAAATTGCATTAGAAAGAAATGAATGGTATTTTATTTTTCAATCAAAATTGAAAAATCGATTTGTAATTCGATTTTCGTGAAGTGACCCCCTTAAAATTTCTCCCTTCTGTTTTCGTAAAACATGGATAAACCGACTTCCAAGTTATGCGTTTTAAAATTCTAGTTGAGCCTCTGTACAGAGGTCTGAGCTGAATACAGTCAAAATATTAATACAATAGAAACATTTTTTGCAAAAGGAGAACATTTGGAAAAAAGGTCATTCAAAGTTAATTTTTTGCCAAAATATTGTATTTAAATACTTTTTTTTGTCATAATGTTCTTAAAACAATTTTATATATGTATTCTTATCTAAGTGACACTAAATATCATAATTATTATCCATTTACACGCTTTTGCAAAATAACGGTTCCGAACGTAATCGGATACCTTAAGAAGTAAATATGAAATACCTGGACACAGGATATAATGTTAAACTCGAGCTTAAATAACACCATTTTTACATAATTTTTACATAGTATGCACTTATTGGGACTTATTAATGATAATCTTCTTTCGTAGTATTCATTGAATAAAGCAGAAAATGAAAAAAAAGCATACAAATACAGCTAAAAAGAATATGAATAAAGTAAGTAGAAATTACTTACATCTAAGCAACAAATATTGAAGCATGAATTATTACTTAACATGAAGTAAACCTAACAGGACACATTTCTTCTTACTCAACATATAACCCCATTTTATGGTTTTATTATCAAATCACATGCTTTCTTGTATCAGTATATGAACTTTACGTAAAAATATTGTAAAGTTTAAATTACTACAAAGAAATGGGTGCGATATGTGTGTAAAAACTTATGAGTATTTTGCATATTTGTTTATTCTAATATACATAACGTTGTATGTAACAACTATTCATATTGATTTATTTGTTTTCAGGAAGCCGTAGATTGAAAAATGTAGTGGGACACACAGACACTCTCAGTTTGAATACATTTTTTATTTTAAAGATTATGATGCTCGGCAAATCCACGATTAAATGATGGACGTTTATGAAATGATAGTTCATCATATAGTATGGTTGAAAGGTGAAGAAAAATTTAACTTTTAGTCCAATGTCCCTCACAGACGAGCCAAGAAGTGGAAGACCAGTTAGCACAGAGAAAAAAATAGAAGAATTTATCCAATTAGATCGAGGGAAACAGTCCTCCAAATTAATAAGATTAAGACGGATTTTTGTTATGATAACGTGTGAAAAGTTATTCAAGAAGAACTGCACATGCCAATGTTATCAGCACTCTAGGTTTATTCAAATACTGGCTTTTTTAGAAAGCAGCACGTTGTGGTTGACCAAGAGAGATATTTGAATCTTTTGGACGAGATAAAGATGAAGTTTTTAGTCACCTGTAACTATGAAGGAGTATCGAATCTATTACCCCTAAGTGCGGTGGGTGTGCATATTCATCCTGCTCAACTAGTGCGTTTAGTGCCCCGGAGGTGTATACTCGTCCTTCGAAAGGACGACTTTTTGCATGGTGCTGCTTTATTTAAAACTAGTCAAAAGAATTTACTTATGTGGGAGGAAGGGAGGAGATGGAATTTAAATGGGTATAAACAAGAAACAATTAATCTCATAACTAAGCAGTTTTTCTCCTTTTTTCGTTTGAGTGTTATTTTTTTCTACCTTTCATTTGCTCTCATTTTTGCTAGTAGTGTGTAATAGTGTGTTTGTGCAAGGGAAACTGTGAATCTCGCTATCAATGCAATGAATGTGAAACTGGTTTATGTGTTCAACCCTTCATCAACGTCCTCCCTTTGGTGTGGTGTGGTATTAAGGAGAGATGGTTGCCAGCTCAAGTGTTGTCCACGTCACTTGACCGTGCTTCAAAATTACGTGGTCCGTCGCCAAAAGCCCTCGTGTAACTGAACAGTGCAACGTTAATATTTTCACTCACTCACTCATTCAACCCTTCATCAGAATATATCACACAACAGATAAGTTACAACTTATCATTGTTGTTATATTGTAACTCTAGATATTAATTTTTATATTTTCATTTCCTGGATTTATTCTTTTTTTAATTTTAAAGTGAAAGTAAATAACTTTTAAGTTGAAAAACACGCCTCTCTTTTTCCTTCAGCAAACCGTATAAGAACTCGCGCGAGTGGGAAAAACGATAGCACTTGTGGGTGGACTTCGTACCTTTTCCTCAGTAGTTAAGGGGTTAATAAAATACAAAGTCCCAATACGTGACCAATTAAAGAAAGCACAGCGGTTCATCTCCTACAAGAACGCTAAGATGCTTAAAGAAAGTCATATTGTCATCTTCTTTGGTATTTCTTCGAGTTATCTTGTTGCGGCCCGAAAATCGAGGGTATGAGAGGGTTCGAAGAAATAACAGACATGATCTTTGCAATAACTACTATTATTCTATTTACAGTAATACAATTTTAACTAACTCTAACTAACTTATTCTATACAATTTTATAACTCTGGGAGCAATCTGAAATCCTAACCCTTAATCTGACGTACAAGATTTTTAAAATTCACTTATAAGGGGATGAAGCTCCTTTTTATGATCCTTCTCGAAGCCCAATACCTCGGTCAACTCCAAGATTGTTTATCTCCACAATTCCTGGGGGATTTTACGTCGACTATTAATCTCAAACGCAAAACCACTCAGTTGCAGTTCTGCGTTTCTAATATTTGAATGTAACACTTAACGTTCACTGATTATCCATTAACCTTACATATTCAACGACTTAAGTCTCAATGACAGGCACTTAAATAGTAGATATATTTGCATAAAATCAAGTAATCTCAACGGAAAGTGGTTTTTAAACTAAAACCACAGATAAAGAATATTTTTCTCAAGAGGATTAGTAGAAGAAACCCGAATAGTACCCGTTACAATCATAACAAATTATCCGTAAAATGGTCATATCACACCTAGTTCTTATTACTGAAACTTTGAGTTCCTCAAATCAAGAAACAGCACATCACGATCTTCAAAGATCGATTTCTCAGTCTTTCTCATTTTCTTGTCTACAGTAGACCTATTCATACATCTCGAGATGTGGTTAAAGTATGAAAACACTTCTCCTTGGGAATTTGGCCATATCAGCTCTGTTCTCCCATTCTTGCTCAAAACAACACATCCTTATTCTCAGAACTCACAAGACTACTTTGGAGATTCGACAGTTCAAATAATATCTTTAAATGATTGAAAAAATGACTTTCGTTGCAATACCTTTTGTTCTACAGCGACAGGTTTCGAAAGATAAAAACTGGAATAATTATATAACTCCTGATGAGGATTATATATTGGGAAGCCATAAAATAACAAATCTCAATTATTTAACAATAATTAAAATTCATTTTACTACATATCTGTAAAATGTCTACTGGAAATCCATGTAACACTTAAATACACAATTGGCACTTTTAAAAGTTGTAATGATTTTTAAAAAAAATAAATGTGAAGAATATTATTACGTTACTTATGTTTGATGGAAGTGCATCTACAATAATTCTTAAATGTTATATTGATGAAATACGTTAATAAACGATTCAGCTATATAAATAAGGATGAATATATGTATATATAATTAAATAAAGTAAAATCCCCCAAACAAAAAATGTGTCCTATCTTGATTTTAAATTTTTTTTTTCAGATAGTTTGACCTTTCTTTGACTTTTATAAAATATCTATTCTTCATGGTTTTGATTACGCCTTAAGACAAATTATAAAAGTTATCTATTTTAATTTAATGCATTGAATCATTAATTTAGAGTTCATTAATAAGCATCGATTGTGAAATTTATTATTAAGAGAATAGAATTGACATAGAAGCATATTTATTAAAATTAAAAAAATAATCCTATTATATTCTTCTCAATTTCCTCAACGAATGTCCAATCAAAACTGTAGAACATATATATATACTTTATCGAAATACGTATTGCATAGCTGGTACACATAATAACTTAGTCTAATCATTTCATTTACTTTTATTTTCACTAATTTACATCCACTTTAATAAAGCTGTTTCAGTTTTAATTTATTTCTGTAAAAAGTTTTGATAAAAGAATTACTTAAAAGTCCAGCACACCTTATATAATTATGCATGTCTTAAAACATAGTTTTTAATAAGCTTTTACAAATTAAATATGCTACTTAAAAGATTATATTTGTGATTTAAGCATTCTTGCAAAATGTGCAGTTTTTATTATTTTGAGAGACACAAATAGTTCATAAGCACAATCTAAGATTTTTAAAGTTGTATTTAGTTAGCGTTAATACATTGAAGTTTAAAAAATAAAATAAATAAATAAATAAATACAATTTAAAATACTGTTTCAGTTAAATATGTAAAGACAATCACCTAATGTCTATATATCTTTCTCGGTAATATTTGATTTACACAAAAAAAAAATTTCAAGATAAAGCGAATCATGAAATAAAATTACATTAAAACAATACTTTTTTCAATTTAATGTTTACATATTTTTACAATTTTATTCTAAAAATTAATTTAAGGGACACCGATATTTGATGTGATATTAAAATTTCCTTAAAGTGTTTTGAAATTAAAAACGTCCAGTTAAATCTCGATCTCAATAAAAATATCAATATAGGGACTGTAAGAAATTATATTATTTTTGAATACCTTCCTGCAAGCCTAAATTCAGATCATTTTTTTAAAAAAAATATTTAGTATTAAAAGAAAACTTTCCGGCATATATATATATATATATGTTCCATAAAAAAGATTTTTATCTAAATATATAAAGAAAAAAGTGGCCGTACTTCTTTTCAACTTACATAAAATCTTGCATGAATGTTCCTTATTCATAGTTTTGGTGTAAAACAACGACACCAGATATAAAATTGAGCTTCAAGTTTCTTCAGGGGCATAGACTAGGTACTAAAATAAAGCTAATAATCTGAAGAATTTCGGAAAACAGCTTTGTGGGGTTATTTTCGGAAACTTTTAGGGGAATTTGAGAGCTTTCAATTTTCATGTAAATATTATGATGTAAACAAAATTATTTTATTCATACTTCAAAGTTTTGAAGAAAATTTTAAGTCTTCTTAAAAATGCTTTTAGCACTTTTATTTGAAAATGTGTTTACAACATTATACTTAGTTGTTTATCTTAAAAGAGTGATAACATTTGGAAATAGTAACTTATTAATGATGAAATCTCGAGTATATATTTATATACATAAATTGATATTTTGATCAATTTCCTGAGGGTTATATTTCCAGAATTATTAGGTTAAAATAAATTTAGAAGTAAAATAATTTTAAAAGTCAAACGACTTTAAAAATTCAAGTCTTCTAAAAGCTTTTGTTCTATGAATACATTATTCACTTTCATACAAGTAATCGATAAAAACATAGAAAAGGATTAAAAAGAAAACTAAAAGTTGTGTGAAGGCTTTTATTTATAATAATGCCCTCCTACAATAATGCTAACGACTAACGAAAAAAAGAATTTTATAAACTTTGCACCAAGATTAAAGAAAACAAATGCACCAATTTTATCAAATATTTTTAGCATGTATCGCTTTTGAGGTTTTGTCTTCAAATAACACTGTTCAGAGGGTTTAATTAGATGTTGTTTAATTAAAATATCATGTATCTAAAAACAACTAAACCCTATTAGTGATCATAGAAAATAAAAATGGAAACAAAAACAGTTTTTTGAAAGCTCCAGAACAGTTTTTTTTTAATTAGGTTGATTGTACGTATATTAAAATATATGGAAGATCATTTAAAAATAAAAAAAAAAAAATTGTATCTCATACGAGAAATAAAACTAGAATGAGTTATGTATTATTGATAATTCGAGTTGTTATAAATTTTTAATTGTTGTATGGTTTGTATTATTCTTTTAAAAATTTTATTAAAATTAATTTAAGTAAAATTAGGTAATAAACACACATCGAATCCTCCGTCTGTCTCTCTCTCTCTCTTTTGCTGAAATTATTATAAAGTATATGAAATCATCCAGTGTTTTTATAGGATTTCTTCAGTTTTGTTGGATTTCCCTAAAAATGAGTGCAATTTTATGTTTCACAGTCATTTGTGATTAATTTAGACAAAACTTCGAGTTCTTATTTACTCAATCCTTCGTAGGAAATAACGGAGACTATTGCAGTTCAATAAACTTGGAATGCAAAGTTACTTTACAGTATGATCTGCAGGGTAAGAGAGTGATGCATTATCTTAAATGTCTTCTTTGATCTTTGAACTGAAAATATTATGACAGGAGTTTAAATTCTTGCAGTCTCCCACTTACAGCCGACATTCAGTTCTAGGTAGATGTCGCTTTAAGCTATTGTATTATCTCTACGGCCCAACCAGTGAGAGAAGTGTAGGTAATGTAATTTAGATGCTAAAATGTTAATGGAAATTGCTGAATAAAGTTTTAAACCAATTAATTTAACTAATCTATTTTGAAAAATGGAAGTCCAATGTATTTTGATTGTATGAATACAACGAATAATTTAGAAGTGAATGCCAAATGAAAAAAATTATAATAATGAAAATATAATATAAATATATATATATATATATATATATATATATATATATAAAGTAAAAAAATTTTTATTTTCTTTTAATCCTCGAAAAAAAATATACAAATAGGTTCTTTTTTTAATTCATGTGACAAATTGTAAGAGTAAGAAAATGTTAGAATAAAGATTTTTGAACAGGAATGTATGGTCATAAGAGATGGTTTCAGTCATAAAAAATAAGTAATGGCAGAAAAAAAAGAAGCACTAGTTATTAATTTACATCACCATTAAAAGAATCCTATTAAAAAAAAATTTATAATAATTGCTCGCGCGATGTCGCATTTCCAACAGTAATACATGCCAGTAAATGTGAAGGAATAATAGATGTCGGCTTAAAATATGCAAATAACATTTAACGCTTGAATAAGCGAAACGAATTTTATACAGCCCACTACTCAATTGACAATTTATAAGGGATATATATTGATGGAGATGGATGGTATATTTTTTAAAAAATTCCTAATTGAATAGTTGGAACCGTGTTTTGCAAAAAACGAATAAATGGATAATTTTCATGGTATTTAGTGTCATTTAGATTAGAATACATGTATACAATTGTTTTAAGGACATTTTGACAAAAAAAAGTATTTAAATACAATGTTTTGGCAAAAAATTAACTTAGAATAATTTTTTTTCGAACTGTTCTCCTTTTGTGAAAAATGCTTTTATTATAAAAATATTTTGCGTGTATATACCTCAGACCTCTCTACAGAGGCTCAAATACTATTTTTGAAAAATATAACTTAGAAGTGGGTTTATCCATGTTTTACGGCAACAGAGGGGAGCAATTTTAAGAAAAAAAACGCCGATAATTATTTCAAATGGTTGTAACTCTGAAAATAATGTAAATTTTTCAAAACTCATAGTTGAGCCTCTGTAGAGAGGTCTGAGCTATATACAGGCAACATATTATTATAATAGAAGCATTTTTCACAAAAGGACAACATTTTGAAAAAGGTTGTTCTAAGTTATTTTTTTTGCCAAAGTATTGTATTTAAATAATTTTTTTGTCAAAAAATGTCCTTAAAACAATTTTATACATGTATTCTAATCTAAGTGATATTAAATATGATGAAAATTATCCATTTATTTAAAATCACGGTTCCGAACGTAGTCGGATACCTTAAGGTATCCGACTACCCTAAAATCATGATTTTTTTCAAAAGTTAACAAATTTTTTTTATGATTTTATTTTATAGTTCCTCTTATTAGCTTATTAAAAATACCAAGCCTCTAATTTTCTATTCACTAGAACAAAAACTACAAGTGTTTTAATAAAAAAAGATGCCGTAACTTTACACAAAATGTCAAACTTTAAAATGCGTTTTACTCGAAATGAGTTTTTTTCGAAAATCTCAAATGGGGACAGCGAATGCTCAAAAAGTTTTGAAACAAATTTTCTGAACTGTTTTGTGAATGTTTCATATAACAGTAGAAGTGTTTTGACCTTCAGATTTATCAATAACTGTTTTATTTCAAAATTTACACTCCTTTATGTGAATATAATCAGTGTTTTTTTAAGCAATTTCATATAAAACAAAAAATAGTGTTCTAGTTTTTGTAAATTTAAATAATATCTATTATCTTTAAGGT
Organism: Trichonephila inaurata madagascariensis; assembly: GCA_019973955.1. NCBI lineage: Eukaryota > Metazoa > Arthropoda > Arachnida > Araneae > Nephilidae > Trichonephila > Trichonephila inaurata. The sequence continues at coordinate 547,643 of BMAV01027473.1, read as the reverse complement.
CCTTTCAAACAAGAACCACAAAGTAGCCCATTAAAATTGCAAAATTGAAAATTTGTTCAAAACTTTTTTGTACAGAGCGTCTCCGTTTATGTAATTTTTTGTACATTTTCACCAGTTTTTTCCCATTTTAATAATAATATTTTTTTCTGTTTTCAGTTTTATGATTTTTTCTTTAAAATATATTAAGTAAAACTAAAAATCACAAAAAAAATTCCCATATCTCCAATTTTTCAAAAAAAATTTGTCGCAAAAGTCGGATACCTTAAAAAAACTACTGTCCAACGGTGATGTAGTTAAATAATTTATATTTCCTACCTAAAAGTTTTATCTGTTTTCAATTTAACGCTTCGCGTTACCTTTTACATATTTATAAGCAAATAATAAAATAATTGTGGTAGTATGAGAGGTAGGATTCAAAAGTTCCCAGACTGAGACCATAATTTTAAAAAAATATTACCAATTAAATTGCTGAAACTCATCCACCTTTGAAATAAGAGCCTTGAGAGCAACAACCCACTTTTTTTATAGCTTGATAGGTCATCGAAACGTTTCTGGAGTCAGTTAGTCATATCTTTTAATTCAGTGTTTCTCAAACTTTCAATACTCGCGACCCGATATTCACAATCATCATTTTCATCGCGCCCCCCTCCATACAATAACATTTTATTGAATTCAATAATACTATACTTGTACACAAAGTTACAGTACGACTTTTTAACCTCTTATAAAAGCACCGACGTATATAAACATCTCGCTCCGTCAAAGCATTAATTTTCTGGACGTATATATGTCTTTCCGAAGTACTATCTTTTCTATGCACTTCTATCCATACTATTATTCCTAAGGCTTTGGAACACAAAAAAAGGACCTTGACAGTCTTTGCAAAGGATTTACTTATTTTAGAGGATTTTGCTTATTTATTCCTTTTCTCCTCCCCCGGAAAAAAACACATCAAAATACGCGCGTCTACGTGGAAAATCCTTGCATTGGGGAAAAAATCACGTAACTTTTAATCGGCAGTTAAGGAATTATAAACCGTACAAATCATCACGATAAATGTTCGTACAAGCCCATGGAGTCCCTGGTAATTATCATGCTTGTTCTTAACATAGTATTGTTAAATTAATAATAAAATACATTTTGTACAGTACAGACACTCTTTTATAAGTGTATTATATCAGTGTATAAATGTGTATTTTATACTTTATTATGTCAGAAAGTATTTTGTTTGTTTATTTTCAGTAAAATAATAATGTTTTGAATAATATTTTGTTTTCAACTTTTCAACATGCTCGCGCCCCCCTTGTAGAGTTATCATGCCCCTCCCTCAAGGGGGGTGCCCCCACAGTTTGAGAAACTCTGCTTTAATTCAACCTGCGATGCTGATTGGAATCGATGACCTTGAAAGTGGCGTGCCATTTTTGAAAAAATTCTGAAGGGCCGAAATCAGGGAAATAAGAAGGATGAGGTAAAACGGTTGTATTCCTTGTTTGAAGCCTGTTCTTATGCACCGTCACAGTAACCTTTTCAATGTTTTCAGAAACGCGGGAAATCTGTGGACGTTCAGAGAGTTCGTGGTCTTCTACATTTTCCCTGCCTTCCGTGAAGCGTCGATGCTACTCACAAACCTACTTTTGCGATAATGCACCACTGCTGTACATATGAGGTGTGCCACAAAAAACGAGTCTTACAGTAGTCGCATATGAATTGTAACATCTGACATGTTATCGTGGTAAATACGCAATATTATCTTTTTTCCTGAAAAAAATATGAATCGTGCGCGGGTATGATTGGAAATAATTTTCTATCGAATAATTATATGTTTAAAAGGAAATTGTATTTAATTAACAAAATGAGTAATGCGATATTTTATCAAAAATAATTATTCTTGTTCAATTTGGGGAAGAGTGGAGACATTGGGTTAGGACTTATGATAACTAAAATATGACACATATAATTGTGATTTCAAAGTATTTAAAAACCGCTGAAAAACAGCGTCAATAACAATAAATTATCGTTAGCAGTCGAAACATTCTAATTTGTGTTCATTTCGAGCTTGAGTTCATCGTTCATAAAAAGCTATAAGCGGCTCAGCTTTTGGCAAACTGAAGTTAAAATTAAAATCACCACTCAAAAACAGGGGAAGCGAGTGATAATTTTTTTTTTAAAAGAGCAGAATCACATTCGTTATATGGTAAAAGTACAAAATGCAGGAAATCTTTAATTTTTTTTAACCGTTTGATTCGAAGAAATGTATACAACCACCGAAATCACTGCCCATATAGAAAAAAGCATTCTGCCTCATTTATGTCCCCTAATATCGTGACTAACGGATTTAGAGTCAAGCGCTCGAGTGCTTGATGGCTACTAAAGTTGGACCCCCATGCGAAGGTAGCGAAAAGACACAGCCACGTACTCTCATTGGTCAAATCAAGTAGCGTTGGCTTACGTCACATTCTGTCACACATATCCGTCCCTTTTCACGAATTCACTCCCAACAAATATCCAGCAACCGAGAGGAAAGATGTTACACATCAAAAATGAGGCAGGTCCAATTGTACGCACAGAATCAGTTCTTCAAGAGATTATGACCTTCAAACAGTTTCCTATAGTGTTCACACATTTCTGTATTCTGTGTTACCATTGCTTGTAATAGTCTTGGAGCAAGGTTTTTCGAAGGCTCTTCAAATAGGTTTTCCATTTTTTTTTTTTGCCTGGACTTTTTCAACTGAGGTAAAATGTGTTAACCCATCAGCCAGATTTAAATGTAAGTTATAAAAAAAAGACACATGAAGTCAAATCAGGTGAATAAGGTGGATGCCCCATCACAATAATATTTTTGCTGGTCAGAAACTGCTTGACAGATCTGGCCGTGTGACCGGATGCATTGACTTGGTGCCACAGCTATCCATCACTCCAAAATTTTGGTCTTTTTCCTAATTTTTTGACAAAATCTTTTTAGTACTTCACTGTGTTGATTAACAGTATAACCACTGATGTGAATAGGAACCTACTCATATCACGAATTTTGGCTATGTTTTGGTCAGCAATCTCTCACATCTTGGGCGCCCAACAGGTTCATCATTTTTCGCACTGACACTTCCTTCTGAAAACCTCATATACCTTTGAAACACATGTGTACTAGGCAAAATTTCATCTCCATAAGCCTAGGTTAATATTTGAAATGTTTTCTTGGCTGATTTCTTACGTTTTACAAGAAACTTGATGTTGATTCGACATATTTCCGGCAGAATGCAGCTGCACGTGTTCACTCGATGACACATTACTCCCAACTGGCGTGATCGGTTTTGGCGAAATTGGCCACTTGGATAGAGTTGTAAATGGATACCGGCAGTTGTTGCCAACTCTACTCTTTTTTCAAGGTACAAAGTCTCATTTTTTTGTGTCCTACCTTGTTTACTTCAAAGTTTTGTAAATCTTCGTAGCACTCTACAAAGTATACTTTCTGCAAAATTTGATATTCATTCGCTGTCCTTGAATCATCATTTCCTTCAATCGTCCGTTACCATATGCATCCGTTTACAAAAAACGACGCAGTGGCGAGCCACTGACCACTTGATGTAGAACAAATCACTTTTGGAAAAGAGGAAAACTCAGTACAAAAGAAGCGTTATCGTAGTTACTCCGCTGCAAAATATTTCACGTTGTAGGCTCAGTTTGGGGGTACTTTGAATCCTACCACTATATATAAGAAATGCTTTCGAATAATAAAAAGGTTGTTTTAGGACATTGGTTGCTGTGTGACTGATAAATTGAAATTTAAAAAAATGTTTAAATTTTACAATAAATATATATATATATATATATATATATACTTAAAAAGAGTTGTAATAAATAAAGAAAGTGTGCAAAATGTGCCAATTTTCAAAATATTCCCCTTTTGTGAAAAATGCTTCTATTATAATATTATTTTGCCTGCATATAGCTCAGACCTCTGTACAGAGGCTCAACTAGAATTTTTGAAACATATAAATAAGAAATGGATCTATCCATATTTTACTACAACAGAGGGGAGAAATTTAAAAAGAAAACGCTGATAATTACATCAATTGGTGATAACTCTGAATATAATGCAAATTTTTCAAAAATCCTAATTGAGACTCTCTGGAGAAGTCCTTACTTTATCAAAGCAAAAATATTATTATTATTGAAGCATTTTTATAAAAGGAGAACGTTTTGAGAGAAAAAGGGTTATTCTTATTAATTGCCAAAATATTGTATTTAAATATTTTTTTTTGTCATATTATCCTTAAAAAGATTTTATACATGTATTCTAATCTAATTGACACTAAATATGAAATTGTCCATTTATGCACTTTTTTTAAATCACGTTCGAAGAAGTCGGATACCTTAATTTTTTTTTTAAAATTTTATATAATAATAATGTTTGCACATATAATTGAATATATTAATTTAAAACCCTTTTCTTAAAATTATCTCTTGTGATTTATTTTTTCTTTTAAAATATAGATTGTATGAGATATTTTAAGATTTTGTATACTGTAATGTTCTTCAAATTTTTTGTTAGTTTTTTTTTTCATACAATTTGTATTCGTAAAATTACGTTTTTATGTATTTACACATTGCGGAAATTTGAAATAAAAATTTTGACACCTAAAATTTATTTCTTAAAATCAATAAAAGAACTTCCTTCCACAAATAGTTAACTATACTTACACTGTTTAAAAAAACTATTTATTTATTAAGGTATCTGACTACATTCGGAACCGATTTTAAAAAAGCGCATAAATGGATAATTTTCATGATATTTAGTGTCACTTAGATAAGAATACATGTATAAAATTGTTTTAAGGATGTTTTGACCTATTATAATAATATTTGGCTTATATAAATTAAAGACTTCCCCAGAGAGTCTGAACTAGGATTTTTGAAAAATTCCCATTGCTTACAGAGTACGCCATCATTTGAAATAATTATCGATGTCTTTTTCTTAAAATTTCTCCCCTATGTTGTCGTAAAATATGGATAAACCCACTTTCAAGATATATATTTCAAAAATTCTAGTTGAGCCTCTGTACAGAGGTTTGAGCTATAGACAGGCAAAATATTATTATAATAAAAGCCTTTTTCACAAAAGGAGAATATTTTGAAAATGTGTCATTTTTTATTTTTTGTCAAAATATTATGCTTAAATAATTTTTTATTGTAATACTATTCTTAAAACAATTTTATATACATTTTCTAATATAAGTGACACTAAATATCATAAATATTATCCATTTATACGCTTTTGCTAAATCACGGTTCCGAAAGTAGTCGGATACCTTAAGCTTTGAAAATGAGTAAGTTTGATTACCTCGCAGACATCTGCAGGTTGTCTTCTTATGCCATCACTAAAGAATCTGTGCCACCCTATTATAGGAACAATCCACAGAAAAGATCCAATCCAAACAAATGTAATAACAACTAAAGCTCTCTTCTTGCTTCTTCTGCGTAGGTATTCTAAAGGTTTTGATATTGACCAATACCGATCTAGGCTAAGTACAAGTAAATTTAATATGGATGCTGTACTTGCTGATAATCTGCAGAAAGCCAGAACTGACACACCACAAGCCCGAATCTCCATCTTCCAGTTAAAACATAAGCTGAACTGATAGGCATCACAACCAGTCCTACTGTTAAGTCAGCCACAGCAAGGCTCATGATAAACATATTGCTTACCTGAAATAAAAGAGAATAGCTTTTATAATTATATTTACTTATATAACATAATAGCAATAGATTATAAACCCAAAAAAATAAAGCCGTTGAAATTTTAGAAACATTACATTCAAAAATTAAAAATGTTGATAAAATTATGCAAATATTTTGAGCGATAATCAGTAAAATAAAACAAGCAAAAGAGTGGAAAAGAAATTGTAGGCCTTTTAATTACTTCAAAGAGGAATTAATTGTCAAATATATATCAGCAAGGCATTTAAAAAAGTATTTAGAAATAAAACATTACAATACTTATAATTTTTAACTACCGTAATATTCGGTGTATAACGGGTACTTTGAACACAAAAATAAGATCGAAATTTAAGGGTGCGCGATATACGCCGATAACGATAACTTTAAAAATAACAAAGAGATGAGCATTAAAAAATATACTTCTATGTGAATCACAAAACACCGTTTATATTTAAAAGAAATGACTTGCCTTATGAACTAAAAGAAATTTAGTTCTAGAAGTATACTATTGTTTCAAAAATCAGAGATAATACCTTGAATATGTTACTTCAAAGCATAAAGGCAATGTATACTAATATTTCAGATTTCTTTGTTAATAAAGGGGTACGCGTTAAACGGCGAATATACTTAAAATTTTTTTAAAAAATCAGCTTGAAAGTATAGGTGTACGTTATCCGCCGGATTTAACGGTATATAAGAACCTTCATAAAATACGAAATCAAGATTTCCAAAAAGATTCAATATACCAGTGACCCTAATGCTTGTTAACCCGCGATCACTCGCGTGGGGTGTTCTGTACACCCCAGCAACATGAAAATCCTCCCAGGATTCTAAAAAGAATTCGGAAAACCACGATTTTTTCTGTAAATGCACATTTTAGGTCATTGAACCTTCAGGCTTGATGCAATCCCTCTTGCTCGAACGATTGGAATGTAATGACCTTCAAAAGTTTATCTGGGGGCTGAGAACTCCCGCGAGAAATTGAGCATTTGTATACAGTCTGCTCTGAATGTTTGGAAAATGATTAACATATTATTTTTCTACTTTCTACTATCCTTATCTCATTCATTATAAAGTATATTTATTACTGGTATATACGTTTTATATATATATATACTGGTTTATGAAAAAATATAAAATTATGTGTTTTAAAATGAAAATTTTGTATGTTTAGTTTAAATTAATGTGTTATTCTCATTTGTATGCAATAAATTTAATAATTTATTTGTATAATACAAAAACATCTTGTAAATTTTTATAAATATGTATCATAATGACTTAATTTTATTTGCATAGTTGAGTACACGTGTTAAAAGTTTGGGGGTGTTTTCTACACCCCTCAAGTAACGACGGTAGCAAAAACAGGGGCGAGTGACCGCGGGTTTTGAAAATTCAATAATTCATGGAATTGTGTAGGAAGAGAGGTAAAAATAGACACACATGCCTGAAATGTCTTGGGTCTGCATGGAAACCAGAGAAAGTTGAAAAAGTGGCTAACAAATGACGCTGTACAGTAAATCGTCAGTGTCACCGCGTGAAAGTCAGACAGAAAACAATCGTAGTCAGTCGATGCATCAGCAAACGCGACATGTTGACTTTACCAGAAATGACATGGTTAGTAAAGCTATGCTTTCAGAACGTAAATCCTTTCCAATCCCATCACCATAAGGATGTTGGGAAATATCCCTGGTGCACATCGTTTAGTGAGGATCGTGGGCTGAGACATCGTTTCCGTCAGGCTTGACTTTCGAAGTTTCTAGAACATCTTCCCGTCAGATTATTGGTTGAGACGTTACCTGAAGTCACAATTCTACTGCGATCGTCTGACCTCATTTGCTAAAATACAAACTCCTAGGGAAATTTCTCATCATACTCGCAGATATATTGTCCAGTGCTGTTCCCAATATTTCCTGTCTACAGCAAGTATTGTTGATGGATATGTTGAACATATTTGTTACAAAGAACATCGTTTAATACTAAAAATGAATTATTAAGCTAGTTGTTACTTTTATTATATACCTCATCATTTATAGGCCATTTTTATGAATTTCTTTTGATTTCAATTAAACCCCATATCAATTAAATCATGTGTGTCAATTTTTACCTCTCTCCTTATATTATTTTATGAATTATCGAATTTTCAAATGTTAACGGACTTTTGGTTCACCTGGTAAATCTTCTAGAAAGAGGATTTCTTTGTTTAACCCTTTATCTATACCGCTTTATGATTTACTGAAGTTTTTTTCATGGAATATTTTTTTATTACTACATTTAAAATTAAGGAAAATTAAAAAAATTAAACAAAATACTCCACTTTGGGAAATTTAATCCGTTAGAGTTAATTAATTTATAAAGATATTCAACTGTAAAATGAATTATATACTCTGTTCACTTAAAATAAATAGTAAAATCGTTTTCTAAGGTCTTCAGAGTAACATACAAAAAATAAGAAACTTAAATTTTGACATTAACCATTTTTTCGGAACAAAAATGGTAATCTTCGCAATCCACTGAAAATGCCTTCGTCTGAAAATGCAATTTTGCTTTAAAACTTTTCGCTTTCCCTGCTAAAATACCCATCGTAGAACCCATGCTGCCATATATCTTGGAAGAGTGGATTGCAAAGATTATTCTTGCTAAGTATCGTCCTTAAAGTTTTATTTTTTGAGATCCTTTCTCTCTCTCCCTCTCTCTTTCTCTCTCGCTCTATATATTTATATATATGTACTTATGTATAAAGTGGAAGATAATTCATTCACTAATTCAATTGTAATGCTCTCAAAGTTACAGAAAAAAAATTCATAAATGCTAATGTAGTTTGATATCTTCAATTTTTAAGATTATATAATATTCCTCATCAAATATTTATAAATACAGCAATACAAATGAAATAATTCTTAAATACTAATTGGGTAGAAAAGTGACACTATTCAGTTATTTAGTAAAGGAAATCTTTATCTCTTGTTTATTTTGAACGCTATAAAATGAAGAAATATTAAAATTAAAAAGTTTATACACTTGGGAACAAATCTGATGCATTTTTATGCATGTCATTCTTCAGTTAAATAATGTGGCATCAGATATTATTCTTCAATAAATGTACTTTTTTTCTATATATATAAGAGAATTAAAAACATCACCTCTATCTCAAATCAATGCTGGTTACAGAAAAGAAGTGAAGGAATAACTGGAACCCTAGAACAAAGAATAAATAATGTTTTTTGCGATATTCTTTTTATGTATTTTTACCCTTTTTTTATAAGAAAATCTTTAGTAGGGTTTCGTTCTTTTGCTGCATGTAAGACATGTCTAAGTCATAACACTTTTTTATTACAGAAAAAAGGGATGAAGGAAAAGTGTTAAAATTATATTAAGGATTGAATTATTCACTTGGCGAAATGGATTTCTCTTTACTAACGTAGGGAAAAAATATATGAAAAAATTAATAAGTACACGTGTGGTGAGCAATTCATATTAATAATAAACAAAGCATAATTAGGTTTTTATTTTTAATTATTGGACCTTTCTCATTCTTTGCTTTTGGTGTAAAGGCTGACTCTACATTGACTCTCGAGTGCTATTTCAAGTACTCACAGAACTTTATATTTATTAGTAAATAGATAAAAAAAAAACTATATGTCCGTCTGTAACTCTAACGCATGACTGGAGCTTACACTTTGAGTACGGTTGACTAGGCAAACAGATTAAATAAACGGATCTCATATAATACTGAAACTATGCATGTACTTTCTTTATTCTATTCACATTTTTCAAGGTCTTTATTTGATCAAAGTTACACATCATCTGAAGCAAGATGCAGAGAGAGAAAAAAAGAACGCCACCGAATACTCTGAAGTGGGTTAAATACTTAAAACACCGATCGCGGCGTCCATGAATGTTCTTGAAAGTTAATGCTGACATATAGGGCTATTAAATATAACGATCTGGAATTAGACATGTTTAATGGCTAGGCCATATGTTCGGAAGAAATAAATGGGTCATTAGTTTGATACTTGAAGAGGTGAGGTGGTAATATATAAAAGTGAATTACTAGATAGGGAATTTAATTTTTAATCTAATTTAATTATCCTTACATATATATATATATATATATATATACATCAATTATGTTAATTATAGTATATTAGTACATTGTTAAGAAGGTTTATTTACTTAATTGTTTATTAATATCACTGGGCGTATTAATTACATTCCTCCGCCATTATTAATCACTGTGACAAGAAACTTGTGGTATCTAAAGTATGATACCTGAACGTCGGTAGATACGTGACTTACGAATCGTGAAAATCGCATCAATGGCTGTACCATTGATTTTAAAAATCATACTTATCTCAATCCTTCATCTTTATCGAAACCAATACTGAAATTGCCACCAAGTATGAGTGGAAGTACTTGATACCGTTTCTCCAGTAGTTTAAAACCACCTTCTGTATTTGCTAATAATATCTTGGGGATATAATCTACATTGTCCAGTGACGCACACAAGGGAAGGGGGGAAAGTCCTTCTCTTTTGTTTCAAATGATTATAATCCTATGTATATATAACGTAAAAATAATTATTCATTTGCTATTAACAATTAATTTTATTAATTAATGCTAATTATTCATTCAATAATTAGTTGTTTACTGTTTTTTGTTCCCGAAAATTTACAAAATCCAAAGAACAGGCTGGGCGGCATATTGGAGCATGATACGAGAGCACAGTGGATTTTGGAATCTGGAACCCCCCTTCCACCCCCAAAAAATTTCTGTGTGCGCTTCTGATAGTGTCAGTAACAATCTGATTGACAGAAATATAAACTGTGATGACAAAAATGGGTTTACCGTTCTGTAAAGTGCATCTTGCGGCACATATATCTCCCATTCGTTGCTTTGCTATCAACGCACCAAAACAGTATTAAATACCTACCGCCAAATTTGGTGATTTTCAGTTGTTACAGTCAACTTCTTTGTCAAAAGAGCTAAGGCGTAAGTGTCACTTTGCTTGAAAACAGGTTTTCGACGCCAATTACGCTAAAACGCTGGTAGATGTAGTTTGCAATTTTTTCTTTTTAATTTTAATTTTTTTTAGGTTTTTTGTTTTTAAAATATTCTTCCCAAATTTCCCACATAAATAACACATAATGGTAATTTAAAAAAATGTATAAATGATTTTTTTGTAAAAAGGGTATAAGACAGTGCTTCTCAAACTTTCAATATACGCGCTATTCAATCATCATTTTCATCGCCCCCACCATACAATAACAATGCATTGAGTTCAATAATACTATACTTTGACACTAAAGTTATAATACGACTTTAACCTCTTATGTGCCACCGACTTACATAAACGTCTCGCTCAGCCAAAGCATTTGTTTTCTGAACGTATATATACGTCTTTCCGAAGTACAATATTTTATGTGCAGTGCTATGCATAAAATTATTCCAAAGGCTTTGGAATTTAATAAGAGGACCTTGGCAAAGTTTGCGAACGATTTACTTATTTCAGAGAATTTGCTTATTTACTCTTTTTCTCCTCGCTCTGCCTCTCAAAAAAACATCCAAATACGCTCGTCTACAAGGAAAATGGGGGCACTGAGCATCGAATCGCGTAACTTTTAATCGGCAGTTAAGGAATGAATTAAAAACCGTACAAAAATTATCAAGATAAGTGATAATGCAAGCCCAAGGGATCACTGATAGTTATCAAGCTTGTATACTTAACTTAGTATTGTTGAATTAATAATAAAATACATTGTACAGTACTGATGCATTAATAAGTGTATTATATTATTGCAAATTTGTATTTTGTATTTTATTATATCAGAAAGCATTTTTTTTTTGTTTACTTTCAGCAAATTAATAATTTTTTAAATAATCTTTCATTTTCGACTTTTCAAAATGCTCGCGCCCTCTTCGTAAAGTTATCGATCCCCCCAAAGGGGGGCATGCCCCACAGTTTCAGAAACACTGGTATAAAACAAAAAGCAAAAAAAAAAAAAAACTTTTTTTAAATCCGTAATTTTAAAGCAATTTCCTCAAGTTCTTAACAAAACATGGATAATAACATTTGACATTCGAAAAAGAACGTTCCGTGCGATTATTTTTATAAATAACGAAGTTATAACATTTTAGTTAAAATTTTGAGTATTTTTGAAAAACCACACAAAAAAAAGTTTTCGGTATTTTACATTTTAATTCATTGATTCTAAAAGAACAATGTATAAAATTTTTAGTACAGAATTTCTCGATACATTACAATGGTAAGAAATCCGTGCAGAATGATTGAAAAATTCTTTTCCTAAAAACGCATCAATATTGACTCATTTCAGAAAAATTAGTAAAACATGCAAAATTTCGTTATTTTGTAAAAATATTTTTACCGTTTCATGGCCAAACAAGTGATCTTTCCGATTCTGTAATTATTTTTTGTCTGATTTTGGTAAGCAAAGAATGATCGCAATTTTAAAAGAAGAGTAAAAACTCTTCTTTCTTTCTTCGGATAGAGATTTGGTGTATGAGCAGAAGCGAGCGTAACGCATTTTTGTTATACCTTTTTTAAATTTCCCTCCTCATAATATTTTCATAGAGTGGACTTATGTGAAAATCGATTCTTAAAGATTAAATTCCAAAAAAAATAATTAAATATCTGAATGCTTCCTGCTTCTTGAGATTGATATTTACAGTTACTGATGAATGATTTCATAATTTTGGAGCATGGACGAGAATGGCACTTATCTAGAAACCCAAAATCTCGAATTTTCACTTTAGGCCAGCATTACAGTTTTGAAAAATGCAGCATTGACAACCCTTCTAAATGGCTTGAGAATATTGGAATAACAGTGCCACGAAATTTTTGATCCAAGCCTTCTTGCATGTTATAATATAAGCTATAGTTATCAGTATTTTTTTTTTTACATTTGTGTCCTTACAAAAAGCAATGATTTCTCACATTTCTTTTTGTTTTAAAAACTTTTATCTCTGCAATACAGGAGAGGCAACCTTTTTGGAAAGAATGCTTCTACCTGATGAAAAAAAATCATGCTTGCTACTTCCAAATTTTCGTTAAATATATATATATATATATATATATATATATATGAAAAGGTGAAAAAATGCTATTTACAGCAGTGCTTCTCCAAGTTTCAATATTCGCGAGCCAATATTCAATTATAATTTTCATCGCGCCCTTCTCATACAATAACAATGTACTGAATTCAATTTTTCTATACTTAGACACTAAATCTACAATACGACTTTAACCTCTTATGTACCACTCGACATATATAAACTTCTCGCTCAGCCAAAGCTTTAATTTCCCCGGATGTATATATACGTCTTTCCGATGTACAATCTTTTATGTGCACTGTCATCCATAAAATTATTAAGAAGGCTTTGGAATGCAATAAAAGGACCTTGACAGTGTTTGCGAAGGATTTACTCATTTCAGATTATTTGCTTCTTTATTCCTTATCCTCCCAATACATCGCATACGCTCGCCTACGTAGAAAACGGTTGGCATTGGGAAGCGAATCGCGTAACTTTTAATCGGCAGTTAAGGGATTAATTATAAATTGTAGAGAAATTATCAAGATAAGTGTTAATTTTTGTATATAATTTTATATATGACAAACTCATGGGGTCACTGGTAATTATTAAACTTGTTCTTAACTTTACACTGTTAAATTAATTATAAAATGCATTGTGTAGCACTGATACATTTATAAGCGTAATATGTCAATTTAAATATGTATTTTATTTTTATTATGTCAGAATGCGTTTATTAATTTACTCAAGGTAAACAAAAAAATTTAATTAAACAAAATTTTGTTCTCGACTATTCAATGTGCTCGCGCCCCCCTGATAGAGCTGTCTCAGCCCCCAAGGGGGCGCCCCCACAGTTTGAGAAACGCTGATTTACAGGCTTATTATTGGATTTTTAAATAATTAGTACATTTTTTTATGCATGCCTAAGTAGTGAAAATTTGAAAATAATATAGTGAATAAGAAAAAAGTACAGATTTAGGTTTTAGAGACAAAAAAGCAAGTTTGTTCACAAAAAGAGAAACAACAAAATGCTATAGCTCCGCCGTGCCACTCTGTGGCTCATGTACCACCGGTTGGCCAACCCTGCTGTGATGTAAAGTGTAAACATTTTAAAAAATACGAAAAAGCCATTTTTCCCCCTTAATGCTTCAACGAACAAACTTATTCAGAAAATAAGTTGATATTTATTCGAGTAGTATTTTGATTCAGCATGAAAGCTTTTCATGATGAATCTCGTAAATTTGAAATCGTAAAATCCTTTCAAGTGACTGGAATATCACTGAAACACGCATTCCATTTTCTTAAGGTATCCGACTACGTTCGGAACCGTGATTTTGCAAAAGCATGTAAATGGATAATTTTCATGATATTTAGTGTCACTTAGATTAGAATACATGCATAAAATTGTTTTAAGACCATTTTGATAAAAAAAAACTACTTAAATACAATATTTTGGCAAAAAATTAACTTAGAATAATCTTTTTTCAAAAAGAGGTCTGAGCTATATACAAGCAAAATATTATTACAATAGAAGCATTTTTCACAAAAGGAGAACATTTTGAAAAAAAGTTTATTCTAAGTTAATTCTTTGCCTAAATATTGTATTGAAATAATTGTTTTATGTCACAATGTCCTTAAAACAATTTTATAGATGTATTCTAATCTGAGTGACACTAAATATCCTGAAAATCATCTATTTATGCGCTTTTTTAAAATCACGTTTCCGAACGTAGTCGAATACCTTAAATTTTACACCGTTCTGAAGCCAGGATATTGAGCCTAAAAGATTATAACATGCATAAGCATCTTACATGATGGACAGGTGCATCGAGATTCGAACCTGTGAAACAACAGAAATGATGTCTGTTGGGAATTCGCAATTATTAGCCTGACGTAATGCTAATTACGCCAGGGCAATTAATTCTGGCGTGTTGCTCTAATATAATAGTTAAATATTAGCTTTCATAAATAATATCCCAAAGTTAAACACATTACTTTCTTATCATCATGAGAAATTTTTTAAAACAACATAAGCAAAAAATGGGTTAAAAATAAGATATCGTATTATTATGATTATAATTTCAAAAGAAGTGAAAAATTTTTAACAAACCAAAATTAAGGAGAGAGACTTATTTAGATAGAAATAACTCTTTATACTAACAATTAATAATGTTGTATTGTTTTAATTTTATTCAGACACAAATTCATAAATCAACATTAAACTCTATTTTCTTTCATTGTTTTTTTAAAAAATCATCATATCGAAATGAAAATATAAAGTATTAAGATATTTAGAAATTAGGGATATATGAAGAAATAGAAAAACGGCAGAATATTAGATTATGGAAAAAATGTTGTGACTCTGTACATTTAAAAATATTTTAAGAACGACAGCGATTATTACTTTTTTTTTCAAAAGATCTGTGTCACTTATTGTGGAAGTATTTTATCAATTCTTAATATGAAGTAGCTCAGCGAATCTTAATTTATGAGTACATCCTGGACGTATCTAACGTAACTTTTTATCGTAATTAACAGTTCTAATGAACCTCATATAACTGATGTAAATAATTTCTGTTTTTATTTGTTATACTAAGGCAGGTTGTAATTAATTCATAATCAAGAATTATTTTTTTTCATATGGAAATCGTTGCTAATTACCGTATCTTTCATCCTTAAAAGAAATCTTTAAATTAATTACCTCAATTGAAAATTATAAAAAAATGAAACTGGAAATCAAGTAATAAAGGCTTCAATTAATGAAGTCTCTTGACGGCAAATCCAAATTAATTTATAGAAATGTGTTTTTATCTGTGACTTTCCCATTCCAGTACTTCTGGGAAAGATTCAAGTAACAGCGCTTATTTTCATGTTTCAGTTGCAATCTCTTTGTGACTATTTTATTTTGTTGTATATACACTAAGATTACTTACTTAAGATATGAGTATATATATATAGTATAATAAAATAAACAAAGTACTAAGTGAAAAAGTTGTATAACCTACAATGCCAAAGAAGAAAGAAATTGGAGTTCAAGAGACAAAACAAAGGTAGATACAAAAAAGAGTTTTTCGACTAAAATGGAAGCTTATTATAAATAATACTGCAACCTATTCAAAATACTACTGCTTTTAAGAAAATCTAATTCAAGCAAAAGAGGAATTTTTAATCGAATCTCTGCTTTTTATAAAAAACTAGATCTACGTATTTCGAACATTAAATTCCCTCATATTTGCCTAACTCCAAATTTCATAAAAATTCTGTTAAATTTAGAACTATAACGAATGGTTTTAAAACTATATATATATATATATATATATATATTTCTAATAACAACAATAGTGTTAAAACACAAATTAATAAAGATATAGATAATTTTATTACAAAATCTGCAATTAAATATCAACTACCTATATAAGCATTTGATGAATACAAGTACAATATTTTAAAAGACCTTATGAAATTTAGCTACCATTCTCAGTATGAATTTACTTTTAAAGATATAAAACAGAAAATTTATGAATTACAAAAGAATTTTATCATAGTTTACATAGACAAAGTACCTGTAATTTATGCTGTGATTTGTAAGTATTTTTATTATAATATGCTTAATGAACACTTTTAGTACAATTAATCTTTTAAGAAATCGGATTTGTCACATAATAAAATTGGTAATCCTATTATTGCTATTCATAAGAAATTGGGTTTTTGTGTTCCTAAAAGTAAGTTTCCATGTATATTTTTAACACCTAAATTCCATAAAAGCCCTGTTAAATTTAGAACTGTTACAAATGGTTTTAAAATATATATTACTACTGCAGGCAAATTACTTCATAATATTATACAAAACTGTTTTAATCAGCAATGTATTAAAACTATATTTAAAAATAGTAAAGATATTATAGATTTTTTAAAAAATAAAAATATTTATTCAGTTCATAGTTATGACTTTGAAGATCTTTTCAATTCCATTAATATCACAATGATATTATTAAAGTAATTTTAGAAAACTAGAGTACTTATAATCTTAATATTAATATTAACAAATTTATAAAACTCTCACAGATTTAGTCTTTAAAGAAAATTACATTAATTTTAATATGGTTCATTGTATAAACAAAATAAAGGCTTGTCACAAGGAGGTCCAACAAGTAATAGTTTTTCTAATTTATATTTACACTTTTATGAATATAATTATATTAATAATAATGACTATTACATTTTTAGGTATATTGATGATTTAATTATTTTTGGTAAAAATGATAATTTCAAACCCAATATTAATTTTTATCCGGATTACTTAAACTTAGTAAAAATTAATAATAATCCAATTAAAACTAATTACTTAGATATAACATTGTATATTAAGGATTTGAAATTACATAGTAATATTTATGATAAAAGAGATGCCTTTAATTTTAACATTCTTAAAGTGCCTTACTGGAATTCAAATTTATCTATATATACATATAGAAATATTATTTTTAACTATATTTATCGTAATAATGTATTAGTTGGCGATAAAGCTAATATATATTTAAATTTTAATAAATTTATTAAACAATGTACTGAACATGGATATCCTGCTAACTTTCTTTACAAATATATTTCTAATAGTTCTCATTGATAATACAATTCGTATTAATAACCTATTATTGACATTTTGTTTTAATATTAGTATTTTAAATTAACTATACAATTATACAATAGATGGCGCCACATGTTTAATAAATTAATAATATTATTATTTAAATAATCCTTGTAATCATTTATTTTCTACAAATATTTATATCAATATATATATTTATGGTTTTTTAAACGTATATACATATATATATATATATATACTTTATATTATTGTATTAATTTTTTTAACTTTATACAGTGCTGATATTACTCTGTTGTATTTGGTGGGAAACATAAATAGATGATATACTCACGAAGTAAGTCTTACTATTTACCTTATTGCATCGACATTAAATCTATACTGTGAACACTAATAGGCTATAATTTTATCGTTATATTTAACTAGTATGATTTTATTTGTAATATTTAAATTTGTCCTATATTATTCTTTCCTTTCCCCTTGACACATTGTACAGACAAATTACAGATGAAGGTTAACTAGCCCTAAAACTTGTTAAAACCTGCAATATTGGTTCCTAAGGCCAGGAATTTGTTATTGTACTACTGTGCCTAATATTTCCTATCTTGAATAGTTATACTTAGGTTCTATAGCTATCTGTGTATATATATATTCTGGATTATATATATATATTTATATATATATATATAATATACATATATATATATATATATATATATATATATATATAAATATATGTCTTCAAAAATATCGCTAATTACTATTATTGTTTAACATATTCATTTCTATTTAGTGTATAGTATATAATTTTCTTAATATATTCTTATAATAAGTTTAGTTACTAAAAATATATATAGATGGTGCCATTTTTCATAGTTATGCTGTTTTTTTGTGCATTGAGTCAGTACACTCATGGAATCTGTCTACATCGGGTAAGATTCTAGTTTCTTCGCTCATTTACATTATTATTAATTATGATCGTAGTCATTTTTAACCTCTTTTGCAAATATTTTTTGTTTACATATTTATATTTGACTATTTCTCCCGGATTTCTATAGTAATTTAATGTTCCAATTCTATTGCTGTTATATTCACCCACGTGGGTTTTGGGGCTTTGCCTTGGTTTATCTCCTGTGCTATTATGTCGAAAATTACCACTGTAGGAGAAAGTTGAGATCTCACAAAACACTGTTTAACCCTGTTTCACTGTCCTAAACCAGTGACAGCTCGGGAAATTATAACAGTTTTTCCACTCCAGCTAAATTTCTTTTTTTTTGGTTTGTAATGGTCCTTGTTCTTGGTTTTTTCAGTATGATCTTAAGATGTTTTGGAATTTATTAGGCTTCATTTAATTTATTTACTGCTATATATATATATATATATATATATATATATATATATATATATATATAT
Organism: Trichonephila inaurata madagascariensis; assembly: GCA_019973955.1. Lineage (NCBI taxonomy): Eukaryota > Metazoa > Arthropoda > Arachnida > Araneae > Nephilidae > Trichonephila > Trichonephila inaurata. The sequence continues at coordinate 528,862 of BMAV01027473.1, read as the reverse complement.
ATATATATATATATATATATATACTCTTATAAGCGACTCTATCAACGTTAGTATTTTGATGGATCTCCAGATAAATTATTTGGATTTTGTTTTTCAAGGAAAAACATATTGAGAATCATTCTCATTTTGTAAATCATTATTTGACTGACAAAATGATCAGATACACTTCACTATAATATTTTTATTATCATCTAACCTTTATCATCTAATAAATAAACCTTTGGAATAGGCTTTTATTCAAAACATAAATCCTACTAATTTTAATTATCTACATATCCGTGGTATGTGGACAATTTTATACAGTCAAAGTATTATCATACAACAGTTAAATCCATTCCCGGGATCATCTGTATGGCCCCAAATAGAGATTAGTATATACGAGAGGTAATAAAATTAAACAAAATCGAGTTCACAGAGAGAATGACCTCACTTATACAGTTATGCACCTTTCACAACCTGAATCTATTTAGGAAATGAAACATATTATAAATACTTGGAGAAATTGATTCGATTCTTTCAACAGCGATCTTTTCAAGTCTTGGATATTTTGTGAAGAGGAAGAAATGAATTTCCATAGTTCTCCTGAAGAGCATCGCAACTTTGCTGTATATTATTACTATATAGCTGGCTAATAAATATTTTCACTGCACCATAATCTATATCGAATAGATTTAAATAAGTACTTTCCTATGTAAAAATAGAATAACGATCAGCTTTCCCCGTGAAAATACTAATTTAAAGCTCACAGGTTTCATTCCATCTTCAGCTTCTTGTAAAGACACGAAAGTCTATGTGTCCATCCCATCATGATACCAATACAAACCTTCCAATCTCCTTTACCCTACCAATATATTTTATGGATATTAGAAGATATTCAGCAAGATTATAGTTCCTTCTAGATAAAAGTATTTCGAAAATTAGTGATTGAAGTAACCTTGATTCATCAATGAATTAAATCTTCTTCCACTGATCCCTGATCCAAAACCAATGACAACGTTCTGCACCACGTTAATGGATTTTTCTCATCGTAGATCTAGTGTGACACAAAGAAAGATATTTTTACAGACCTCTCTCATATAGGTTTTAGAATGTAGTAATACAAGTAGAACCTGTTTTTGTGTGGTCTTTTTTTATGCAATTTTATTTTTGTGCGATCTTTTGTATGCGGTGTATGAATTTCAATGACTTTGGCGCCACTGTAATGTTTTCTATCTATTTACCAGTTGTGTAACGGAGAATGTTAGACACTCCCCTAAAGGCAGGTTTAGTATTTAATATTTTATAAATTGGGTACATACGTATTTAGCATTAGTCAGGCCTTGGGCTCATAGAGTACTGTCCCTCCGTGATGCGGGAGTGTACGTTACGCCACTGAGATGCAGACACTTCAAGACGCTCTGTTCATTTGTTACAAATAGTCTCTCGACAATGCGTATTCAGTTGCTGTCTCTCAACGCTGCAGCAGCCCTCGCTTGATTGAAGACGAAATTTTCAATGACAGTGATATTACCAATAATTTGATAGATTATGAAGACGGACAAGAAGAACTGGATTCTTTGAGAGTGGATAAAAATATGCAGGGTTCCAGTTTCCAACAGAATAAAAGCATTATCTTAAAATAGCCTTTAGTGAACTTTATCGTGAAGCAAGAAATTGAAAAACACAATTTCTCAGAAAATGCACATTTAAAGATTTTAATACAGTATACAAATTTGTTCTACTAATTGTACATTTTTTTAACTCACCATATTTATAGGTCAAATCTCTTTAACTTCATGTTTAACTATTTTGGACTTTTTTTTAACCTTTTGTGATGTTTTCTGGACAGTTTTATAGACTATAACAATTGTCGTTTTTAGTGAAATTTTGATGAAAAATTGCAGTTACAGAAAATTCTAATAAATGTATTTAAATAGTATTTATACAGCACGTGTATAACATCTTTATATGTGTTAGAAATTAAAAGATTTGTAATACTTTTGACACTTTTTTAAATATGCTAAATTTTATTCAAAAACACTATTTTTAAAAAAATAATGGTTTGTTTTTCATGAAAAAGCAATGTGAAGTACATAAGTTGTATATACACAGAGAATAGATTTTGATTCACATAACAAAGATAGAACTAAATAAAACATGTTTTGAAAATTTCAATTCAATATCTTAAAAATATGTTGTGTAGGGATCTAATTCCGATTTTGTAAACTCCATTTCCGGTTTACTAATTATGCTATAACTTTGCTTCTATATATCGTAGAAGCAAAAATAGAGTATTTTTGTAATCTTAAATGTATGGGCTATGAAATAAAAGCATAAAAGAAATTTCGAAAATTTTCAACAAAACGGCAAGTTTTAATTAGTCACATACCTTAAGATTCCAACAAATTAATTTAAAATTACAAAAAACAACATTAATAAATTTTCGCTTTTTTTTTCTTATCGGATGGGAGAGGGGGTAAGATTTTGTTTGAATTTGGTTTATGTTTCGTTCGTATGATTCATTCATTTGTTCTTTTCATAAGATTTGTAACGGGCTCACGCGTCTTTTTTGCTAACATAACCTCTGGGTTCTTTGATGGCCAAGATTAATGGCAACTCTTTTCCAACCAAAGCCCAAGAAGCGAAATGCGAATAAGAAATGCAAATAAAATAGCTTTTAAAAGAACAGACGTTTCAGTAAGCTGGATGGCAATTTGGGGAATGTTATGTTTGGAGGAGACACAAGCTTGAATTGACAGCCTATCGTAAAGTTACCTAGAAACTCAGCCTTTACTACAAGGTGCATACCATTGCACGCGCTCCCAGACGTTTCCATATAAAGATTGAAATTAAGTTTGGATTAAGGTAGGACTGATTATTTTATATTAGGACTTGTAATATTATTAGAAGTGAGAGTAGGCGGATAATATAATTATTTAGAGAAAGTGGTCTAAGTTACGCGATTCGGTTTAACTATCTTTTTGTGTGTTCGTTCATTCCAGATTCTCACTTATTTAAATTTATCTAAATTGTTAGACGTTTAACATATATTCTTAATAAAGTCATATTAAGAATTTAAAATGTCTGTTTACTCAGAAAACCCCACACCTCTAACTCACGCTGACAATCAAAGATATGGTCACCAAAGGGGGCCATATCACAGATTTACGGTTATTTTTCTTTTATAAATCATTGCAAGAAACGTATTGTTTCGAAAATCATTGAAAAATATTTAAAAATGTATGAAAAAAGACCACATCTTTTTAAAAAATTATTATTAACTGGTTTTCTTGTTATCTAGCACTAGGATCGATATGAAATCCCATTACAAGAATTGTATACAAAATAGCTCGAGAGATTCATGTGAATTTTATTTTTAAACTTCACGTATGTGAAAAGAAAGGTTCTTCAACTATTAGAGGGATGCATTAACATCCAGACTTTTTTGTTCAAGTCAATGTGCGTTAAAATTATTAACGATTATTTATTTTTATACCTCAGACTTCTACGTTTCATTTATCAAAGTACTTAACAATGAAGCATTGATCGTTATGTAACTAAAACTAATAATATCAAAACTACTCGTGCGAATTATACCAATTTTTTCGAACCGAGAACTTCAAATTTTCCAGCTGGAACTATTAATAGTAAATTTGCAAAATTTATCACTCTAAAACCATTACTTTCTGGTTCATTTAATTTCGATTAATTTTAAAACCCACAAACGATGCGTGACTTTGACATCACATTGAGAGAATAATTTTATTGAAAAAATAGATACGAGTACGCGTTGTGGGAAAACGCGCTATTAAGGCTGTATTCATCTAATGTTAAAGAATAGAACCCAAATCCGGAATATTTTTTAAGACATAAAAGTACTCAAACATTAACCCGCGGTCACTCGCGCCTGTTTTTCTACCGTTGTTACTCGCGGGGTATAGAGAACACCCCAAACTTTTAACACGTGTTTTTAATTATGAGAATAAAATTAAGTCATTATGATACATATTTATAAAGTACAAGATGTTTTTTGTATTATACAAATAAAATTATTAAATTTATTGCATACAAATGAGGCTAACATTAATTTAAACTAAACATACAAAATTTTAATTTCAAAACACATAATTTTATATTTATTCATAAACCAGTATATAAAACGTCTATACCAGTAATAAATATACTTTATAATTAATGAGGTAATGATATAGTAGAAAGTAGAAAAATAATATTTTAATCATTTTCCAAACATTCAGAACATGTATACATAGGTTCAATTTCTCGTGGGAGTTCTCAGCCCCCAGATAAACTTTTGAAGGTCATTACATTCCAATCGTTCGAGAAAAGGGATTGCATTAGGCCTGAAGGTTCAATGACCTAAAATGGGCAGCTACAGAAAAACCCGTGGTTCTTCTGAGCATTCTTTTTTGAGTAATGGGAGGATTTTCTTGTTGCTGGGTGTACAGAACACCCCGCGCGAGTGATCGCGGGTTAATGTTATATTCTGGCCTCATTATACTATAAAGAATCACTTATTTTAATATACTACTGATTTTATCCGAGATATGACACATTTTTACTTTTATAAAATGTGTTTCGCATTTTTTCTCTTATATGAAGTATCCCTTTACATGTTAAAAGGAAAAAAAAACTGATTATTTATGAAATATTTTAAAACTTTAAAAACACTATATTATAAACAAATGCATGAGTTACATTGTCACAAATTTTTATAAGAGCTGAGGCATTATTTCTGTCCAAAAATGAGCTCCGCATTAAGTTCACGTTGTCGTACATATAGCGAAAATAGCCTTAAAGGTAGCAAGTTAATACATAATTGGTATTTGGTTCTAAAAAAGATAATTAAACTGTATTTTATAGTATAAAATTTCTTCATATTTATTTAAATTTATGTATATAAAAATTCTTCATAAAAGATTAAATATAATTCAACGCCATAATATTAAAAATTATTAAGGTTATGATATCAAATTAAAAAATATTATGACTCTTAAATTTGTTCCACATCGTTACTTTTGTTGTTCCAGAACGTCAGACAGGCCCTTCTTTCGAGATGTGAACTTGTGTCGTCAACAGTTCAACTACACTTCCCATAAGTTTAGATCATAAATAATTAGTCATAGAGCAGTGCTTCTCAAACATTCAATAACGCGACCCACTATTCAATCATCATTTTCATTACCCTCCATACAATAACAATGTATTGAATTGTATAATACTATACTTTGACACTAAAGCTACAATACGACTTTAACCTCTTATGTGCCACCGACGTATATAAACGTCTCACTCAGCCAAAGCATTAATTTTCTGGAAGTATATATACGTCTTTCCGAAGTACGATCTTTTCTGTGCTGTGCGACCCATAAAATTATTCTGAGGGCTTTGAAATGCAATAAAAGGACCTTGACAGTGTTTGCGAAGGATTTACTTATTTCAGAGGATTTTTGCTTAGTTATTTCTCTTTCCTCCTCTTCCTCCCCAGCAAAAACCCCATCAAAATACGCTCATCTACGTGGTAAACGATGGCATTGGGGAGCGAATTGCGTAACTTTTAAAAGACTGTTAAGGAATTAATTATAAACCGTACAGATTATCAAGATAAGTGATAATAGAAGCCCATAGGGTGACTGATAATTATCAAATTTGTTCTTAACTTAGTATTGTTAAATTAATAATAAAATATACATTGTACAGTACTGATACATTTTTGAGTGTATTATATCAGTGTAAATGTGTATTCTATATTTTATTATATCAGAAAATATTTTGTTTGTTTACTTTCAGTAAATTAATAATTTTTAAGTAACTTTTTGTTTTCGACTTTTCAATATGCTCGCACCCACCCCTTGTAGAGTTATCACGCCCCCAAGGGTGGCGCGCCCCACAGTTTGAGATACACTGGTCATAGAAATTGTTTTTAATCTCCACCGGCTACCTGAGTCGGCTAAAGGTTAATCCAAAAGCGGATTAAGAGGAGTTACATCACATTTCCTAAACTGCTTTGATTATGAATATATTTTTGGTAAAAATATATTTATGAATGCATCTAGCTAATCCCTAGCTAACAACTAACTTAATTTGTAAAGTGAAAACATCTGATCATATTTTTTAAACAAATTAACAGAAATATCTAGAATTATAAAACAGTTACTTTTTGATAATACTTTGTGAAAATTTTATGGCGAATCTAATTTTGGCTACGGAATCCCATTCAAAAATCATGATTGTCTTATTACTTCTTCATTTACTGTTTATCTGAAGTAAAGTTAGAAATTAACAAGAATTTATTTTGATACGCAATAATCATTGACATAATATAGTACTTACTCATGTTAATAATTCACTTTCTTCCTTCAATTAATGAGAATTAGATTGATTTAATCTGATTATAAATTTGAATCATATTCATTTAAGTTATCTGAAACTGTGTTTGTTCATTAGTTCAAATTATTCGCAAAACTACAAACTTTAAGTAATTATCATCCAACTATATATGATGAATATGTATAATATGTATTCACATATGTGTGTTCTCTGTTAAATACATTATTTAAGACAGAGTTTAGATTATATTTGAGAAATAATGCCTAAAACTTAACTTACCAACAACATTCTAACAAGCTTCATATCACGTTTACATCTGTTTAGTACTGTATTTAAATTATCTAAAATGCATATTAAGAGTTTGAAGTCAAATTTTGCTACTTTATAAATGTATTACGTAATTAATTTCTATTTTATTTTTTGTTTCCAGCTCAATTAGATGTTCAAGAATTTATAATATATTGCAATTTTAAGTCATGAAATAGATAAATGAAATATTCAAAAACAATGCTATATGATAGAAATTAGTGATACAAAAAGCATTTTTTGAACATTTATAAAAGTTTTATAAATGTTTGATTCTGAAATGGTAAAATTAATTAAGATTGGAAAAATTGACGACAATAGACTACAAAAGTCTGATTCTAAATTCAGTACGATTTCTAAACTCAAAAATAAACCATTATTACATTGTATTCGGTTTTCTAGGCAAGATTGTCCGAAGAATCTGTTAGGCTTAACGTACGACGCCTCAATTAGTCTTAATGCAGCTGTATTCAAAGAAAAAAAATTTGAAGCACTTTTCATTTTCTTTTTTATTAAAAGTGCAAAAAAACTTCATGCTTCAATTTTCTTTTTGAATGCAGCTGCATTAGCCTAATTGGGGGCGTCATACGTTGCCTAACAGATTCTTCGGACTTTCAAAAACACCAAATACGATCTCGCCAAAATTAACTCATCATCAGTATCAGATATTAAAAAGATATCATTATAGTCTTCCGTGGGATGACCGGAGTAGAATAGTCCCAACGTAAGCTCATGCGTGTTGTAAAATGATCAGATATGCCCGATAAGTGCTTACACCGACTGCCTGTGAGCGGCCTACCAAAAACGCCGTTTCTGAATTCGATGTTTTTACGCACCAAACCGCAACGATTTTATTTTTATTGAAATCTGATATCGGTTGCTTTTTCATCTATATCATTGTCCACTACATGTGGAAACACATTCCATAAACATTTTTTATACTTCGGTAACTCCCGGGTGTGTATTGTTGTTTTGTGGTGTGTGTGTCTTCGAATGAATTCGATGCCCTAAATGAGTTTCGATCCATTGAAACCCGTCACCTGGGTTCCTATTCAGAGTACATGGACACAAAAGTATAAAGAAAATTATTTTAGTAATAACTTCAAATATACCACTAATTTCAAATTTATCGACATTATTTCAATTTAAAAAAACGAATCTAGACTTACAAAATGCAAACTACAGTCAAAAGTTGATAATATTTTTTGACAAAATGATATTTTTGATTAAAAAAGGATTCAGAAAACATTAAAAAAAGCCTTATTGGAAAAGCAATCTACAGACTTCAATTTGTGGAAATATTATTCAAAATAGCAACAAAAAAAGTTTGTATCATCAAACTAGTTTAACTATTCTTCTCAATCTTGTCCAAAATTGCCTTTTGACTTGATAGGCACCATTTTTAATTTTCTACTTCTATCCACATGCTTATTTCGATACTATATTAATTTATTTTATTTTATTTATATATATATCTCATACCATATATATAAATCATGTCTTCTTTATATATATATATGTGTGTGTGTGTGAATGTGACATAAAAATGATCTAAGTTTCAGTTTTTCTATAATAAGTGTATTATAATTCCTAACTTTGACAGTTCTTGACTAACTAAGAATTAACTTCTTAAAGATAACCGTTAAGTAGACTATCAAAACATGTTTAAGATTTAAAATATTGATTTTTAAGCTTTTTTATAATATTTCTTAACGTACAAATATTTACAAGAACTTGTAAAGTCACTTGTTAACTCAAGTAATTGTACGCTCTTACATGAATAAAGAATTGTATGTAAAACAAGGGGGAAAAAATTCAACGTTAATCAAGAGAAAAAGCCTAAAATCAAAAATACATGTGTTCTTGAATTTTGAATGAAGTATCCGTTTCCTTTCATTGAAAATATACAAATATGTTTCTTCCTCCTTGACAGAATAAATATTATTCTGTCAAACGCACGGAATCATTCATCAGAATCAAATGTCTAAACACGCAACTTCAAGCTAATTCCAGGAAGTGAACTGAGTTAAAAGTTGAAAGAGTTGTCGAAATACTTAGAAAGTATGCCTCGTTCATTCTCGACGGTAACTTAGTTGCCAGTAGGTTTACTCTGCGGGAGATTTAATGGAACTTTAAACTAAAATGGCGCAGCTTTTATCGAGACATCCAGCCGCTTTTCATTAGACTTTGGGCTATACTTTACAACAGAATTCACTGATAAATTCATTCGAGTCTTGTATTTGGCTCGTATCCAAAGGTTTGAGACCACAGTTTCAGTCAAGTAAAGACATATTGCCTTCTCTGATGATGAGACTTATCGGATTGAGTGCTTTTCATAGTGCTTTCTATTTACATTTAATGAAGTAATGTAGAGCTCATTTCGCTGGAATGTTACTTCATATATATCATTAGCAGAGTTGTTGAGTAAATAAGTGAGATAAGAGTATAAACATGGTTTTTTTTGTACGTGTGTACATTATATATGTGTTATAAAAAATAAACATAATTTTTTTCCCCATAACAAAAAATAATAATAGGTTGAAACAAACACAACAATCCAAAATAAAATAAATATAAAAAATTAAAAAAATGGCTATTATGTTTTCTACAGCTCTGTCACCACTCGCACACCCACATACACACACACGAACATATATTACAGGGTGATTTACTACCAGACTAATACAGGGTGTGCTGGGGGTACAAAGATGACTCGAAATCCCATAATAATGCAGGGCCCGGGGAAAGGCAGGGGAAACTTTGGTAAAAAAAAAAGAAAAAAAAGAACGGAATGAGACATAAAACCTTCAATTGAAAGGTTGTACTACAACAGATGTTCCATATTACGATCAGAAGCCATATACCAGACATGAGAGCGATCTGGGTTTTCCCTTTCTTGGGAAACCCCGACCTTCCCCGGAACAAAATAAGGCGTGTATCTTCAACTAAAATTTTACTGTTCAAATTTTTCAGGGATTTAGAAAGTAGTCCATGTATGACATCCGGTGATCTGACATGCCATGAACCTGGCCACCACGACCTACCCACCACTGTCCAAAGGTTTGCTGTTGGGTTTGTTGCGATTATTACCAGACATTGTTTGGATAAACCCATTGCGGGCTTGCTCGGTTTTAAATCTTAAAAAGGGGGGCCCCTAGGGAAATTCTTTTGGGGGTCGAGATTTGGGCAATAGTTGACCCCCGGGGGCTCAACCCTCAATGTAATTCCCCGGAAGGGCCCAGTCACAATTAGAAAAAATCTTCCAAATTTGCAAACATACAATTAACCATTTCCTCAAGAGTTTTTTTGTACTTGATTTAAATCGCTGTTTTGCGCGAGGTTAACGGTTGATTATATCAACATTTTTTTTAAATTTTTTATTTTTAAAAAATTAAATAAATTTATTTATAAAGGTTTATTAAATATTAAATGATATTTTATGTAATTATTTTGTACTTTATAAAGTAAAATAAAATAAAATAATCTATTATTCCATTTATTTATTATTAAAATTATTTAAATAAATTTATTAAAATTATTTAAATTTATTTAAAAAGAACTTCTTAAATATATATTATAAAATTATAAAATAATTAAAAGAATAATATATAAAAAATACATTTTTTATTATATTAATTTTAAAATAATTAATTCAATAATAATAATAATATATTTTATAAATTATTATATAATATTTTATTTATAGTACATTATATTTCACATTAGAAAACCATTTGCAATTAAATTTTATATAAAATATCATTTAACATTTACTATATATTTTATTATAAATATTACTTATTAATATAAAAATATATTTATAAATTTCAATATAGAAATTTATATAATTACAATTATTGTTTTACTTTATAAAATACAAAATAATTACATAAAATATAATTTAAAACTTAATGAACCTTTCATAAATAAATTTATTTAATTTTAAGAAAATAATTAAATTAAAATTGAACAAAATTGATCGATGAATCGAACCGTTAACCTCGCGCATAGTAAGCAGACGATTTACCTCGGCTACAAAACCCGTTAGAAAAGGGAAAATTTAATTGTATAAAAGCTAAGCGAGAATTTCGAAGGGTATTTTCTCGGAATCGACTGGCCATTCGGCGGAATTAAGTTGAGGGTTGAGCACCGTAAGGGAGTACTACTATTACGCCAAGTCTCGCCCCAAATCAATTTCCTTAGTCGTTCCCTCCCCTTGTTAGATTGTCTTTTACCAGACGTAGGACCGCATCCTCATTGCCAAGTGTTATCGTCGTTTGCTGCTGACTTATTTTAGTTCTCGTTAAAGAACCAATCCCACGCAACCTCCTATTCCCACTTGTAAAGGTCATGTGATGTGGAATATGCAAGTTCGGGTAACGTTCCTTCTACAGCCATCGAGTGGCGTGCCCGTTGGAATTCGCAGCTACATACGCGATCAGTATGTCGACCAGTTTCTCATTTGAATACAAGTTCATCCTACTACCTCGAGAAACGGATCACAAATGACGACTTTCAGCGGTATCGGTGTTTACGAAACCTTCCATTCAGCAACATCTACCGCAAGACTGTTAAGAGGAATCTTTAAGGATGTAAAGAATTAAATGCACTGCAAATGGCAGGTCAACCAGACGATTTCTGGTAGTAATTTCGAATAGTTCTTGTAGTACAACCTTTGAGAGAAAAATATTTCAGTCCATTAGTATGTTGCTATTTCTGTTCTTTTTCTGCACTTCTTCGGACCGTAATTCGCAACTACGACATTTGTGACTCTGCCTTCTTATGCGAATCCGAGTAATCTCTGTACCCCCTACACACCCTGAAAGTTTGTCGGTCTGGTAGCATATCACCATATACGTATATATATTTAAAAAATATTACTGTAATTCAGTTACATTTTGTAAACTATTATTGTAGTTAGTGCTTCTCAAAATTTCTATATTCGTGACTCAATTTTCAATTAGAATTTTCATCGCGTCCCCCTTCCCCATACAGTAACAATATGTTGAATGTAGGAATAATGTAAAATACTTTGACGCTAAAGTTACAATACTACACTAATTTTAAACCATACAAATTATCAAGATAAGTATTAAATTGTGTATATGATAAGCTCAAAGAAAAATCACTCGTAATTATTAAACTTGTTCTTAACTTAGTATTGATGCTTAGTATCAAATATATTGTGCCGTGGTGATACATTTATAAGTATACTATATCAGAGTAAATGTGGATTTTTTAAAATTATGTCAGAATACATTTTGCTTTGTTTCCTTTTAGTAAATTGATAATTTTTTATTTTCGACTTTCCGAGACGCTCGTGCCCCCCTTGTAGGGTTATCACGAACCCCTTGGAGGTGCACCCCACAGTTTCAGAAACACTGCTGTAATAAGATTGAAAATATCAAATTATTAACAATTAAATATTTATAATATTGAGCATCTTATATAGGAATTCAAAGAGAACAAATTCTTAAAAATAAACACTAGCTGCAAGTAACTGTTTATGTGGATATTGTGCAATACTTCCCAAAATAAAATTATTATTTGATCTTTAAAAAGTATATCAAACAGTTCTGAAATGGCTGATTGTAGAAGAAAATATAGTATATATTTTTTTAAATAAACATTGCATATTCAAGCATAGGTAGTCAGTGAGAAGTTTGTATAATAATATCTTATCACACTTTCTACTTTTTTCTATATTATCTCTATCAATTCTCCTAGTTCCTTCCTTTTTTAAAAATAACTTTTCTTATGCTTAGAGGAAAATCCACACATATCCGTATTTAAAGAGTATTTTGGGGAAACATGAAATAAAAAACGATTCATTAGGTGTATTTATAGTTATATATTATTCTTACTTTTTTCTTTTATTCTATGTTAACTTCTTTCAGAGTAAAAATAAATATGTTAAACATATTTTGAAAACAGTGTACATTAATGTGAAAAGTATATAATATTTAAAATTTCTTAAAGATTTTTAACCTGAAGCGATTAAATTAAAAATGAACTCTCAAATTTGTATTATATGTACACTTAGAATATTCGTTTTCGTGATAAACCTAAAAAGGACTTCTGCAAAATAAAATGACTTTGAAATATTGAATTATTCATTGCTAAATAACTTAATGAAATTTCCTTTTTCGTTATCACAATTAGTTTTATTTTTATAATTTTCTGAGCAATTCAAAGATTTATTTAAATATTAAACATTTGACTGTATACATTTGATATTTTATAATTTTACTGAAGTACTTAAGTTCCCAAAAATTGCTCAAAATTTTAGCTTACAAACTTTCGATATGATTAATATTGTTTATACGTATGTGTGTGTTTGAATATTAGTAATTTTAGGAATTGTGTATCTCTCCGCCACTCTTCCAATTTAAAAAGCAATAACACTTCGTAGCTAAATTATCATTTCTATGAACAGAGAAGTCTAGGTCCACGCAAATAATTTCTTGAAGACACAATACATGGCAGTTATGAAATTTCGGTCACCCAACTTTATTGACTTGATGATTAAAGTTTCAATATTCCTCCTTTCTGTTGCGAAAACTGGAATCAGAATGACATTCATTTACGTGTAATCTACAAATATCTGAAATGTTGCTCATCACAATTTCTCACTCGATATGTTTCATTGCACAATTTTTCTAGTTCTTCCAGTGACAGCTGAACTATTAAAGAATTTGTATTAGTGTTCTGTTTCCCAACAAGAGTTTTAATATTTATTCGTACAAGGGATGTATGAAACAAACATTTCTTCCAATTTTTTTATAATATACTTTATGATGACAAATATATTTATTATATGAGAGGAACAGAAATAATTAATTATTTTTAATTAATTTAATTATGTAATGTTGGTTTAAAGAGGTTCTTTTTATTTAGATCATTAAATTAATTGCACATACCATACAGTTACATTTTTTTTCCCTTTGTTTTCTATCAAATCTACTTTATTTTTTTTTATCCTCCTATCAATCGAAAACCAAAAATAAACTTCTAAGCATTCATTGAGGAAAAATTATAAATGTTTACTACTGTGATAATTAAATAACTTGGCTAGTCTTGAAAACAAGTTTTATTCTAAACAATGTATAAATTCATTTTAATCCTCTTCAAAATACTCCCCTTCCCTATCAATACATATTTGCCTATGAGTTTTCGACCGTTCAAAGCAGTGCTGCGCCTCATTAGGTGTCACCATCTTCAATAAGTGTGCTGTTTTTACCTTCATCTCTCCTACAGACTAAATATGTGTTTCCCATCAATGCAGTTTTCATTTTCAGAAACAGGTAGAATCGTATGGTGACAGATGTTTTGAGTACGGTGGATTCTCGAGCACAATAATGCGTTTGTTTGCCAAGAACTGTTTTACAGAGAACATAATGTGCACCAAAACGTTGTTTTGGTAGAGAAATCAATGTATTGTTGCTCTACATATCTTGCATTTTCTTCCTCACTCTTTCTCTAGACATTCTCTGGACCTCAATGCAATACTGCTGTTTTAACTTTTAGCTTGTGGATGTACCCCTTCAAACATGATGGTGCCATTAATATCGAACAAAACCGATGGGCATCATCTGCCCTTGATGTCCCAAATCGAGAAGAAAGTTCATCATTTTCAGGAACCTTCTAATCTTCCCCAAATCATTTTTGTCATTGAAAAATTTCACAATGTGACGTACAATTATCACTAAGCACAATTAATTCCAACTGAATGTTTTAAATTTTAGCAATTTAAAACATTCAGTTGGAACTTTCTTTTAGATTTCACAAGAAAATTCTAGTTTATGCGCAGTTTGATTTTTAGGTTTCACCATGTTTGCGGCACTTCGACACAACAACGTCTTTCTTAACCCTCCAAGCGGTCTGCACGTAAAATTCCACCATTCCAGAAATGTTTTTTCTACCTTCAAGCAAGATTTCCAAAAGCGGCCGAGCCGCATTCTTAAAAATACGGCTCAACCGCTTTTGAGAATCCACCTGAAAGCAAAAAAATATGTGCGGTGCATTTTTGAAGCATCTCCAGAATGGCAATACTTTAAGTGCAGACCGCTTAGAGGGTTAAATAATGATAAAAAACAAACTGAACAAGAGAAAGGGATGGAATAACGTACCGCCAGCATCGAAACGATCAAGGTCAACTGTATTACATTCCCACTCCTTCACATCAAGCCTGACGGTTAGGGCCAGGAATTTAACTATCACAACTTGTATATTCCCATACATTTCTAATGAAAAATATTACATTTTATTTAAGATTGTTTGATAATCTATAAAAAATTTAATTACAGTTTTCCCAAAAATTTAAAATTAAAAAATTAAAATTTTTTTTCCAATGTCTTTTTTCCTGGGGAAAACCAAAAAACCCACTAATATTAAATTTTAAATGTGTTCAAAAATGAGGGAATGTAAAATTATCACGTATTGTTTTTACCACTTAATAGTTGAAACTAATTAACTTCTCTGAAATATTAATATGGTCTTGATGTTACTTTAAACAGCAATAATTTCATATTTGTTTTTTTGGTTTAAAAACCCAAACTTACATAAAAAAGTATTGAGATCTAAAAATGGAATCACCTATTTTCCCCCTTTTTTTTAAAAATTATCTAATTATTAATGATGTTTACAATTCCAAAAAAATTTCTTACAACTAAAGTTTACTAAATATAAAACTGACTTAATTTAGATCTCATTTAATGTAGTAAAAACCGAATTTGTAACTAAGAATTTCCTAAAACCTCCTGAAAATATCCTAAGATTATTCATCCTCACGCTCTTCAATATTTTAGACTTATTGACAGAAATGCCTGGATTACTGGAATGAGTAACGTGATAATCATGAAGATGATCTTTTATCCATTTGTTAGCCGAAGATTCAAAAGCAGAATGTGTAAAAAAAGTAGTAAAATAACCACAATGAATGATGGGTAATGAAATGAAAATCCACTTAAGCGTAAACAATGTGTAAGGTAAAACAATATCATGGAAATGTAACAATATATATATATAACTTGCTCTTTATGTATAAGGATAAATTATAGCAAGGAGACACAAAATATGACAACTGTATGTATATTAACTGTAAAAAATGCACTTTCTTTTTAATTTTATATCATGGAAAATGGTTTCTAATTTATTGGCATAATATTTCTTTAGTGTAGCCTATATATTTATAAAAAAAATACTAAAATAGCCCTTTTATTTTTCGACCGGTGTCAGACAACCCCCAAAATTTGGGGGTTTAAAATTTCCAGTGTTCTAGAATTCCCATAATTTAAAAAAGAGCAAAAAAAACAGATAATAAAAGAACACTTGTTATTTTCAAAAGAATTTCTGAAGAAAGAAATGACACGCCCTACGAATAACCTTGATTTGAAACCAAATAAATGACTTTGTTTGCTAAGACATCTTCCTTCAGTCAATATGTTACAGTCTATTTGTTATTGGATATACTTTTCATGGAGTGCAGAAAATGTGGGCTTTTGGGGGAATCTATCCCCAAAAATTTTGAAACTCATTCAAAAGAAAGTATTGGGGAAAACAAAAATTTAAAATCATCCTTGAATATAACTTTCAAAATTTGTAATTTTTTTTATCAATAGAGTTAATGAATGTATTGTTAAAGCATACTGTATTTTTAGAAGAGACAGAATTTTTCAATATGATGCAGTAGAACTAATTTTATAAATGTTATTATGAGGAGAAATTAATGAAATATGTAATAAAAAACGGTTGCAAAACGTTAGTTCATTAACAGAGATTCATTTGTTACAAAAAGTAATGTAAAAAAAATTAAGTCAATTCCTACTTTGAATGGATGAATAAAAAATTTTAAACATTTAAAAAATTTGGAAACAAAAAAATATATATATATATATATTTTTTATTTTTTGTGAAAAATTCTTCTAAAATTTCCTTTTTTAATTTCCCTTTTTAAAAAAAATATTTAAAAGTTTTTTAAATTTTTCGGTTCAAAAATAACGCTTTTTAAACTTTTTAATCCCAAATAGTATCCGAAATTCCGCCCCCCCATTTTAAAACCAAATCATCATAAAATAACCACCCATTGTCGTTTTCCGGATATTAAAGGAAAACTTTTGCCTTCCCTTTTGTCTGTTTCTTTTTACCATGAGTCGTCGCAGTTTTTTGAAGCTCGTTGTCTTTAAATTTAAAAAAAGCTTCAGCTTTTAAAATCTTTTTTTGAAGGTATCCTTATTTTTTTCGAACGCCTTTAGTGTCATGCCAAAAAAGAAGGATGAACTAATCTAAAGAATTTTTTTCTGTAAAAAATCCCCGGTAAATAAAAAGAATAAAAACCCAAAATCAACCTTTTTGACTTTGGGGTATATAATTTATATATATAATATAAGCCGGTGGTTTTATTTTTGAGTGTTAGTAGGTTTTTCATTAAAAAGACCATTTTCGGACGTTCATATGTTTTTATTTTAAACAAACATTCAACAAAATTTTAAAAAGGGAAAAATTTAAAGTTAACGGGGACAAAATTGGGGTTACAAAAACAAAAGAAAAAAGGGACAAGAAAGCAAGTCCTGGGAAAAAAAACACAAAGACAAAAAAAGAGCGATCACACAAGGGTTTTTAAATTTTTCCGGCAGTTACAAGTTGGGGATTATTATGTAATAGTATTTGATTGGGTAGAATGGGGGGGACAGAGAAATTTCCCGGGCTAACCGATTAAGATTAAATTTCATTGTTATTTTTTTTAAAACCAAGGGAAATTGTTTTTTTAAATATTGGGAAAAAAATTAAAACAAAAGGATATTAGAGGAAATTATTAAAGCATATATATATATAACTATATATAGGAACATGGGCTGCATTGGGGTAACCAAAATTTAACCCCGGTTTGGGTAGTTAGGCTGCAAAAACCGGTTTCCGGTGCCAAAGTTTGTTATTATTTTAACAGTTACATTGTTACAGCAAGGGAGACGAATTTAATTGGGCCCAAAAACCCGGGGAAATTTTTTTAATTTAATTTAATTGGGTTTATTTTAAAAAACTTTTTAACATTTAAATGTCATCCACAAGTTCAGAAAAAAAATATTTGAACTTTTAATGGATAAATGAAAAATTTTTTTACGATTGAAAGTTTGATCAATATATATATATATACAGAGAGAGAGAGAGAGAGAGTGAACTAATAGTAGGAACTGAAAAAAGAGAACACAATTGGCTGTCATTTTTTGCTTAAAACATTTTTTATTAAGTAACGTTGCATATTTCAATCAAGGAATTATTTAGATATGTATTTTATACCTGGTATTGTTAATTTTTAAAACACAGGATTCTACTTTATCACTGGAAACATGAATAAATAAATGAATAATTTGATGTTTTACAAGTTAAGAAATATTTTATATACTAAATATCTTTAAACGATTTATTTTTAAAGCATTTTAATTTTAAAAAAAGTACAAATAGTATTTCTGGAATTTCTAATGCAATCTAAGGTGGAATGCAAAAATTGCGTTTTTAAGACATAATATATCTTATTGTGAATTATTTCTTGGATTACGTATTATTTGTCCAATTCAAATATTTGAAACTGAATTTGTGTTTATTAATATTAAAATTACATTGTTGATAAATGAAATAAATTTTAATTCAACACATTCTACAATAAAAATAAATACTCATAAATAAAAATTCACTTAATTAGAGAGATGAAAATTGCCCTTATTATTAATTGTATGGCACGTCCTTTTAGAATAATTTTTTAAAATCTCATTATTATAAATTAAATCTTGGCTATAATATTCAATATTTCTTTTGTTTGTAATAAGTTAATAGAATAAAAGGAAAATTTCCATTTTTTAAAATTATTTTGCAATCATTTTCTGGCTATGGTTGCCGCTGTTGCTTCTGTTAACCGGGGAGAAGGAGAATATTTGATACTAAAGTTAGTGGTCGTGCAGGGTGACAGAGGCACCACAATCCTTTTTAAAAAAAATATTATACAATGTAAAATCGTGATTCCAATAAATAATTTAATTAAGATAAAATATACTTGCCTACTTTTAATGGTTTTTCATTTTTTTATAATTTGAGAAAAAAACCCCCAATCAAACTGATTTAAAATGTTTAAATGTGTGCGATACTGCAATATGGGGGACATAAACCACTAACACTTTTCGCTAACATTACAGGAATGATATTGGCAGTCAAAATTCCGATATTTTGTTCCAGTTATTTTTGGTTTTATTGTCCGTACGTAATCGATAAATATATAGTATATTGAAATTTTTCTTGCTTGTGTCTTTTTGACAAGGTGCAGTGTGTCTTGTGATACAATTTTGGCTTTACATCTTCCTTGATGGAGTTTTTTAGGTTGCATTTGAAAGTTTTCATTTCAACTCAATCGCTTTTCTGAAATTTAATTTCGCTATCCTGATTAGTATCCATCTTTTCATTACGTTCTTCCCTTGCTTGATCAGTTTCCACCTCATCCAATAGAAATTCCAGTTTACCCATTTCTTTCTTATATTCTGTTCATTTATATTTATAAACAATAATGTGTCATACAATAGAGCTGTCAAAACCACTAAGTCGTTCACTGGGGAAAAATGTAGCAGGCTCATAGGAAATATTTCGACGCAAAAGTGGTCGCATGGGGACTCAGTCACCCCAAGTACCTTAAGACTGTAAAAAAGTTTGCTATTCCCAAAAAAGAGGGACATATATGACAAATGCATTTTAGCTCCCGCGAAGACTGTCAAATAAGAGGATACTGACAAGGTCATTGGTAACAAATAAAAAGTTTTCCCAGAGTTAAGGTATGTGATTACCTTCGGAGTACTATTTTTGAAATATATAAATTTTCGACAAAATAAACACTTTTTTATTTGAAATAGGGCTAAAAACTAGGAATTCATTACAATTCCGCATAATTAAAATTTTTTTATATATATATTGGAATTTTGAGTGAACATTTAGTGAAAAATTGCAGTTACGGTAAGGCTTGTATTGAAAATTCTAAGTAATATATTTAAATAATATCTATACAGTACATAAATAACATCATTATCTGTGTTTAGAGCAATCAGATTTGTAATACTTTAAAGTTTTTGAAATATGTCATTTTTTATGCAAGAACTCAGTTTTTTACAAAATCTAATGTTATTTTCTCACAAAAAGTGCAATAAAATACATAAATATATACACAGAGATTAAATTATAATCTAGACAGGAGATAAAACTAAATAAAACATTTTCTGAAAATTTTAATTCAATATCTTAAAAAGAAATTTTGTAGTGAACTTTACCGTGAAGCAAGAAATTAAAAAAGATATAGTTGCTCAGAAAATGCATTTAAAGATTTTTTAATACAGTATAAAAAATATTCTACTACTTGTAAATTTTTTAAACTCACCATATTTATAGGTCAAGATCTTTTAAGATTCATGCTTAACTAATTTCGAATTTTTTTAACCTTTTGATATTTTCTGGAGAGTTTTGTAGACTATAACAATTGTCGTTTTTAGTGAAATTTTGATGAAAAATTGAAGTTACACAAAATTCTAATAAATGTATTCAAATAATATTTATACAGTACGTGTATAACATCTTTATATATGTTAGAAATTAAAAGATTTGTAAAACTTCTGAAAGTTTTTTAAATATGCCAAATTTTATGAAAAAACATGATTTTTTAAAAAATTAATGACTCTATTTTCATAAAAAAGCAATAAAGTACATAAGTTGTATATACACAGAGATTAGATTTCGATTCATAACACAGATAGAACTAAATAAAACATGTTTTGAAAATTTCAATAAAATAATTTAAAAATATTTTGTGTAGAGATCTACTTCCGGTTTTGTAAATTCCATTTTTAATTTACTAATTATGCTATAACTTTGCTTCTAGATATCGTAGAAACAAAGATAGGGTGTTTTGACCTTTTTGGGGTGAACTCTTACTCTAACAACCGTTTGGTTTTAAATCCTGGGGGTTCGAGTTGGTTAAACCGGTTGAGTTTTGACCCTAAGTAGAAGAACTAACGTGAGTTTCTACTGTAAGGATCACAATCCTTATACTATATGAGAAAAATTTGGAGAGAAAGTTCTATATCTCAGGTATAGTCTTCGTCACTTGACTGACGCTTTTAATAAGGCAATTTGTCATTACAAATGTGGTGTAGAGAAACCTTTGTTATTCAATGCAGTTTAGAGTCTTCTTGAAATCGGTTAACCAGTACTTCTAAAACTTTCAACATTTGAGACCCAATATTCAATCATAATTTTCATCGCGCCCCCCTTCATACATTAACAATGTATTGGATTCAATAATATTGTACTATTACTCTAAACCTACAATACTAATTTAACCTCTTAAGGGGCACCAGCGTGTATACACGTCTCACTCATCCAAAGCGTTAATTACCCCGGACGTATGTATACCTCTTTCCGAAGTACGATGTTTTCTGTGCCCTGCTATCCATAAAATTATTCGGAAGGCTTTGGAATACAACAAAAGGACCTTAACAGTATTTGCGAAGGGTTTACTCTTGTTTCAGAGGATTTGTTTATATTTATTCCTTTCCTTTCCACTCCCTTATACATCAAATACTTGTGTCTACGTGGATTGGGGAGCGAATATCGTAACTCTTAATCGGCAGTTAAGGGATTATATATAAATGGTACAAATTATCAAGATAAGTGTTAATTTTTCTATATAATTTAAAATATAACAAGGCCATGGAGTCACTGGTAGTTATTAAAATTTTTTTAAATTTAGTATTGTTAAATTAATTGTAAAATGCATTGTGCATTACTGATACACACACACACAAATATGTGTATTATATCAGTGCAAATGTTAATTCTATTAATTTCATTTGTTTATTCTAATTAATCAATAATTTTTTAAATAACTTTTTGTTCTCGACTTTTCAATACGCTTGTGCCCCCCTCGTAGAGTTATCACGCCCCTCTAAAGGGGCGCGCCCCACAGTTTGAGAAACACTGCGTTAAACAGATGTCTTGGATAAATCTTGTATCATTCTTCCCGTTAAAAAAAAAGGCTACCTAGCTCAGGTAATGATGAGGATGGTAAGCAGCACTGACACAGATTTCTTACGAAAGTAGACTACAAAGACTAAATAAGAATTACATCAGGTTATTGTAGTGGTTACATGGTCGATGTGTGGCAATTCATCCACTTGATCAGAAAACCAATAATGGTATATGCAAGCTGTGTAAAAGGAACTTTGTCGCCTTGGAACATGGTATCATCATTTGGGAACAAAGTTTATACAATTAGATATTCCTAATCCTCCAAAATAGTCACATAATTCCCGAGGATTAATGTAACCATGTGGATGAATGATGGTTCCAATGGAATACTACTATATGACTGCCCGAACTATAACCGAACCCCGCCATGTTTTATTCTCGGCAGCTTGCAGCCTCTAGCGAACGCTTTGCAAGCCCTTTCCTAGACATTAACTCAACAGAAATCAGAAACATTAAAAAGCAAAACTCTTTGATTAAATAACTTTGAAGACACTGAATTCTGTTACAGATATTTTAATCACTAATGACTGACTTTATAATAACTGCTCTTCCGAAAAGCCCTACTAGTGGAGCTGCCTATGTACTGTTTTGGTGCCATACGTAAGCATAACTTTGTATCAATATTCTCTTATTTTTTATGGCAATCATTTTTAATATCCTCCCAATACTTTTTAACCTCGCTGTGATTTAACGTTTTTTCTGATTTTCCGGCATACAATAAGAACCTTCGATACTGTGCCTCTTGAAACCCGAAACACTCCTACTACTTAGGTTATAGAAACACCAACCCTACGTGTGCAAAGTTAGAAGCTAGCCCCAGTTGAGCCATGTAAGAATTAGTTAACCCCCGGGGATAAATTTCCAATTGAAAATGACATTTTCAACGGGGAGCCCAGCAAATAAAATTAAAACCCGTGGGGTGAACCCAAAATAAAAAGGTCCCACCTTCCCAAAAACTAGTTTAGAACTTTAAATTTCCCAAAGCTTTTTTAGCTTTTTTAAGGAGGTGGTTTTTATTTTTTTTAACCAATATTTTTTTAATTGATAACTTTTCGGGTTAAAAAAAAATCTAATTTTTTTTTAAAAAATTTCCCGGATTATGTTAAAACCTTATCATTTAAATTGTTAAAATGAATATTGCATATAACAAAGAGTATTTACAAGCTAATATCAAAATAAATATTTTATTGGAATTAAATGTTTTTAAGAAATGATTTTTTTTTTGTTTTTATTGTATGATTTAATTCAAAAATTATTTAAATCAAAAACTTGCAGTTTATAGCTTTTTAAAAAATAAAAAAAACCCAAATTTTTTTAGTTTGAAAAAGATCAGGATAAAATTTTCCCCCGAAAAACCCAAAAACCTTTACCCAAACCCCCCTTTAGTTTTTTTAAAAAATTTTTTATAGTCGCAATTTTCCCCGAAAAATTTTTAAAATTTGGCTTATTTCTACATATTTCAAAATTTTCTTTTAAATTAAACCCGGGAATTTTTAAAAAAAACAGTTTTTTGACCTTTTATTACCCTTTTAAAACCCCCCAAGTTTTTCAATGTTGTCAAGAAAATATATCAGTATACAACAAGCCGTTTTAAAACTATAATTAACAATAATTAACACAGCAGTTTTTCCCCCTTCATACTGCATGTTTGTTGTATAAAAAACAATGCCAGGAAAGAAATTTATATTCAAAAAGGGCTTTTTTATTTTAACTCTTTTTTTTTAGAATAATGAAGGACAAAAATGATTAATTATTCATAAGTTTATTTGTAAATGTAGCGCTTCAAATGTATCTTCAAAATTTAAACATTTTTTAAAAAAATTAAATTTTTTAAAAATTTTTTTTTATCAGTGACATAATTTTTGGGAAAATTTTTTTTAAAAGCTTTAAATTTTAAGTTGAGTTTTAAATATCTTTAAATAATTTTTCGAAATTTTTTTTCCCCCTTTTTTTTGTTTGGTACTAAAGAAAATAATATTTTAACAGTTTCAAACTACCCACAATTTTGAAGCAACTGGATGAAATAAATAAAGGTAAGCATTCTTTTTAAATTTAATAATTATTGCCGTATTTTGCTGATAACAAAGCATATTTATTGTAACTCTTCAATATTTTATTCCTTTTTTTTTATATTTCTATTTATTTATGAACACAAAAAACCTTTAAAGCTTTTATTTTATTTTTTCCTTCCCTATCTGTCTAAAAAATTTTTCTTTTTTTTTAATATATATATATATTTTTTTTTGTTAAAATTTTTTTCAGTCGTAATAAAATAATTATTTTTTACCTATTCTAGGGTTAAAAAAATTTTTTTTTAAATTTGGAGAGGATGAAAATGATGTTAAATTTTTTTTCAAATATTAATTATTAAAAAAAATTTTTATTTTTTAAATTTAAACATTCCGTTATATTTTGCTGGGGTTCAGCTAGATGCAAATAGATGGCGAAAAGTACTTTTTTCGAAAAAAGGGAGGAATTGACTTTATTTTTTTTATTACGACCAAAAGTTTTTGAAATATTTAAAAAAATAAAAATAACGGGACTTAGTTTTTTTTACTTTAATCTCACTTAAATTTTCCCGGTCCCCCCAAATTACTTTTTAACAGTAAAAAATTTTTTGGGACAAAATTTAAATTTAAAATATAATTTTAAAGAAAGGGTGTACTGAAAAAATTTAAAACCCAAACTCCCGTCCCTTTTCAAAAATTTCCCATTTTTAAAGGTGGAAAGTGGCGTACCCGAAAAGAGGGGATTTTCCCTTTTTCCTCATCAGAATTCCCAAAAAGTCCCCCAAATTTTGGGTGACAAAAAATAATTAAAGGGAAAAAAATAAAAAAAAAAAAAGGAAATAGTTAATGGGAAATAAAAGGGCCTTTAAAAAAAACCCAAAGGGTCGCCCCAAGCCCATTTCCCATGGCCCGGAGAAAAATACCCAACGACTAAATTTTTGGGAATACAAAACCCCTTAAAAAAACACAGAACCTTTTAAAGGAATAAATTTTTCCCTTTCTTCATAAAAATTCCCTTTTAGGAAGGGTTAAATTTTTTCGGGGTTTCATAAATTATTTTTTAAAGTTTTAAAAGTTTTTATTTAAATAATTATAACAGGGAAAAATTTAAGGAAAAAATAAAGAAAAACCCAATATTAAAATTTTTACCCCTTTTCTAAAAAATTTTTAAAATTAAATTTTTTTCCTTTTAAAAAATTTCCCTAATCGGGGAAAAAGGGCTTAAAACAAAAATTAAAGGGGGCCCGGGGGCCCCCCGGGGCCCAAAAACTTGGGGGGTTCCCCCTTTTTTTATCGTGGTTTCCATTATTTTATTTTTTAGGGTTTTAAAATATATTTTAAAATTTTCCCCACCCCTTAAATTATTATATATATTTATTTTATTGGTATTAAATTTATATTCCGGTTTTCGTAGCTGTAATTTTTGATTTAAAACGTCCCCAGAATTAGGCCCCTTTTTACCCCGGGAAAAATTCCCATAACCCTTCCCCCCCATTTTTTTAATTTTGGTTATAACACGTAAGAAGAAAAATTTTATAACAGAAGAGATTTCCCTTGACGAACAAAAAACAAAAAAAGACAAGGGAAGCTGAAAAATATTTACATTAATGATGGCGGAAGCGGGAAAAGAGGGGCGAACATCAGAATTTTGTTTTTATATTTGGGCTTTTTGGGGGACTATTACGAATTAAGTAGTTCTGATTGACTAAAATGCGGGGGACGGGTTTTCCCGGTTTACCCGGGATTAAGTTAAGACTACAATGTTTTTTTTTTCCAAAAATTAAAAAGATTATTTATAGATCATTAAAAACATTTAAATTTAAAAAATATGTTTAGAGGGAATTTTTAATATTATATATATATATATTATATATATTTTTTATAAATAAAATTTTTAATAATAAATTTTGGTTTTTTTGAATTTTAAAAAAAAGTTACATTGTTTATTTAAAATTATATTTTTTGTTGTGTTTACATTTTTAATTATATAACACTCTTTCGTTAAGTAAACTGTAAATTAGAAATTTTTTTATAATTATATGACATATGTAAAACATATAAGCAAACTTCTGAGTTAGAGGTATATTTACTTATGAATTAGTTAAAGATTTTAATATTTATGAGAACTAAAGGAATATTTAGAATTTTATTCGTATTTAAAATATATTTATTCAAAACCTAATTTTGTAGAACATTTAATAATTGAATAATTTTTTATAAATTTTATGTGCCTTTTGGGAAAAAAAAAATAAAACATTTTTTTAAGGTAGGATAAATAATTTTAGTGAAAATAAAAAAAAATTGGGAGGAAAGAGATTATATCGAAAGGGGTGGGAATTGTTAAAAATAAAAATATAATTTTTTTTTTCAGAAATATAAAAAAATTTTTTAAGCATCTCTAAACTAAAATTTAACAACACCATGAAGGTATATGCAAGCATGTGAAAAAAAATTTAAAAAAAAACCAAAAAGACCCCGTTAAAAAAAATTTTTAATTTTCATTATGTAAATGAAAAGGAAATCCCAAAAATTTGAGGGGGAAAATTTTTTGAAAGGGGAAAAATTTAAATTTTAAAGGGAAAAAAAGTTTTAATTGGGGGCCCACTAAAGGGGGAAACTTTCAATAAAATTTAAAGGGGAATGGGTTTTTTGTTGGGAAAGATACCTTTAATAAAACGAAGTCCCCGGCAAACCAATTTTGGTTATAGGGGGAACCCCACAAGTTTAAAAACCCCCTTTTTACAGGTTTTTTAACACATTTCAAAAATTGGGAGAAGTGAAAATTCTTCCTTTCCCGCTTTGAATTTTCCCCCGGGAAAAAAAAACCAATTGTTTTTAAAAGCATATTTAGGGTTTTTGGAAAAAGGAAAAATTTTGATCCAAATACGGCAAAAACCCTTTTGGGTTTGGGGGTTTTGGAATTTCCCAAGTTGGTGCATAAAGGTACCCCTTTTGTAACCATTTTTGGGGTTTGGTTTGATCTTCTTGGGTTAGTAAGTAAAGGAAATTCAAAAAGTTTTCAAAACTTTTCCTAAAAAAAAATTTAAAAGGGAATTAATCTGGCCAAAAGGATTTATTGTGTTTTTTAAAAATTTTGGCCTTTTTAAAATATTAAACAATAAACCTTCACCCAAATAGGGTAAAAAGGGTTTTAAAAACTTTTGGGAGATTGGGCTTTTTTTTTTGCAACCTGTGGATCCCCAGAATTTTGGTGGAGGGTTTTTCCAATTCGTGTTCCCTTAGGATACCTGGGGGTCTTGTAAAATAACATTTTTGGGCCACCAAATTTTAACAATGCCTTGGGGCCCTAAATTTCTTTCGTAATTTTTTTCTTCCCAAATTTTGCCCCCCCTTTTTTTTTAGGGGTTTAATTTTCTTTGGGGGTATATTTGAAAAATTTTAAAAAAAAAGAATTTTTTTTTAAAAACCCCCGGTAAAAGAAAAAAAAATTTTTTAAAAAAAATAAACCCGGCCCCCCCAATTTCCCTTTTGTTTTAACCCTTTTTGTTTATTTTAATACCTTTTAAAAACATTGGTTTCCTTTTTCTTTTGTTTTACTGATGGACAAAAATATTTTTTTTAAAAGCCAAACCCGGGAAACTTTTTTCCAATTTTTTAAATTCCCAGGCCACCCCAAAAATTTAAAAATTTTAAACCACCTTTACACCCCTTTTAACCAATTTCCTTTAAAAAGGTTTCTTCCCTTTTAAATGGGGTTGTTTTTTACTTCGTGGATATTTTTTAAAAGGATTTTTTTAAAAAAAGAAAGTAGGCCCCTTATTAATTACCCCTTTTTTGTTTTAAAGTTTTAAAAGGGGAAAAGGAAAATAATTTAAAAAAAAATTTTTAGAATTAATTTTTTTTTTTAATTTTTAAGTATTGTTTTTTAAAAATTTTCTCCCTATTTCTTTATAAAATTTTAAATTTTATTTTAAATTTACTTTTTTTCCCCTTTTTTTTTAATTTAATTTTTTTTATAAAACAAAAAAAAAAATTTTATTTTAATTTTTTTTAAATGCTTAAAAAATTTCAAAATTTTAAGTTTGAAAAAGGGAAATGTGAAAAAAATGCTAATTTTTTCATAATTTTTTGGTTTTTTTCTTTAAGTTTTTTGGACTTTTTTCAAAATTTTTTTAAAAAAAAAGCATTTTTCAAAAATTTTTTTGGGATTTTGGGTTTTTTGTATAAAGCTAATTTTAGGGGCCAAAAATTTTTAAAACTTATTTTTTTCAAAACCCCTATTTTAAAAAATTTTTAAAGGGGTTTTTCCCCCCGGGAAAAAATTTTAAAAAATTTACTGGATTTTTTTTAAAATTTTGGGGCCATTAAAAATTTGATAATGAAAAAAATATTTTAAATTTCTTTTTCAAAAAGAGAAATTTTTTTAAAAATTTTTTTCCCAAATTTAAATTTTTCAAGGGGGTTTAAAAGATGGTTTCTCCCTTATTCCCAAAACGCCCCAAAAAATTTTTTTTCCCCCCCCCGGGCGGCCCCTACCTTAAAAATTTAAGCACTTTCAAAAATTCATTTTTCCAAAAATTTAAGGAAATTTTTTAAAATAAATTTTTGGGCCCAAACCATTTATTTTATGTCAGAATTTGACTTTGGTTTTTATAATTATGGAAAAAAGGTGGTTTTGTAAGTTGAGTTTTCCCTTCCCGCTCCAGTTGGTTGCCGCCCAATATTTTTTTGGGAAACCTTTGGCCATTTGAAAATTGACCTTGAAGATGGGTGAATGACTTTGTTTACTTCAAACCCGGACCCCCCTTTTCCCGTTGGTGGGGTTTTTTATAAAAGTTACGTTTTACCTCAGGGGCAAGCCCGCACATTCAAATAACGTGGTCCCCCTAAAATTCAAACAGTGACAAAAAAAATTTTAAATCTACGTAAATATTTAAATTTAAATTTTTATTTTTAAATTTAATATTTATGTAGGGTTCAAAATTTCAAAACATGTGTTCGATTGATTTTGGCTACCCGTCTTTAATTAAAGAAATTAAACAAAACTATTTTAATAAAGCCTTTAAAAATTTTTTTAAAAAATTAAAAGCATTTTTAAAAATGTTTAATTTTAATGTGGCTAAAAGAAATGACTATTTTTTATTTAAATTTTTTTGAAGAAGCTTCTGACCCTTTTTTAAAGATTTTCAATAGTAAAGGTGGGAAAGAGTAATAGTGTTTTTTTTATAGAGATAGATTTT
This sequence comes from Trichonephila inaurata madagascariensis, assembly GCA_019973955.1. Taxonomy (NCBI): domain Eukaryota; kingdom Metazoa; phylum Arthropoda; class Arachnida; order Araneae; family Nephilidae; genus Trichonephila; species Trichonephila inaurata. The sequence goes on along the minus strand of BMAV01027473.1, from coordinate 499,965 downwards.
TGGGGAAAATGGCCGATCAGAAAGGGATCAAGTATTGATTATCGGGGGTTCTAGAACTCAAAAAAACCCGGGGAATGATTTTTTTGGGTGAAGTTCCAGGGTGACGTTTTTCCCTTTCCCTTGTTTTTTTCCTGAAAATGTTGCATGTTTTTTTTTAATAACCAAAACATTTATTGATTTAAAAAAATTTTTTTAAAAATTTTATGAGAGGTTACATTTTTATTTTAAAATTTTCCCAAACTTTTTTTATCTTCCCCTTTTGGTAGCCATGCCCCCTTTGGGTAAAAAAATCTTGATGGGCTTTTTGTTGCTCTCTGTATCGCGGGCGATGTTTAAAACCCCCTTAAAATTTACTTTAGATTTAAATAAATTTTAGTATTTTAATTTTAAAGGTAGGGGGTTTTTTTTATAGGGTTAAAATTTTTAAAAATTTTAATAGTTTCTTTTGAAATACGATGTTATTAAAACCCAACACTTTTTTTTCTATTTTTTAATTATAATTTTAAGAAATACCCCCTTTAAAATTTCCCATAAAAACCCTCAAATTATTTAATAAAAATTGAACAAATTATAAAATTATTAAAAATTTTAAATTTTAAATATTAAAAATTAAGAGCTGGAAAGCAAAAGGTAGCTTGTGGAAAAATAAAATGAAAAATCCCTCAAAAAAAAAATTTTTCCCAAAATTTGGGGAAAAATTTTTCAAAAAAAGTATATGATAAAACCGAGTTAAATTACAAAAGACAAAAAAAGTATGTTTTTTTAAGGAATTTATATATATTTTTTTTTTTTTTTTGTAAAGTGTTAATGAGAATAACTTTATTTCTAAAATCTGAACCCCCCAAATTATTTTTTTAAAAACCCCATATACTCAACTCAACCCAGTGGCAAAACACCCCCCATGGGGGCCTTGGCCCTACTGTCCCCATCTCAAATTTTAACCCCCGGCCAAAATGGGAGTAGGTGTTCCGACGGCGGTCACCTGACGCGAAATGGGCCCAGTGTTTATTTCCCCGGCAAGATTGATACGGGATTTATCGCCCCACAAAAGGAAATTAAAAGGGCCCGAGGCCCTTTTCCCCCTTTTTGGATTTAAATTTCCCTGACTTTTTGGGATACACTACAAATAATTTGGGGTTTTTAATTCCCCATAAAATAATGAATATATTTTTGAAGAAATCATGGTTAAATTATGAGTACTTCATTTTAAAAGGGAGCAAAATGATTGAATTGAATTTAAAAAATTTCAAATTTGGGATAAGACTCTTATAAAATATTGGGGAAATTTTTTAAAAAAAAATTTTTTGGGGTTTTTAAAAAAAAAATTTTAAAACTTTTTTTTTTTTTCTTTTTTTAAAAAAAAAAAATTTTTTTCTTTAAATTTTTGGAAAAAAATTTAAAAAAAAAAAAAAAAAATTTTTTAAAAAGGGTTTTTTTTTAAAAAAAAATTAAGGGGAAAAAAAACCCTTTTTAAAAAAAAAACCCCCCCTTTTTTTTTTTGGGAAAACTTCTAAATTTTTCCCTTTTTTTTTTAAAAAAAAAAAAAGGGGCCCCCAAACCCCCAAAAAAAAAAAAAATTTTTTTTCCAAAAAGGTTTTTTTTTTAAATTTTTTTAAAAAAAATTTTTTTGGGTTTTTTATTTTAAAAAAATTTTTTCAAAAATTTTAAAAAATTTTTTTTTTTAATTTTTTTTTTTTAAAAATTTTAAAAAAAAGGTTTTCAAAAAGTTCGGAAAAAATAATTTTTTCCCTTTAAAAAATTCCCCCCCCTTTTATTTTTCCCCCCAAAAAGGGGAAAAAATTAAATTTTTTTTTTTTAAAAATTTTTTTTTTTTTTTGGGGTTTTTTTTAAAAAAAAAATTTTTTAAAAAAAAATTTCTTTTTTTTTTATTTTTAAAAAAAAAATTCCGGGAAAATTTTTTTTTTTTTGTTTTTAAAAAATTTTTGGGGTTTTTTTTTTTTAAAACCCCTTTTTTTTTTAAAAAAAAATTTTTTTTTTTTTTTCCCCCCAAAAAAAAAAAAAAAACCCCCCCTTTTTTTTGGAAAAAAAATTTTTTTTAAAAAAAAAACCCCCCAAAAAAAAATTTTTTCCTTTTTTTTTTTTTTTTAAAAATTTTTTTTTAACCCAAAAATTTTTTTCCCCAAAAAAAATTTTTTAAAAAAAAAAAATTTTTTAAAAATTTTGGGTTTAAAAAATTTTTTTTTCCTTTTTCCTTAAACCCCCAATAAAACCCCTTTTTTAAAAATTCCCTTTTTTTTTTTTTAATTTTTAAAAAAGTTACAAACCCTTTTTTTCCTTTTTAAAAAAAAAATTTTTTTTTAAAAGGGTTTAAAAAAAAAAATTTTTTAAAAATTTTTTTTTTTTTTTTAAAGCATTTGGGAAATTAAAATTTTGGGCCCCCCAAAAAAAAACCCCCCCTTTTGGGTTTGGGGGGGCCCCCCCCAAAATTTTTTTTTTTCCCCCCCCCCTTTGGGAATTTGGGGAAAAAATTTTTTTTTTTTTCCCCAAAAAAAACCCTTTTAAAAAAACCTTTTTTTCCCTTTTTTTTTTTAAAAATTTTTTTTGTAAATTTTTGGGGAAAAATTTTCCCCTTTTTTTTTTTTAAAAAAAAACCAAAATTTTAAAAAAAATTTTTTTTTTAATTTTTTTTCCCCTTTTTTTTTAAAAATTAAAATTTAAAATTTTTTTTTTAAAAAAAAAAAAATTTTTTTTTTTTTTTTTTAAATTTTTTTGGGTTTTTTTTTTTTTTTTTTTTAAAAAAAAAATATTTTTTTTTAAAAAAAATTAAAAATTTATTTAAAAAAAAATTTTTTTTTTTTTTTGGTTTTTTTGGGGGGTAAAATTTTTTTTTTTTTTTTTTTTAAAAAATTTTAAAAAAAATTTAAAAAATTTTTTTAAAAATTTAAAAAAGGGTTTTAAAAACCTTTTTAAAAAAAATTTTAAAAAAAAATTTAAAAATTTTAAAAAAAAAAATTTTTTTTCCCCTTTTTTTTTAAAAAAAAACCCCCAAAAAAAAAATTTCCTTAAATAAAAAAAAAATTTTAAAATTTTTAAAAAAATTTTTTTTTAAAAAAAAAAATTTTTAAAAAAAAAAAAATTTTAAAATTTCCCCCCAAACCCCCCTTTAAAAAAAAAATTAAAAAAAAAAATTTTTAACCTTTTTTTTTTCCCTTTGTTTTTTTTTTAAATTTTTTTGTTTTTTTGGGGGAAAAACCCCCCCAAAAAAAATTTTAAATTTTCCCCCCCTTTTTTTTTGGGGGAAAAAAAAATTTTTTTTTTTAAAAAAAAAAAATTTTAAAAAAATTTTAAAAAAAAAAAAAGGTTTTTTTAATTTTTTTTTTTTTTTAAAATTTTTTTGGGGCCCCCAAAAAAAGAATTTTGGGTTTTTTTCCCCAAAAATTTTTTTTTTTTAAAAAAAAAAAGTTTAAAAAATTTTTTAAAAAAAAAAAAAAAAAAAATTTTTTTTGTAAATTTTGGGGGGGGTTTAAAAATTTTTGGTTTTTTAAAAAAAAAAAAATAGTTTTAAAAACTTCTTTTTTTTCTTAATTTAAAAAAAAAAAATTTAAAATAAAAAAAATTTTTTTTTAATTTTTTAAAAAAAAGGAAAATTTTTAAAAAATTTTAAAAAAAAAAAAAAAAATTTTTTTTTAAAAATTTTTTAAAAATTCAAAAAAATTAAAAATTTTTTTTTCCAAATTTTTTTAAAAAAAATTTTTTTTTAAAATTAAAAAAAAAAAAAATTTAATTTTTTTTAAAAATTTTTAAAAAAAAAAAGATTAAATTTTTTAAAAACAAAAAAAATTTTTTTTAAAAATTTTTTTTTTTTTTTTAAAAAAAAAAATAAAAAATTTTTTTTTTTTTTTTTTTAAAAACCCTTTTTTTAAAATTTTTTTGGAAAAAAAAAAAAAAATTTTTAAAAAAAATGGAAAATTTTTTTTTTAAAAAAAACCCCTTTAAAACCCCCCTTTTTTTAAAAAAAAATTTTTTTTCCAAAAAAAAAAGAAAAAAATTTATTTAAAAAAAAAAGGGGGGTTTTTTTTTTTAAAAAATTTTTTTTTTTAATTTTTTTTTAATTTTCCAAAAAAAAATTTTTTTAAAAAAAAAAATTTTTAAAAAAAAATAAAAAAAAAAGGGGAAAAAATTTAAAAAAAAATTTGGGGTTTTTTTGGGGGGGTTTTTTTAAAAAAATTTGGGGGGAAAAAAAAATTTTTTTTAAAAATTTTGGGGGTTTTTTTAAAAATGGTTTTTTTTTTAAAAGGGGGGGGGGAAAAAAAAAAAAGGGGGGGGGCCCCTTTAAAAACCCTTTTTTAAAATTTTTTTAAAAAAAAAAAAAGGGGAAAATTTAGGGTTTTTTAAAAATTTTTAAAAAAAAATTTAAAGGGGGGGAAAACCCCCTTTTTTTTGGGGGGTTTTTTTCCCCCCCCCTTTTTTTTTTTTAAAACCTTTTAAAAAAACCCCCCCCGGGGGTTTTGAAAAAAATTTTTTTTTTTTTTTTTTTTTAAATTTTTTTTTGGGGGTTTTTTTTTTTAAAAAAAAAGGGGGTTTTTCCCAAAAAAGGGGGAAAAAAAAATTTTTTTAAAACCCCCCCTTAAAAAATTTAAAAAAAAAATTTTTTTTCCCCCCCCAAAAAAAAATTTTAAAAACCCCCTTTTCCCCCCCTTTTTTTTTTTTTAAAGGAAAAAATTTTAAAAAAATTTTTTTTTTTTTTTTAAAATTTTAAAAATTTTTTTTTTTTGGTTTTTTGGTTTCCCCCCTTTTTCTTTTTTAAACCCCCGGGTTTTTTTTAAAAAAAAACCCCCCCAAAAATTTTTTTTCCCCTTTTTTAAAAATAAATTAAATTTTTTTCCCAAAAAAAAACCCGGGTTTTTTTTAAAAAATTTTTTTTCCCCCCCCCTTTTTTTTTAAAAACCCCAAAAAAAAAATTTTTTTTTGGGGTTTTTTTTTTTTTAACCCTTTTTCCCCCCCTTTTTTTTTTCTTGGGTTTTGGGGGGCCGGGGCCTTTTTCCCCCCAAGGGGGGTTTTTGGTTTTAAAATTTTTTTTTCCCCCAAAGGGGGCCCCCAAAAAAGGGGGGGGGGGTTTTTTTGGGGGGGAAAATTGGGGTTTTTTCCCCCAAAAAAAAAAAAATTTTTCCCCCCCCCCTTAAACCAAAAAAAATTTTTGGGGGAAAAAAATTTTTTTTTTTCCTTTTTAAAAAAAAAAAATTTTTTTTTTTTTTTTTGTTTTTTTTTTAAAAAATTTTAAAAAAAAAAAATTTTTTTTTTTTTTTTTTTAAAAAAAAAAAAAATAAAATTTTTTTTAAAAAAAAAAAAAATTTTTAAAAAAAATTTCAAAAAAAAAAGGGGGGGGGGGAAAAATTTTTTTTTAAAAAAAAAAAAAGGGGGGTTTTAAAAGGGGGAAAAAGGGGAAGGGGGTACTCCCCTTTTAAAAGGGGGGGGGGGTTTTTTGGGGGGCCCCTTTTTAAAAAACCCCTTTTTTTAAAGGGTTTTTTTTTTTTAAAAAATTTTTTTTTAAAAAAAAACCCAAATTTAAAAGGGGGGGGGTTTTTTAAAAGGGGTTTTTTTTTTCCCAAAAAAGGGGGAAAAAATTTTTTTTTTTTGTTTTTTTTTTTTTTTTTTTGTTTTCCCCCTTTTTTAAATTTTTGGAAAATTTTTTGGGAAAGGGAAAAAATTTTTTTTTTAAAAAAATTTTTTTTAAAAAAAAAAATTTTAAAAAAAGGGAATTTTTAAAAAAAAAACAGGGGAAGGTTTTTTAAATTTTTTTGGTTTTTTGGTTTTTTTTTTTAAAAAATTTTTTTTTAAAAATTTAAATTTTAAAAAATTTTTTTTCCCAAAAAAAAAAATTTTTTAAAAAAAAAAAAATTTTTTTTTAAAAAAAAAAAAATAATTTAAAAATTTTTTAAAAAAAAATTTTTTTAAAAATTTTAAAAAAAAATAAAAAAAAAAAAAATTTTTTTTAAAATTTTTTTTTAAAAACCCCTTTTTTTTGAAAAAAAAAGGGTTTTTTAAATTTTGGGGTTTTTTTTTTTTTTGGGTTTTTTTAATTTTTTTTAAATTTTTTTTTTTTTTTTTTTTTAAAATTTAAAAAAACCGGGAAAATTTTTTTTTCCCCCTTTTTTTTTTTTAAAATTTTTTTTATTTTTTTTTTGGGGAAAAAAAAATTTTTTTTTTTAAAAAAAAAAATTTTTTTTTCCCCCAAAAAAATTTAAAAACCCCCCCTTTTTTTTTTTTTTTTAAAAAAAAAAATTTATAAAAAAAAGGTTTTTTTAAAAATTTAAAAAAATTTTTTTTTTTAAAAAAAATTTTTTAAATTTTTTTTTAAAAAAAAAAATTTTAAACAAATTTTTTTTTAAAAAATTTTTTTTAAAAACCCAATTAAAAAACCCCCCAAAAAAAATTTTTTTTTTTTTCCCCCCCAAAAAAAAAAAAAAAAAAATTTTAAATTAAAAATTTTTTTAAATTTTTTAAAAATTTTAAATTTTTTTTTTTAAAAATTTCCCTTTTTTTTTAAAAAAAGAAAAAATTAATTAATAAACCCTTTTTTTTTTAAAAAAAAAAAAAAATTTTAAAAAAAAAAACCCAAAAATTTTTTTTTGGAAAAAATTTTTGAAAAATTTTTTTTAAAAAAAAAAAAATTTTTTTTTAAAAAAAAAAAAATTTTTTTAAAAAAAAAAAAACAAAAAATTTTTTTTTTGGGTTTCCCTTTTTTTTTTAAAATTTTTTTTTAAACCCCCCCCCCCCCCTTTTTTAAAATTTTTTTTTCAAAAAAAATTTTCCCCTTTGGCCCAAAAAAAAAATTGGGAACCCCCCAAAAAAAGGGGGGGAAAAAAAAAGGGGAAAAAAAAAAAAACCTTAAATTTTTAAAAAAAATTTCCCCCTTTTTTGGAAAAATTTTAAATTTTTTAAAAATAAAATTTTTAAAAAGGGGTTTTTTTAAAAAAAAAAATTTTTTTTGGGGTTTTAAAAAAAAAATTTTTAAAAAAAGTTGTAAAAGGTTTGGGGGTTTTTTTTAAAAAAAAAAAAAAGGAAAAACCCCCCCCCTTTCTTTCCCCCCGGTTTAAAAAATTTTTTTTTTTTTTAAAATTTTTCAATTTTTTTTAAAAAAATTTAAGCCGAAAACCCCCCCGGGGTTTTTTGGGGGGGGGAAAAAAAACCCCCAAAAATTTCAAAAAAATTTTTTTTTTTTTTCCCAAAAAAAAGGTTTTTAAAAATTTTTTTGGGGCAAAGGGGGGGGGTTTGGGTGAATTTGGGTGAAAAAAATTTTTAAAAAAAAAAGGGGTTTAAATTTTTTTTTAAAAAAAATTTTTTTTCCCCCCCCCCTTTTTTAAAAAAACCCGGGGGCCCCCGGGGAACCCCCCCCCCAAAAAACCCAAAAAAGGTTTTCCCCCCGGGGGTTTTTTTTCCCCCCCGGGGGTTTTAAAAAAATTTTTTTTTTTAAAAAAAATTTTTCCAAAAAACCCCAAAAAAAAAAATTCCCCTTTTTTTTTCCCCTTTTTCCCGGGGCCCCGGAAAACCCCCCCCAAAAAAACCCCCCCCCCTTTAATTTGGAAAATAAATGAATAACATTTCTTAAGGTAGGATAAATACATTTTAGTGCAATGAAAAAAAAATTAGGAGGAAAGAGATTATATCGTATGGTACAGGAATTGTTAAAAATGAAAATATAATTTTATTTTTCAGAAATATACAAAAGTTTTAATGCATCTCTCTAAACTGAAATTACAACACCATGAAGGTATATGCGTAAGCATGTGAAAATAACAAGAGCGTTAGAGATAATTTTCATATGTAAATGATAAAGGATACAAAAATGAGCCCAAGAAAACTGAAATAAATATTTAATGAAGGCAGTTATACTGACCACTAAACGGTGAGGAATACTTTCAATGAAATAAATGATGGGTTTTTGTGTGTGTGAGATAATTCTTGTCAATCGAGTCCCCTGCAGATCTCAATTGTTATATGTATTACACAATGTTTTACAATTCCCATACAGGTCAACACATATTCAAGGGGGAACCCGACGGAGAGTGAAGGATGTCAATTCCATTCAAGTTTTGAGATTCCTCATGGGACATGAAGCCGTGATTGTTTGTTGGAACGACATATCTAGGATGGAAAACGCAAATGATCAAATCACAGGCAAAACAATTTGGCTTAGTAGCCTGTGTGTTGCCTAACTTCCAGTAATGTGCATAAAGCATATCCATTTTGTGATTCGACACTTGTTGTTGTACCGGTGTTATCTTCGAAAATATGGGTTAGTAAGTGAAGTATTCATACCCGTCTATGATCACCACTTTTCCGTAAATAAAATCAGAATTAATCTGAAAGCAGCATTTAGTGTGATTTGTTTAAACAATGGCTATAATATTAACATGAAGACTGACATTCAACCATACGCTGAGGGTTTTAAAGAACTTCAGAGATTGGCTGTCGTGCACCTAGTGGCATCCTCATGTAACTATTGTGGATGGTTTTGCTGCCAATTGATGCTCCCTCTGAGGATAATAGTGCTTGCACATAACATGCTTTGGCGAACGAGTCTCAATTAACTATTCGGCTAAATGGTCTTTCAGTGAGATATTTTATGCATGTGCCCAATTCGCTGCTTTTCTGACGTGTTATCAGATTCTATTGTGTCCATTTCGCCAAATATTGCAGAATTTTAATCAAACCCCGTACAATACGAATAGCAATTTCGTGCTTTGACAAACGTAATTCATGCAACTCCAGCGTACGGGCTTGTTCTTCAGTCGGTGACTGCTGGTATTCAAGTAGCCTATATCTGCTAGGCATGGTCCTTCCATGGTTCTCATGTTGCAATTTATTGCTGATAGCAAATACGATTCAGCCAACTGAAGGCATTTATTGCCAACAATTACACATCCTGCCACCGGATTCACGCATAAATTTAAACATATTCATACATTTTTCTCTTCTACCCACCTTGTATTTCACCCACCGGTGTTCTTCCTTATGAGGTTGTAATTTCACTTCTGTGGAGTATATTTGAAAACGGATGTAAAAAAAAGAAAGATAGTGCACTTGGCATTGGATTATACAACTGAAATGAAAGATGTAGAGGAAAAGGAAAAATAATTTAAATCAAAAATAGAATTGAATACAATCAATTAACGTATTGCTTATTAATCTACTTATTGCTTATACTACCTTTTAATAATCTACTTAATTTACTTTTTTTACTCTTGTACATTTACATGAGTGATGACAAAAAAAAAATTATATTTTTATTTTCTCTAAATGCATTAAAACAATCGAAATATTTGAAGATGAATAGGAAATGTAGAAAGACAAATGACTCACTTTTCATAATTATTAGTTAATTTTTTGAAAAGGTTTCTGACTTTTCAAAAATTGCTTTTGAAGAAAAAGCACTACAGATATTATTAATGGCATTCTGTTTATTGCATAGGGAAGCTAATAGTAGCAGACACTATAAGAACTATTCCTTTCTAAGGCTACACATATTTAAAAAGAAAAATGTAAGTCGATTTTCAAGGGAAAATATTAAAAATATTACTGAGTTATTATTTTACTTTGCCATATTTAGATAATGAATAATATTCTACCCATTTCTTTATCAGGAATGTAGTATAATTCATTTACCCTTTCTTTTCAGCGATTTGAATAATTATTTTGTTCAGATATTTTGCTTTTAATCAGGATATTCTTCTCACGAAATAACCCAAATGTTCTAAAAAGAGGTTTTATCCTCACCATTGGCTTCCATTTTGACATGTTACACAATATCATAAAGTGTACATATGTCAATTAATAAGAACATCAATGCAAAATAAATTTTTAGCCACATTTATGTCATGTCAGAATTTGACGTCCATATAACTATGGAAAAACAGGTGGTTTCTGTAGCTGAGTGTTCACTGCCGTCTAGCATTGTCGACGCATAGTTTAGAAACAATTGTACCACTGAAAACTGACCTTGAAGATGAGGTGATGTACATTGATTACTTCTAACTGGACTCAAGTATTCAAGTTGGTGTGGTAGTTTATAAATAGTTACGTGTTACCTCAGGTGTTGTCTTAGCCACAAGTAAGACATTCAGAATAACGTGGTCCCTCCTCAACTTCAAACAGTGACGTTAATAAGAAATTAAATCTGACGTAAATACTTAGATTAGAATTATTTTTAAACTCAATATTTATGTATGGTCAAAATTTCAAGACATGTGTTCGATTGAGTTGGCTATCCGCCTCAATTTAATAAGAAATTAAATCAAACTATTTTAATCGCCTTTAAATAATTGTTTAAAAATTAGCAAGCATTTTAAATAATGTTTAATTGTTAATAATGGCTCACGAAATGATCTATCTTCATTTAAATATTTCTTTTGAAGAAGCTTACTGACTTGCTTCTTTTAAAGATTTTCATATAGTCAAGTCGAAAGAGTACATAGTGTTGCTTTCTATAGGAGATATTGATTATTGGTAAATAGCCGTATCAGTAACGGATCAAGTATTGATTATCGTGTCTCTAGAACTCAAAGAACTGCGAAGGAGATTTTCTTTGTGAAGTTCCATGTAGACAAGTCTTCTTTCCTTCTTGTTTCTTCTGAAAATGTTGCATGCTTTTTCTACAGTATACCGAAACATTTATTAGACTTAACAAAATTATTTGAAAATTTCTTATGAGATGTATACATCTATTTTCATTCCTTAAATTTTCTATACATTTTGTATTAGTCGTTGCTTTGGTAGCCATGCCGTCCTTGTAGAAAAATCTTGACTAGCATTGTTGCTCTCGTATCGCGGGTTCGAGTGTTTATATCGCTTAAAACTACTTTCAGACTCAATCAATTCTTTAGTATATACGTTTAAGAGTAGAGTGTATTTTATAGTGGTATAAAAGTTATAAAAACCATTGCTAATAGCTTTCTAATAGCTTCGAAATACGATGTTCATTAAAACCCAACACTATACTACTATTTATTAATATAAATTTTAAGTACATACTTTTAGAATATCCATATTAACTCAGAGATTACTCGTAATAATAAATGAATCAAATTATAAAAATTAATAACTAACTTTTAAATGTTAAATATTAAAAAATTCAAGAGCGTAAGAAGTAATGCGTAGCTAAGTAGCTGTGTAAAATATAAATGTAAATGCTCAAAAGAAAAATTTCAGTAAATTCTGGATAAATATTTCAATCAAAAGTATATGATACAAACCGAGTAAATACAATTACAAAAGACACAAAGTATGATTTTTAAGGAATTTATATATATTTTTTTCTTTTTTGTAAAGTGCTTAATGAGAATAACTTTATTTCTAAAATCTGAATCCTCCCAAATTATCTTTTAATAACCCATATACTCAACTCAACTCAGTGGCACAACAGCCCCATGAGGGCCATGGCCTACTGTGCCCATCTCAATTTACGTGACCTTCGGCGCACAGGTACGTGAGTAGGTGTTCCGATCAAGTGGTCATCCTGACGCGAAATCGGCAGTGTTTAGTTCCCAAGCAAGATTGATACTGATTTATCGACCCACTAAAGTATTGAAAGGCTGAGTTGACCTTTCCCAGCTCAGGATTTGAATCCCTGACTTGTGGCGGGATACACTACAACTCCACCATAGGGCTTTAATTACCCATATATATGAATATATATTTTTGAAGAGCATGCATGGTTAAATTATGAGTACTTCATTTTAAAAGGGAGCATATGATTGAATTGAATTTATAAAATTTCTAATTGGATAAGACTCGTTATAAAATATCTGGTGGAGAATTTTCTGAAAAGAGAAAATTTTAATGGTGATTATATAATATTACCTTTAATACTTCTAAGTAACTTTCATAGTATGATCTTTGATCTTTCAAATGATATTAAATTTTGTCAATGTATGCTCTTATAACTCTTTGAAACAACATAAAAATACTCATATGAAATACTGGAAACTTACTTTTTTTTCAATTCGTGTGCTACTTTTGTATACAGAAAGTTAAGGAAATGACATTTTATTATTTCCTGTATTTAAGCTGCAACAAAACAACTTTGTCGCTGTTCTGTTTTTACTCGAATTGATAAATATCTCTTCTGTTACTTTACCTCATTCTTATTTCGACATTTCAGAGGCTAATTTAACAAAAGGATTGCGAACTCGAAACAAGAACAAAATTAACTCTCTAAACTAACTGTGGAAATATAGGCTTTGATTTTCAGTTCTTATATTCATCCACAAAAAATTATACTTTTTCTTGTTGTTATATATAAAATGTTTTAAACAGAAACATTTGATAATTTTTTTGTACATATACCGCACTAGTTGTACAATCGCCTTATACAAACCCTAATGACGCTTTCTGTCGATACGAGTTACGACTTCGTATAATATTCATTTTGCATAAAAATCTACTAAACGAACTTAAATTTTTTTTCCTTTTCTCTAATACATGTTTCAGAAAAATTGTGACATCTTTCTTCAGAGTATTCAATCTTATTCTTCAAAATAGTTTTTTTTCGGGAGTAATTTTTTGCCATCAGTTACAAAGCCTTTTACGATTACAGAAAAATCTACTACCATGTAGCAAAATCCATTATTATTCAAAAGGACCAAAAAAAAAAATCTCACGAAAGAAATAATTAGATTCGTTCGTTCTTCGAACCGCACCTTCTGGTAACGATACACGAAAATTCGCATTTCTCATCATACACGCGAACGTCAAAAATGACGCGCGAAAGGGCAATTCGCAGGGGACGGTATACTATTTTTTCTCGCCCCTTCCATCGAGTAACGAGTTTCCAATTACACTTCTCCCCATTTCCTAGGTCGTATATAGCAAAAGATTTCTTCTCTTGTAACACCCCAAGCAAAATGACACTTTTTCGATCGACACCGTTCACTGACGTCATCTTTCCCTTTATTCTTGCTTCTGTTTCTTTACGTGTAATTTGCCCCAGTATGCTTTTAAAACATCTTTTACGGGGGCGTAAGAAAGGAGGTTAATGTAAAAAGCAAAGACTACACCAAAAGGAACATTAACACTGAATTGGGTTTTCAAAGTTTTACGATCTCTTCATTTATCATCACTGTAAATGCCTTACTCAAAATCTCATTAGTTTCAGTAACAGTTGACAGGTTTTTCCCCTAGTTCGGAAAATATATGTACATATAAGAAGTTACATTTGCTTTCTTGTATCCAGTTGTTGTGAAAAACAAAATACTTTATTATTGTATGTAGTGAATACAACTAAAAGAAATTGTACCATGTATATATATATAGCTTATTTTGTGATATAGCAGTTTAGGGAAGGTATGTCATTTATGGTGATCAACATAGCTCGGTGAAGCTGTTATTTGGTGAATATAGTAGTAGTGCTGCTATGTAATAAAACTTTTGGACAACAACTTCAACAATTATTTAGTATATAATGCCTCATTATAGTTATATTTAGAAAGAATAGAAATACATAACTTTATCAAATCGTATCAAAAATTTATCAAACCGTGAAAAACAATTCATTTTATCCAAGTAAGCTGTCTTGCAATTATTTTCTACTTGTAAATTTGGGAAAATTTACCGCAAATCTTCTCGTTATTTTAATTGTTTTAAGGCTACACAGTACTCTAAAAATTCCTTTATTACCGAATGTTTCTTTTTTACATTTTCTAGGGGACCATATCATAAAAAAGCTTGACACGAAGTTTCAGATCTGTTAACAAATTAGAGTTTTTAAGATATTTGAAGTTTTATGAGCTATGGTTTTGGTTTCGGTATCATTTTAAAGCATTTTTTCCACTCTTAAATTGAATTAATTAAAAATATTTTTGAGCTTTTAGTATAAAATAGTTATTAATTCCAATTCTCATTACAAAAATCATTATTGCTTAATTATGTTTTGAGTTTTTTGAGTTCTCATAGTGAACTAATTAAGATTAATTTCATGGCCAATTTTTGCTTTAAAAATATTTTACATAACATAAAAGCTTTATCATTAATTTTTTCCCGTAGAGAACATGCCACGGTAAAAGCGTTCTCAGGTTGCTGTGAGAAACAATATTTCGAAGAGATGGAATACTACTGAAAATGATGCATCTAAAAATCAGTCCTCAGCTCATACCACATTTAGACTTCGAATACTAATATTCTTAATTCAAATTTTCCAGATATAACTGATTATTACAAATCAAACTACATTGTTCTAAACATATTGTAGAACTATATTTTAGTATTTTAAAGTCACACGAGACAAGAGTTATAACTCCCTAAACTGCCCCAATTTAAAACAGAAAAAAATTAAATTGTATGAGCAAACCTGACAATTTTTAGCGTAAGTTAGTATCATTATTATTTTGTACATAAATGCTTTGTGTTTCAAAACGTTTGTGAAAATATTAGTTTAATTATAAGCTGAATAAACTGTCATCTTAACAAACGTTATCAATATTATGCAAACATATTTTGAATTAAAAATATTATTTTCAGTTACATTTAATTAAAATAGTGTTTTAAGTAAAACATACATTGGAAAATAACATATTAAGAAATTAGAGCTTTACGGGCATTATAAGCTTTTGTTTTATGACTTGAAAAACTTTAAATGCGTTTTTCTCAGACATTTAATTTTGAAGGTATAAGTGTTTTCTAATCCCTAAGACTTTTTTTCTGTTCAAGATAGAGCCTTGAAATTTTTTGTATATACTCTCAAACGTATGTTCTATAAAAGTTAGTATGGATTTAGGGCTGAGATCTCTATTATTTTCTAAGAAATGTTAGAAGTAATTTTGAAATTTCGTGTTTTTTCCCGGTTTTCTAGAAAGATAATTATTAAAAATCAACAAAGGAATAGATTTTCAAATCCATACTAACTTTTGTTTGCAATAATCTAAGAAACATAACTAACATAAAATGACTAAAAAATTTTAAAAATTAAGTATTTTATAAAAGTCTGAAAAACTTCAAAAATTTCTATTTTTTTAAAATTGTAAAATAATAGCAGGTCAAATTGACTTGTTACTTAAATTATCAGCTTAATAATATAATCTAAATACAAAATATCAATTATTTTTACTGTAACTGTCTCCAAAAATTTTTTTGAAAAAAGGTACCGTGTAGCCTTAAACAATTAAAGTTATTAATATAAATACAACTACGTACTCAAATAATCGTTTTGTAATAATTATTACATTTTTAAATAATTCAGTATCTAATTTTCGTACATTACAATTAACATATTTAAATAATTTTTGATTTTGTTAAATCAGTATTTTTAAATGACTATTTACTTAAAAATAAGAAAAAAAATACATTAAATTAATTCCACTGGTTTAAGTAAAATTATATGTTATTAAATAAAAAAACTTATGTTTAGCATTATTTATATGTGATAAATGAAGTAAAAATTATAAGTTTAAGAAAACCAAACTGACATTAATTTTTGGGGAAATATAAATTATAGCATTTTCCCGGACTTTAAAAATCCCCTAAAGAAAAAAAAAATTATTATAGTTATTGTAGTAGGCTTCTACGACCTTTTTATGGCTCTCTCTCTTCAGTAAGTTAAATCTAGGTATTAAAACAATATTTGGGGTAAAAATAATCTAATTTTTTAATAAAACGACACAATTAGTTATTTAACAGATTTGATTATATTTTTCATGAAAAACCTATTAAATATGTAAAACGTTGCTTTAAATGAAGTAGATTCAGATCATTTTAAAACGAAGACTCATAAGAGAAATAGGCCAAGAAATTTACTTTTAAACCAACAGTATGGTTTTTTGTGGGGGGAGCTTGCAATTTAAAATATTTGAGTAATTTTTAGGAGCAAATTTTCTATATAAACAATCCGAAGTGAACTGTTTCGGGAAAAATTGGGGTAATTGTGGGGATTTTTAAAAAAAGGGAAGAAGAGAGAGAGAGTGTAAAATTAGGCAATGCTGCACATGAAAATTGTCAAAAATTTTGCAAAATTGAAGAAAAATAAAAATTGATGAATATTGAGTGAGATATTGTCAAATTAGTTTAAAAAGTAAAATTGTGATAAGAGGCTAAACAGCCCCTTTTTTGGGGGGAAATTTTCTGTATGGCCCCTTCCCCCAGGTGTCGTTACATTCTTTCGGAAAGCGGCTGCTAAAGATTCTCGCTCCTCTGCTGGGGTCGAAATTCCCAAAAATTTCATAAAATGTAACTCTGCTTGTTTTGATATATCCAAATCAGATACTCAGCTTGGTAGACAGTAGTGAGTCCTGCCCCACAATCTGCATGTGATTCGGTTCACTATTTAAAGAGACGCGCGCCAATTTTGACAAGATTCCTTTTCATCCCAAAAATTTCCCGAATTACCGTAGAAGTGCAAAACTTTGGAAAGTAACTAATCCCCATTGACACCGGGGCCCGCCTTTCCCCCCCCAGTTTCCCCCTCCCCATTAAAATTGAGTTTTCTTTTTTTTGTAAAAAGCAATTTTTTTTAAATGTGCAATAATAAATTTAATTTTAACGTATGATAATGATCGTCTAAAATTTGAGTATTTAATCCTTTGTTGTAATTTTGTTGGGTTTAACTTTCCATGATTTTACTAAGTAAATTTTCTTTGGGTTTTATTTAGACTGAAAAATATAATTTAATGGCCTCGCATCAAATTGCTTAAAACAAAAAAAAGAAAACATTATTTTTGAATTATACAAAAAAAAAATTATTAGAAAAAAATTTTAAATTTTAAAATTTTTAATTATCTTTCTCTATCTCTTTTCCTAAAAGATCCCAGCAAATACAGGAAGCATGGCATTCTTGTTTTGATTCCACTTTGTTATACTCATTAATGTCTTCGTCTTTTGATAATTAGTGAATAAATGTAGTTTCTTGGGTTTGTAGCATGGCCGTGGTAGCCTAGTCGGCAGGGTAACGGACTCGTGGCAGGCATGTGATGCGTTCCAACCTAATGCTGCTGAAGACCCGCCATATAGGGAAGCTCAAACATCCTCTCGTTGGTGTGATGTGGTAGTTAGGAGAGGGGGTGCCAGCTCAGGTGTAATCCTCGTCACTTGACTATGATTAAAAAATTTTGACGGTTTCCTTTTGCCAAAGCCCACTTTAACAAGTGCGAAGTTAATACTCACTTACTTAGGTTTGTGGCGGGTCACTAATATGTTTGTTTTGGGTTTATCTCATATTGTAGAGTTGGAATTTTTTTTAATTTTAAGTGCTCATTTTTATTTGTTTATGTTATGTTTCAATTCCTCTCTCAGTTGCATTATTTACAACAAATGAAGATTGACTATTGTAAGCAGAAGAGGTAATATCTAGGAGATATAACCGATGGTTGGACAATTGTTAGGATGATAAATTGGAAGATATTGAAGACAAAAGGTATGCTTGAATTGATCAGGATTGTGAAACAGAGGGATATAGATTATTTGATTAGTACGAAGCAATATTAGATTGATGAGATTTAGGTAATAGGGTTGGTATTACAGTATATGTGGAAGGCAAGAGGTATTCTGGAGCCTATGAGTATGAGAGGGGAACTTCAGATTTATAACAATAGGTCCTTAGCATCGAAAAGAATATAAACGACAATTCTAAAGGTCATTTTGAAGGTTAACGGTACTTTTTTTATAACATTTAGATTCCTTGAGTGATAGATAAAACAGTTGAAGATTTAGAAGGATGGGCCTCGATTTGTGATAATTGGGAAAGTATCATTTTTTTTCGTTTATATAACTGAATATAACTTTATTAGTTTTAATTTCTTGGATTTATTTTTATGCTTTTCATTGTTTGTGTCACTTACTTTCGAAGTTTGTTCTGTTCTACTTTGTAATTTATGGAAGAATGCCAAGCAGACAAGCATTTAAAGCATATTAGTTGTCCATGGCAGGAAGTTTTTGAATGCTTGTAACTTTTGATCTTTATGCACACGGTATTCGGGAAAATATGAGAAAAATAACAGGGGAAGGTGTTTTAATTTTGTTGGTTTTTAAATAGTTTTTTGGCAAAAATTAAATGTTTATTAGGAATATTGTGACCCATTTTTCAATTCCTACTATTAGTTCACACTCTCCCTATTTATATATATATATATATATATATATATATACATACACACACATATATATATATATATATATATATATATATATATATATATATATATATATATATATATATATATATATATATATATATATATATACATATATACATACACACACATACATATATATATGTATTGTTCACATTTTCAATTGTTAATAAAATAATTTTTGTTCATTGTCTCAAGTTAAAATACGTTTTTTAAACTTGTAGTGGATGACATTTGATGTTAATGCAGTTTTTTCAAATAATTATTCGTTAATTAAATTTTTTTTTTAATTTTAAATTTATTCTGCGTTATTTTTAACGAAATTACGACTAGCTGCAACATATGGCACCACTAAAATTGGAATTGACTTTATAAATTTATTTTTTATATTACTTATTCTTGTTATGATTCATTTAAACTTAATTATATTCTGGTTGGAAGCTCTATCGTGAGCTATATTTCCTTTTCAGAGTAAGCACAATAAATAAGTTTAAGCAGTAACAACTCGGCAAGAATTTATACAGTGTAAGAAAAAAAAATTTTATAAAAAAAATACTAACACATTTTAAAAAATGTGTGATTTAAGTACAAGAACCATTTTTAAATTTTTTTTTCGTAATAAGCGATAAAGATAACGATTTTTGCCAAAAACTTTGAAAATGCACTTTTAAATAAGGCGTTAATAATAGACATTACACACCACTGAACTATATAAAAGGGATTTAACTTTATATTTTCTTGACCTACTTCTTTTTTCAAGTATTGTACCCCTAAATGCTAACTAGATAATTAGAAGCTGATGCAATAAATTACAAATTACTTTCTTCTTAGCACATAAGTAAATTGAAGATATGCATTC
Organism: Trichonephila inaurata madagascariensis; assembly: GCA_019973955.1. NCBI lineage: Eukaryota > Metazoa > Arthropoda > Arachnida > Araneae > Nephilidae > Trichonephila > Trichonephila inaurata. Next base: position 481,032 of record BMAV01027473.1, on the reverse strand, counting down.
CATTTTGTATGCAATATAGAAATATGACTGAATCTATGGATAATGATCCAAATTCATTGTCATTATACACACATTGCCATAAAAATTTGAGCACCAAGAAATAGTTGTTCTGCGAAATTTTACATACGTAAACCCAATTTTGATGTAAAAAAGTACTCACAAAATCCAAGCAAAATGATCATTTATTGTAGCAAAAAATCACAAATGAATGGAGGTTTTAATAACCTGTTAAGTCATGTTTAGCATGAATTTATGATAAGGTACTGCCAGGCATTAAGGCATAAGAATCCCGTATGTTGTACTTCGACATTTCGCTCCCCATTTGCTGTAAAATTGTCTCTAATTCGATCAATATCGAACTTTGTCCAATTTGCTGTCCCTAATAAACACAGACATGCGCGATCGAAGACAAATCTGGGGATTTAGGAGACCAGAGAATTGTAAAAATGTGTTGGAGGCAATCCTGTGAAACCATTGCTGAGGGGAGAGCATTATCCTTTCGGAAAATTAGGAGCTCTGCCATGAGTGGCAACACTGTGAAGAATGTCACGATCGTACCTATGGGGTGTCATGGTGCAGTAGATGAGTATTAGGGGTGAATCTGTGGTGTATGTTATTGAAAACCATACATCAAATCAGTTGTAAAAGTGTTGTGCTGCTGCTCAACGAAGCAAAGGAGTCGTTCAACACAGAGCCCCCACAAACGTACATGATTGCCATCACTACTCCAATTCAATCTGTATTTGTCACTGGTGATGACCTGATTGCATTCGGTTGTAGTTCAGTCCCTTTAAGCACGAAACTTCTCCAAAAGGAGGTGACGTTGTGGGGAGTTTCAATGGATGTACCAGTAATAGGCCTTGCGATTGCAAATGTCCTTCAGTCAGACTTCTTGTCATGGTACGGATTGACCCAGAGGTCCTTTGTGAATGTATGGATAGCAGACAATAAGGTAGGGGCGTCATGCCTGCCTGAAGTATGATGTGACAGTTATTTCGACTACAGATTTGTAGAGGGCATCCTGAGCTTGGTTGACGTTTAAAAGACCTCTCACTTGTCCTTTGGTCCCGACATTTCCTCACAGTAGTCAGAATGAACTAGGTGGTAAGCTACTTCCTGAGCAGACTACCCGGTTTCCATCATCCCTATGATTCTTCCTCTCAGAACTCCGTTGGCGGTTTAATGGCAAACATGTTTACCTATTTTATGTTTCAAGCAGAACAAAATTCGGTGTCTTCTGGTGACATTATGCAATGCAGAATCCTGCTGCAATTCTATCAATTTACATATCTGCCTGACAGGTACCTCCATGCCAAATTTCACAACAATCTCCCGCGTACTTCATTGTGCGCAAATTTTAATTGCAATGAGTTCCATTCATATAGTCAAAGAACTCATCATCAAGTTTCTGGTCAAGTTTATATTGTCCAACAATAGAGTGATAAAATATTGTTCAGTGTATCATAACCATTCAAAAGTTTTAAGCACACGTAATCATATTGCGAAATCATGGACTTAGGATACTGCAAGAAAATTTGATCTGTGCTTAAGTCAGAATTATAGCGTTTACATTTGAATAAGCATAACTAACTTCCCACATACACAAGATTTAAACCAATGTGACATGTAAAAATATTTTTATATATTTGAAAACTATGTTGCATCAAAAATTTGTGAAGAATGGAATTATTTTTAAATTACATATATATATATCATTAATTGCATACGTACTAAATGAATATATAAAGATTAAATGTCTCATATTTTTTATTGACGTAACTGCATTGTTGTTGTATAATTTAACTTTTAAAGAGCTTGTATATTACACTTTTAGAATTTTTTAAAGGCATTACAAGTTTTGAATTGAAGCTATACAATTAATAAGCGATTTTTTTTTTTACATAGAAAGAATAATTTTGTGCTTTTGAAATAATGAATTGATTACATTCGACTATTTTTCCTTAATTCCAAACTTAAGAGAAAAAAAATATTACCTGCATATTTGAAAAAAGAAAATTAGACTACCCTGTTTATTGAACCAAATCTTTTTCCGATTGCAAAATAAGTTTTTACCAAGTTATCACTATTATTACTACATTTTACACCCCTCTCGTAGGAAAAATTGCTAGCATAAATCAAGTTCTAAAGCATTTGCTGAAGACGCTGTAGATAAGAAACGAAAAAATGAAACATTTTAACCCCGAATCACTTCAATGGGGAAAGAAACACCTTAAAACTTCTTTTCACCCCGTTATGCAAATTGAGCACTAAAATTTCGTCATTCACCACAAAAGCCTTCTCTACAAAAAAGTCTTCTCGGAAGAAAAGGCTTTTACACGAATATATTCTTACTCTATGACAGAAAAGGGTCCCTTAAAGGCATTGAACAAAATAGGATTAGGTTGATTCAGGACACCGAATCAAGTGCTGTAGATAGCAGTAAAAGCTTTGCTTTAGGGGCAGAAGAAATTTAATTTTTTTTCCTTTTCTATTCTTTTATTTCAATGACGGATTAAATTCCATCAGAATTCTTCCACACTTCATAATATTATACACAATCTAACTATACGCATGTAAAATTCAAACTTTATTTTGTTTAGATGAAATTCTATTCTTAAATCTCCTACGTGAGTAAAAAACATAAGAATTTTAAGAACCCATAGCTATTTTCGTAATAGTTTTACAGATCTGAAGTTGATATTTCTGTAAGGTAACATTACTCAAGATATATTTTCTTCATTTATATTATTTCTTAAATTTAATTTAATATTCTTAAAATATTTTATAAGATATCTAGATGAATTTTATTGTATCAAAGAAGTAAAACTCTTGTGTCTATATCTTAAATACGTTAATTGCAAAGACTGTTTTTTTATACATATGAACATTGCCGCAATACACACAATATAATACAAAGATTTATATTTTGAGTGTAATGTAACTTAAATGGAGGATATACAGCGAAATAAACCCCTCCCCAATTTCTGTTCTGTAATACAAGAATATTTACGAGGCACAAAGGCTGTTTACTAGAGTATATTGAAAACGTAATTTATTTATATTGAGTATATCGCGTCCTAAGTCTACTATTTAAAAAACATTTCTGGATTTTTTTGATAGATAGTCATTTAGAAAAAGGAGGCTGAAACATGTTAAAACCTTTCCGACTTTTCACGGGCCATTTATTTCTTTTTTTGCTTTCTGGCAGTTTTTTTTTATGTTTTATTAACAATTAAACAAGTATCGGACTCCAGACTGAAAGAACTGGGTTCGATGCTCGATGCCACCAAATACCCTCCGAGTACACACGGAGTACGTGCTAGTTAAATCAGAGGGCCCAAAAGTCTTGTGGATTGAATCACGAGACCAGGGACTGGAGAATATTTCCCTCCCCTTCAGTTCCATGCCGAAATTGTGGAGGTGGAAATAGGTGGTGTCACCATCTATCGTCCCTTCGGGGAATTTTGCCGAGCTAATTCGTAATGTCACCTGTATGGCGCTCAAAGCCAAGGCCAACGACAGGCGTAATTCTATCCCCTTGCCACGATGAATTTTTTGGGCCTCGTTCTGACTACGTAAGACAGGTGTAATTAGCTATAACAATAACGCTCAACAACACATATCATTTGAGGATATATGTTTTATTTTGCCAGATTTTATGTTTACATTTAAATTTTAGGGTTGAGAAGAATACTTCCCAAGGAACCACTTCACCATCATAATAAAAATTAATTTAATGGTATACATGTACCGGGTCCTCTTTTCTTGTCCCTTTCTGATACTTTTCTTGCATCGTCTTTTGTTCTAAACCATCTTTGGCATATGATTTCCCACACTGGCTAAGCGCACATCATCCAGAACTAAACACTTCTTTGCTCGGAAGCTATTGGAATGTCCTTTCCTTTTTCTCGAGAAATAACTTCTATTAGCTGACGAGCTAATGCTGTACGGAATGTTACCTAAACTTCTAATATTATACAATATTTAACTTTATATACAATATTACACAATATTAAGATGGGTTACTGCACAAAAGTATACAGAAATTACGAAATGAAAAGTGTTAGTACACTGAATAATATATTTTAATAAGGTTTTGTGAATGTTGAAGATTACAAATGTCACATTGAAACAGGGGTCAGAGAAGAACAAATCTACACAACATTTTCAAACATTCAAAAGAAGGGCTGGTTCTATTAAATGAAATCGAACAATAGAGATGGTAGCACAAAACTGAAGTGGGATCTTCCCATTGCTTATAATAGAAAGGCCAATGTATTATAACGGGTTTTGCACTTCCTACAGGTGTATTTTGTAAGGTCAAGTAGATGGGAAGTAATCTTCCCAAGGCCCAAGAAAAAGGTGGAACTGACATGTTTTGTAAGTACTGTGTGTGTGTGTGTCTTGTAGAATTCTGAAAAGATTATTTTTTGGTAATAAAAATGAAGTTCTGATTTATCTTTCTTTTTAGTAACACTATCTTTTATTCCACGGCAGTGCGATACTATCATATTCAAAGATCGATGATATCAGTAAAAAATTATAGGTTTAAAAATTTCTTTAAAAGCACCCTTATTTGTACTGGATGAAATAAAAATAGAAGTGTCTTTAACTTAACTGAATATACATACTTTTTTATCATTCGTTAAAGAGGAATTTCACAACTTTCCGCTTAAAAATTGCATTTATTTCGGAATTGATGAATTGAAAAGAAAATATTACAATGAAAATTTAATTAGTTTTCCGTTTAACATTCCATTAAAAAAGGGTACATATAATTAAATATTAGCCTCATCATTTGTTAAGAATCATGATCATATTTATATAATTCTTGATGCATGATTGACTTATCTACTTCTACAAATATCTAATTTATTCAGTCGAACCTGTTTATTTCTTCACGTGAAAATAAAGTAAACTCTCTGAAGAATTATCAACTATACTCTTAATAATGCCGGGAAATATAATTAGAGAATTGTTTTTATTCCAAATATATACCACATCGTTAATAAATACTGTTTACATAAATACACTCAGGGACAAAAAAAATTAACGCCCCATGAAGGAGTCGTCAAAAGGAAACGAACTTTTACATACGCAATGACTACTTTGATATAAGTAAATGATTAGAAAATCAAAGTAAAAGGATCACTCATTTCAGAGAAAAAGATAAAAGAACGCAGTATTTAACCCCCTGTTGAACCCCCTCTATAGCGCGAATGCACTACGCGATACGATCGGGCATTGAGGAATACAAGTTCTGGATGATTTCTTGAGACATTTCGCGTTCCATATTTGCTATAACCTAGCTTCTAGTTCGTTCAAACTCATGGGAGGCCCAACTCGCCGACTCAATGAGCCCAGATATGCTCGATTGGAGTCAAATCTAGGGATCGAGCAGGCCAAAGAAGGCTAGTGACAGTGCGGAGACATTCTTGGGATACCTTTGCTCTGTGAAGCCGAGCATTGTGCGACATAGCCATCTGTCGATAGCTATGTCTTGGAGTTTCCGCGTAAGTTAGAGGTGTGTGAGATATCTCGGGAAAGGGTATGAGACATTCTATAAATTTTTAAAATGACTTTTATTAAGAATTTAACTTAAATTTCTTGATATCGAACAACTGTATTAAGGAGAATAAACCAGAGTACGGCCATTTTAACTGACTCCAGATCGCGTAATTAGATCACTTATCAATATAATTAATTAGATCCCCTAATCTCGATTCAATAATTAAATAGCGTTCAGAATATATTCTCCCACCTTGGCTTTAATACCAATGATACAGTTACCAGGTAGACTGATGAGCCTGTGTGCAATAGTATGCACCTTGAATAGATTAACGAAGGGATCTTGATTCTAAAACCCTCGATCCACATTTTTCATCTCCGAACTCAGCTTCTTAAATTGCCATCCTTGCTCCCTAAACTTTCTATCCTTTTAAAGGTTTATTTGCATCTTTGCTTCTTTACTTCTTGGGTTTGGGGTTTTAAAAATTTTGGGCCCTAATCGTGGCTGCCCAAAAAACGTAGGTGTTATGTTAGAAGAAGAACGCGAGAGATGTCAAAATTGTCTTATTGAAAAATGGATCCTGAGAGCCGTTGCATGAGTGGCAACACATGTGATTGCAGAATGTCATGGACATACCACTGGGCTGTTATGGCGCTACGGATCAATACTGCGGTTGATTGTGTATTGTAGGCAATGACACCCCGTACCATCACACCAGCTGTGGGAGCGATGTGTCGCTGTAAATCAAAGGCAGGATTGAGGCGTTCACCACGGGGTCTCCACACAAGAACACGGTGGTCATCACTGCTGAGATTGAATCTGGATTCGTTTCTAAAGACGACCTGGTTCCATTCCCCCCTGCCCCATCCAGTCCTTCGTCTATTTGCCGCATTCAATGAGTGAGTTAGTGTCGCTTTTCTTCTTTATGTATATAGATATACAGTTGAACCTATTTTTGTGCGGTAGATAGGGACCGCATAAAAATAAATGCACAATGAAATATTCAATAATTTCATAAATCCTTACATGTCACAAACTAATTCGTGGAAATACTATATATTTTTTATGCGGTGGATAGAGACCACATAAAAAAGTCGCATTTATAAAATATGCCAATTATTGAAGAAATTTATGCAATAGTACTTCTCTAACAAAATAAATAGTGAAATATTACACATGGAAACATTTTAAAAACTTATAGTTTCTCATTGTGTACACGGTTAGGTTTTCAAAATGCACATACATAATTCATTGCTACTCATCGTAATCCAAAGCCCTGTGAGGAATAAATTCACAAAATCGCTTTATTCGCTTGAAGGTACAATTTCAATTAATTTATTTTTTGGCAACATAAAGTAAGAGATAAGTTTTTTGCGACGAAGGTGAGGTGGTCAGTTGCTTGTAAATGTCACGATAATTAGGTATACATGATGGAAGCCCTTTTTTGGAATTTAATACTACTTTCTTAATTAGTATGTATTTTAAATAAATGATTTTTCCAATTTGTTGGAAAGCTGGATCAATGCCTATTTTTATCCGCTGTCAGAGAATCCGATTTTTCTTGTCCGTCTTCATAATCTATCAAATTATTGAATATGTCACTGTTTCGTCAGAAAGTTTTGTCTTCAATCAAGCGCGGGTTGCGTATCTTTGATAGAAAGCAACTAAATTGCGCATTGTCGTGTGACTGTTTATAAGAAATGGACAGAGCGTCTTGAAGTGTCTATATTTCAATGGCGTAACTTATACCTCCGAATCACGGAGTGGGGGGCAGGACTCTAGGGGCCTAAGCTCCGACTAACGCTAAATAGGTATTTACCCAATTTATAAAATATTAAAGGCAAAACTAACTTTAAGGGGGTCCTATCATTTTCCCTAACATCATTGGTAATTAGATAGAAAACATTACAGTGGAGCGAAAACCATTGAGTCCTGCCACGGGGGAAGCAGGATTCTAAGGGCCCAAGGCTTGACTAACGCTTAATACGTATTTATCCGATTTATAAAAAATTAAAGGAGAAACCTGACTTTCAGGGGTGTCCCAACATTCTCGATTACACCACTAGTAAAAAGATATAAGACATTACAGTGGCGCCAAATCCATTGAAATTCATACGCCGCATAAAAAAAAAAGATCGCTCATAAAATATCGCGCAAAACAAATCGCATAAAAACAGTTTCTGCTGTACACACAAGTCATATGACAGCAGGGTGAAATGCAATAAAATATACACCATTTATATCTGAAAAGGAAACTTGATATACACATGATTACATGTTCTTTAGATAGTTCCAAGCTTATAGTTAATTTACATGAACTCATTGTCTATAAGATAAATCTGTTTTTAGCTGAGTTTAATTTTAAAAGTTCCTAATTGCATAAACGTAAATCGATATTTAGATTTGTCTATTTATGCAACGATAAAAAAAAATAGCGTATTCTAAGAAAAATAAAATTTTTTTTTTTAATTCTTAAATTCTTATCTATGGGGTCATTAAAAGGTACACTAAAATTGTTTATATACACAGTTAAAATATGTAATGAGAGACTTTCACAATGTGTCAAAAGTTGATAATTATTTCAGTATATATCTTTGATAATGTTCAATCATATTTAATTTTTGGCCAAAAAAATTTTAGTACATGGTGGCATTAATAAATACTTATTCACCCTAATTTTTTTTTGTTCACTCTCATTAAGTTCCTTTCATTTCTCATATTAATCATTTTATGATCATTAACTTTTCCTCATTTTTGGACTCGACGATTCGAGCGATGTGAAATATGTGAAGGTCAGAACTTTCTGACCTTTTCAAGAGTTTATGCATTGCATAAATATATTCTATAAGAAATATACAAATACAAACAAGAGAAATTTCACCGCTTATTTTTTATCTTTTAAAGATTTCCAAAATGTGTAATTCTAATATGGTACTATACTTTCTGTTCATGAAGATACCTCCAACAGTTATATGAGACTCGTTAATTTAATTAGGCGGAAACTTAACTTTATTTCTTTAATTAATAAATTAAGCTGAGCTAAAATACGCCTTTCGAATGTTTACCTGTTATTCTAAATAAAGAACAAAGAAAGCATTTTTTTTCTCTGCCTTAAAATGGAAGTTTTTGTTTCGTATTTAACTTCTCAACCTTTTAGATGAATTTAAATACAATAAATAAATCTCAAATTTTTCCAAAGTTCATTTAATTAATTTTTTAGTACACTTAATTTTCAAAAGATGCTTGTCATTCATAACTGTTAAGGATCATATCCTGTTTAGTCCTATTTAGCTCAGCAGTTGATTAATGCTTAGGAAAACATGAAAAAGATTATTCTTAGAAACAATGCAACCACATCAGTAGACATGAAGTAATAATTACAAATAAAATCTTTTTCTACTAATATATGTCTTTCAAAGTAAATTTTACACGTTGAATATGTGTGTATGTATATAGTTTAAAAACATAAATGATACACCTTAAGAATAGTGTGGAAATTAAGAAATGATTTTGAATGATGTACCTGTAAGAATTATTTATTCTACTTTATTACGTGATTTATTTAATAGTACTAATTAATGATGAAGTCCAGTGGCTGAATTGTAGTGTATCACGCTTCCATGCTATATGGTCTGGGGTTCAAATCTCGGGCTGGAGAAGGTCAACTCAGCCTTTCATCCATACAGTTGGTCGATAAATGAGTACCAAGTTTGTTTGGGAACTGAACACTGGGAGTTTCACATCAGGCTGAGGACTTGATCAAAACATCTGCCACCCCAGCGCCTAAGGTCACGAAACTAAGGTAGGCAGATTAGGCCATGGCCCTCATGGGCTGTTGTGCCACTAAGTTCAGTTCAATTTAATTAATGATATATTTCTATTAATTTGTAATGTAACAAAAGTATTACGGAATGAAGAAAATACACTACTGTGGTTTCGACAATCATTAGGTTTCGTTTATTTTTCTTAGCGAATGATCCACACTTATATGCAATACATATACATATACATTATATACACACACACACATATATATGTGTGTGTGTATTAGGTTGGGGGAAAAGAAATCAATTTTTTTTGCATGAAATTCAATACTTTATTTAACATGCTTCGAATTGTCCGATTTGTGTCAAATATGCACCGTTTTGTTGTATAATGTGTTGTCATTTTAAAAGTCGCTTCATAATGCTTTTCTCGTAGAAGCCTTGGTCCTTATGGGCGAAAACCTCTAGTAATCGATTTTCAAAATTTTTTTTTGATCCCAATTTCTTATCAATCAGGAAGTTTTGCAATGTGAGAAAAAGGTAGTAATCGCTTGGTGCCAGGTCCGGACTATATGTAAGATGCATTAAAACTTCCCAACCAAGCGCCCAGAATTTCTGGCGATTCACTACAGACATGTGTGGCCTGGCGTCGTCCTGATGGAACACGACACCTCTTCTGTTGGCAAATTCTGGCCGTTTCTGGTCAATCGCTAGCTTCAAACAGTTCAGTTGTTGACAGTAGAATATGAATTTAGGGTTTGGTCATACGGTAGAAACTCATAATAAATTATTCCTTTCCAGTCCGACCAAATACAGAGTAGCTCATTCCTGGCCTTAATTAGCTGTTACAGTATCGACACCATCAACACCATTCACAATTTTAGTCGCTTGGCTTGCATTTTGCCTTTATCAGGGAAAAATTGTAAAATATACCGAATTTTCTCTCTTAAACACCCTGTTACTCACAACTAAATGGACCAAAAAAAACAGCAAAATAATTTTCTTAGTGTGAAATGTCACCTTGCCAACGAGCATAAATTTGAAATTGTTAGATTGATACAAAGCGAGATATCGGCACTACAGCCATCTACCGAAAAAATAATGGATTTCTTTTTTCCCAAACTAATATATATATATATATATATATATATATATATGTTAAAAATAAATAAAATGTACATAAATATAAATTAAACTTTTATATATATTTCAGGAAATAAAAAGTTTCTTTAATAAGCTATAATTTTCGTCTTATAGAATAATTTCATTGTAAAATATTATATGTATATATTTAAAGTCTCTTTGATCTGAAAATATTTGCGAATGGAGAGAGCTAGAGATGTTCAACTGAGATCACAGAATAGTAAATTGACTATTTCGTAATTCAGATAAGATCAGCGCCTCTAATGGTGAAATTTGGAAGATAGGACTTGAAAATCGAAACTGAAAAGAGATAGAGTAAAATTTCCAGCTAGAAAGTTTTAGAGTATCAATTAATTAGTAGAAAACGACAATCTGTGTGTGTGTGTGATCTCACGGATAGGATCAATTGTCACGTGTATACCCAATAATGTCCTAAAATCAGTCAATTTTTGAGTAAATATTTGAAATAAATAGCCATAGGTTTAATAAAATACGCAAAGTGTATTACATAAAACATGTACTTGTGTCAATACGTTTGATATCATCGTACTAAAAAATACACTAACTGAGCGAGTAGACAGTGATAATAAGTTAATATTGATTATGTTCGAAGGTTTCACCGTAGCTCAAGATACGTATTTGAATTCTTTAGAGTAGTTGTGCATGCACATTTCTCAGCATGGTAGGAATTACATTATTGAAATTATCTATAATACGTTATTGTAGATAAAACAGACGTATATGAAATTGCATAAACTTGATCTTTCATGTAACCCCACTGCAAAACTTCAACTGAGGGAGGCTGGACTATCGTGGAGGTCATTCAGCAATACCACCGTAACCAATATATTGTTGCTCAAAACATTTTTTGCAAAAGTTTCGCACTCCAGCCCTCTGATGGATAAGGTCTGTGTTATGTTAGGTTCACAAGGACCGTAATGCAGTCAAGATAATATCATCTACAAAGTTAGATGTAATATTTTGTAATTGTTGGAGTTGCCGCTGTCCATTTAATGCGCTTTCGTAAAACCCAGCTTCCAGTAAGCTATCCTTCCAGATACTTCCTCACACGTTAATGAGCCAGCTCCCTTAGTGTCTGGTGGATTGTTACTACGAGGTATTTTCTATCTCTCAGTTGTGAGTATTGTGTTGGTTAAATAATCAAATATTTTCAGGTTAAATGGGTTTTCCTATGCACCTTGTATACATACAGGGTATTCTGGCTTAAAGTATCCAAAAGTAATGGCTTATTAAGGGGACACAGTACGATTAAATTGATCAAAATCGGTCAAAAAATCAAATTTAATTTTTTTTTTTTTAAATTATTTTTTAAATAGTTTTCTATAACCTCCCAAAATTTGAAAGCTTTAAACTTAAGAAATGCAGGAATTATGATAGCTTTTAAGTTTGTTTTTATTCACATCCCTATTGCAAATCAAAACTTTAAACTTACTTATCTCAGAATTATAAAATAATTAGTTTGTCATCATTTAATATGCTAAGACGTTTTTTCTAATGTGCCTAATGCTTTGAATTTTTTTAACCTATTGCCAATAGTACAAGTAACAAAAGTTGGTATGCATTTTTGAATCAAAGCAATACTTATTTTTTAAAAAAATAATTGAACTCAGAATTTATACATTTTTTAAGGAATATTCAATAAGAGTTCATAAACAGACGTATGGTACAAATACCAATCATGTTATCGCAAAACCCATACCGACTTTTGTTGTACATAGTTGGACGTACTTGTAAATCAAATTTCGTGCATGTACGTAAATATTTGTAGGAGGAGTAGCCTTTTAAAATTACTTCACAAATTTTGTTTTTTCGTTAAAAAATTAAATAACAAGATTTTTATGAAATTTTGAGCACAAAATCGGTTTTACATAATATACACACATAGGAGGCAATCAAAAAATTTTTGAAAATCCTTAAATTAAAAAAAATTGCGTAAATCGTGCCATGTCCTCTTAATACGGACAAAATATTCATGTATAGATTGCAAAACTCTCCAAGATTGTTTGGATCTAGTGCGAATGGCCGCACGTTCGCGCATTATTCGTCAATAGCAGACGATAAACCTTTTAAACCAACTTCATTAGTACAGATGTGGACGCCACAGTAAAAGGCGAGTGCGTATTTTGGATACGGAATTTAAATCAGTCACAGGTGTTCAGCAAGATGTTCAAACAGAATAGAATGTCGACCCTCCGGCATCAAAATCTATCCACCAATGGGACAGAACTTTAAAGGAGACGGGAACATTGGTACTTCAAACTGGCAAATATCCTTAAGTTTTAGTAATATAAGACACTGTTGATCGTGTGCGTGATTCATTTTGTAAGAGTCCTAATAAGTCTATTTGACAAGTCAGTAACGACATTCCATTCTGTTCAAACACGTCGCTGTACACGCGTGACTGACTTAAATTCCTGTAACCAAAGTACGCATTGCATCTTTCACTGTGACATCCACACATCTTTACTAATGAAGTGAGTGTAAAAGTTTATCGTATGCAATTGTCGAATAATGAGCGCACGTGCAACCAATCGGACTAGATCCAAAAAAACTCGAAGAGTTTTCCAATCAATGGATGAACCTTTTATTTCTTTCTGATACGTAGTTCCGTAATAATAAGACATTACTTGTGGATACTTTAAGCCCGTACAACCTGTATAGGAGACTTAATTTTAGTAATACATTGCGACTGTGTGTTAAAATTTAAACGAAGAGAACGTTTAATTAAAAAAAAAATGGCCTCCTTTTTGAAACTTTGAATGATTTTGTTATTGAGGGAGTATCCTTTCAAACAATTTTTTGTAAAACAAAGAAACATCAAAGAATGTTTCCTTGAAACAAATTTATTCGGCTAGACTACAATTAATTGCGGAACTTATTGTTTGTCGAAAAACATGTTTGGGTGGTTTTGGAGGACGGAAATGAAAGATTTGAAATCTCTAAATATTTTTAATCAAAACTACTTTGTGTGTTTATAAAAGTCAACATTGTTTTTATTTTTTTCTTATCCCCGTTTGCATTTCCTAAGTCAAATATAAAGGAAACAGTAACAGAGCAAAAATATTTAGTAACAGTTTTTCACGGAATATATTAATATACAATATATTGCTTAATAATATATTCTAAACTATTGCATAGTAATACATTTAAATCAATTTTTAAAATTTTCTTTAATTTCCGGTTCTCCACTTAATTTAATAATAATTATTACTTTTAACAACGTAGTGTCCATTTATGCCAAAATGCTTATGCGCTACAACAGTGTTTCTCAAACTGTAGGTGTGTACCCCCAGGGTATGGTAGCTCTACGAGGGGGCGTGAGAGTGCATCTTTAAAACGACGTAGATTCGAAACATTATGCAGTGACGCAATTGAGAACCGGTGATGGATGTATAGACGCAGCTGCTGTAGGTATATTTTACTTTGCAGATATTTATGTAACTATTAGAAAATGATGTAGATCTCTATTACTCAAACTTACCCGGACATGCAACAAAATTTAAATTGTGAGCGTAAGATCAATATTGGTGCCTAAAAATTTCATTGTCAATAAAATCAACACTGAAATTTTAAAATACGTGTGGGGAAATGAAGGAATACTTATATGGATTTGATACCCCAGTTTGGAACCGTGATTTTATGTTAGTTACGAGGGCTTTGGCGAGGCGTTTAGTGTCGCCTTTGGTCGGCTGGGAGGCCTGTTAAGGGATATTATGACAAAATAGTTAAGTAAATACAATATTTTGCAAAAGAATGAATCTCGGTAATAATACCTATTCACAATGTGCCTTTTTTATGAAAATGTTATTATTATAATAATATTTTGCCTGTATATAGCTCCGGTGACCTTCGTACAGAAGCTCAACTGTAAATTTTTGAAATATATACTTTTGTGAAGTGTCATCCTATGTTTTACGACATTAGAGGGGAGCAATTTTATTGAAAAACGCCAATACCATTTAAAATTATGGGTAACTGAAAAAATGGGTGAATTTTCAACACTTCCTAGTTGAACCTCTGTAGAGAGGTATGGGGCTGGGTACAGGCAAAAATATTATTATAATAGAAGCATTTTTCACAAAAGGAGAAATTACTGGAAAGATTATTTGCTACCTGCCAAATATTGTATTTAAATATTTTTTTTTGTCAAAATGTCCTTAAAACAATTTTATACATGTATTCTAATCTGTGACACTAAACATCTTGACAATTATCCATTTATGCGCTTTTTTAAAATCACGGTTCCGAACGTATTCGGATACATTAATGGATATAATCATGGATACAGAACAAAGTACTGCAGATATCACAGAGTTCTAAAATTCGCTTGAACTGTGGGTGTACCTTCACATAAACTTCAATTAAAACTAAATGTACCTGTTATGCTTATGCAAAATCTCGATGCTCTTCGATTATGTAATGGTACGAGGCTTCTGGTCACAAAATTGATGCAGAATATACTTGGTGACACTATTTTAACAGGTGTCAGGAAAGGAGAAACTATAATCATACCTCGAATTCCAATTATCCCCACTGACCTTACGTTTCAATTCAAACGAGTTCAATATCCAATGAAACTTAGTTTTACTAATACTATTAACCCTTTAGCGGGTATTGGCTAATAGGTTTAGCCACATATTAAAAAATTTTTCTCCAAGCGTGTGATGGATATTCAGTCTATCCAATACGAGTTAATCTGCTAAAAATGTGGTGAAAAATCAATACAGATGGTGTGTCGATACCTTTTTGTAATCATGTCCTCTCGATGTAGTTAAAAACAGTTTTTCTCAGTGTAAATCTGCAAATTATATTTTGATTACTATAAATAACATTTCTGATCTCTGAAAAAAAAATTCGACATGTTTTAAGTATACTTTTTTTTCGTCTGAATGAATTAAGCAATTGTACAATTAAAAAAAGAGATTTTACTTAGGTTTTTTGAAAGTTTTTATAAGTATATAGAGCTGCATCCTACCTGCCCACATAGAACAGAAATGACCTAGAATTTTCTTTACTTTTCTTCTCGAGAGAGAAATCACTTAGAATCATGAGAATGTTGGAGGTCGGTAATAAACAAACTTTGTTTACAATATGTGCGCCAAGACTTTCGGAGTTCAAAAATCTTTCATTACAGCTTTTCTGCTCTGGAGAAAACGTTTGCATATTATAAAGTTCCACAGTAAGTAGCTTCCATCAAATTTGTAAAATAATTAATTTAAATCCTCAAAAATATTACTCTATTTCTAACTTCTTTTGATTCTAAAAACAACAAAATTATAAATTGTGATATATACCTCAATTTCGATGTATATTCTAAGTATTCTATATATATTCTTAGTAAGTATTGAATGTTGTACAATTATTCTATTGTTATTTAATTTCACTTATACTTTGTATTTAATTGTTATTGAAATAGTTATTACATAAATGTCAATTTTTCATAAAAAAAATTATTGTAATATGTTTCATTATTTCTGCCCTGAATAGTAAGTTAAATTTCCTAAGTGCGCATTGGCTATTAAGTCTAGCCACCCCCCAGGGAAAAAACCCCTTGATCAGATATTTTTTTTGACTGAATAATGTTTATAAAGGATGAAAACATTCTATTTATCAAGTACTTTATCACAGAAAAGTGTATTTTAGCATTGTGTCGGTTAAAGGGTTAACAAAACGCAAGGGCAAACATTGCAGGTAGCAAGGGTGCATTTGGAAAAGCCATGCCTTTTCCATGGCCAACGATATGTAGACTGTTCCCGAGTGTCCAATGCCCGAAATCTTCACACATTTGCACCTGACGGAAGAATGTATAATACGGTATACAGTAGCATCATAGATTTATATATTAAACGTAGAAGCTTTCAACTTTTTAAAGTATTAATAGTTTAAGTTATTAAATTTTTGTTGTTAATTATTATAATAAAGTATGTTTCCAGTTTTTTAAACTAAGCTCAATTTCAGAATTTTTAAATTTTAATCTCCCCAGTTAAGCAATAAAAAATATATTATTCTATTTATTTTCTAAAGATAATGATTACGAGCGAAGCCGCGGGTAAAAGCCAGGTTTTTACATAAAGCAATTAGGTCATCTTTATGTCTAATATATATCTAAGAATATTAAGAAATTCATTATTAATGACATAAACATTTTCCTAAGAACGTAATTACAAATTAGTTAAACTGTTAGTAACAGTAGGTCCAGCTTGAGTTAAACGTTTAGTATGCTATTACAGATTAACACTAAAATTAATATAAATTTATTCAATGCGTATTTAATAAGCATTTTAAATTTGCGGAAATTCCTAACATTATTTAGATTTTGATTATTATAATTTATAAAAGAAAACATTAAATATAACAATAATATATACACACCGTGAAATAAAACCCACACACACATAAATGAAGTTTTAAATATATCTATAACAATACGGAAAAGAAACTGATTCAATAAATACTTGTAGAACTTCAGACAGTAACATGATAGTGATAAATAGCAATGACTTTATCTTGAGATTTATTTTTTTATCGTAAAATGGGTTACTTTGGCTTTTTTTAAATTTTAACATCATTTCTTAAATATAACATTCTGCATAGGGGAAAACTTCATAAATAACATCTATAGAGAATTTCATAATAGACGTAGTTGAGTAAAATATCTTTAGATGTTCGATAACTCGCATAAAGATTTCTATTTCTATTTAAAAAAGGAGAAAATCTTATAAATTTCAGACCAATCTTAAAAATAGCTTTATTTCTCAAGAGTTAAACATTATTGTTCAGCTAAGTATTTCCTTCTGTAAAATCGCTTTCGAGAAGTTAGACGTAAATCTTTTAACTTTCCTATATTTTTTTTAAATACATTTATTTCAAATATCTTATCGTTTAGAGGTTTTATTTTTCCCCAATGAAACAGCTGACTACTCGACAAGATGGGTGATATTATTGCTAATTTTTAAGACAGATTAAATAAAATTAAATATTCTCCACATAACATTAACTTTGAAAACAAAATTATCGTAGATAAAATAAATCACCACAACCATATGTTTTTAACGCAGCTTCGCAAATGTTATGAATTCCGTATGATAAATACTCTAACACTGATATGGAGATAAAAGTTCGCAAGTTAACATGCGGACGACTTCCATTAAAAGAATGACAGCCCATTTCCGATAATGATCCCATCTTTGATATCAGTCATACTATCTTTAATACACTATTTTTTTTTCATGAATCAGGTTTTATGAGCTAAATTAAAGGAAATAAATTTAATATTACAGCTCACAAATTAAAAGGAAAATGTTTCCTGTAATTTATTCTTTGATAATTTATGCGTCGTTTCAGGAAATGAATATTTTTTTTTTGCACATATTTAATACGAAGTATTAGATAACTTTTTTGAAAAACAGAAAACATTGTATCAATGTATAAAATAGGGAGTTGACTCTAAACTTTGAAATATTTATAATTTTAAAATAAATTCATGTTCTAAGTTTTGACACAAATTAAATATGGATGGATATTTTAATGCATTTGTAAGGGAAAGCGTGAAATTATAGCATAATATGCAATGTACTATAATGTATATATATATATATATATATGTCAGGTTTGAAAAAAAAGGTTAAAAAATTAAGTAAGTAATAAATAAAAATAGAGCGAACTTTTACCATCGCGAAAGGTTTTGGGGTAAATAAGCCTATTTAAATGGTGGAGCGAGCGCGAGAAAAAAGAAGCATACTCAAAATGGCGCTGGTGACTCTTTTAAAGTTTTGCTAATGCTCTACTCGGTTGCGCGCCGGGGCCGCCATTTTGGGTTTAAGGGTTTTGGGAAGCAAAAAAAAGGTTATTATAAAATGTACCTTCCTCTTTTTACCAGCAGGCCTGGGGGCCCCACAAACACACACATATATATATAAATAAAAAAAAAGCAAAAGAGATAATATACTCAGTTTTTTTTCCTTATTATTTATATGGTCAAAAGGTTTGAAATAGAAAAAAACACGTTTCAATAATTCTAATTAACTATAATTGATGAAAAAAAGACAAAAAAATATTTACGGAATCATGTTTTATGCTGTGTAATTACCTCATTTAAAAATTGAACTACTTCTGTTTAGCGTAGGTAACATTTTAAGGGGATAATTTCTTTTAGAAGATAATTTTTTTTTTAAAAAATTCAAATCAATCGTTTAGAAATTCTTATGATAAGAACGTACACTAAGATGAACCGATGTTTGCTTCAGCTAGGTGATCCATCCTCTATTCATATTATTTTACAAAAAGCTTTTATTTATAAAAACATAAAAAATTGACATTTAAGTATTCGTAGATATATTGATATAATTTTTTATATTGCAATTTTTTTTCTAGAAAAAAGTAAAGTAGATGCTATAAATTCTGGATAACGCTCTTGTTGGACTTTTTTTTAAAATAAAATAGAATGTTGTCTCAACTCAGACGGCTGTCAGACTTTAAACAATCGATTTGGTCTATTCAATCTTATACAAGAGGACTGATTTGCATTTTTTCAGTGGATAAATACAGAAGAAACTCGTCTTACCAATTGATATTTAACTCTCTTGGGCTGAGTTGAACTTTCTAAAAAAAAAAGTTAATATGATACCTAAATTTGTCTCGAAATGCCACACTTCAACTGAAGAACTTCAACTGAAAATACAAATATTAAAAAAAAAATAAATAAATGAACCATTATATTTAAAAAGGCGTCTGTGAATTTTGAAAAACTAAACCAAGGTATTTTATAAATCGAATATTATAATTTGCAATTAATCCATTTCGTTGGTAGTAAGAGTCATATTTACTCAATAGAAATCAGATTTTATCTTTAACCCGTTAATCTTTGAATTACCGAAATCAAAAGGAATTAAAAGATATAACATGACTCCAACATGACAAATGAAAAATAAAATAAATTTCATTTTTGTATGAATAATTTCTTTAAAAAACTTGTGAAAAATTTCTCAATAATGCTTATGATCGAGTATAACAAATATTGCTACGTAGATTGGAATTCGATGATTTTATGCAATCAGTCAGTCTTAAAGGTTAAAGCAATTCTTCATGAGCGACAGAAATTTAAAGTCGAAAAACAATCCTTGAACTATAGAATACAGTACTCAAATTCGCATAATAAATCCAAGAAGATTTTCACGTCTTCTACAGCACTCAGAGACAATTATCAGTGTCTAAACTACAAATACGCTTAAAGATTATTTGTAAGCCCTAGCTCGTCCTATGTAACATCCGAAGTAATCACTAATTCTCGAATCTTCACGTAAAAAAATACTATTTCAACGGGAAATCAATCTTACCGAAAAGGGCAAAAAATATATAAACCCAGTCAAAAACAATTTGACTCGTTTTCCCTGAGCACCCTACTTATGGTCCAAACGAGAAAAAATCCGCTTACGTCATAGCTCGTGAAGAAAGTAGATTTCTCCAGTAATCTCCAAAAGAATTCATATTCCAACTCACAAAAAGGGGTCATCGAGTCTCCAACATAGTAACAAAAAATGATGCCAACTTGATTCTATGACCAACATTTCGCCAAGTTTCCATTGAAGTGCTCTTATAATGTATGAAACGGCGTTGATTGCGAAAATTACAATTTAACAACAGATAGTAATATTAACGTATTACACATCCAATTATAATTTTTTTTCACTATTTTGCGCATTAATTATACAAAATTCATAGCAATATAATAGGCTTGGGTATTTGCTACGCACATAGTAATGATTTCTGCCGTATCAGCCTATTAATCCATATTGCCTATAATAAAATATCACTAAAAGAAATTAGCATTTAATATCAAAGCCTCTTTAATGATCCGTAGCTGTCTAATGAATAAGGAAATTCTTATTAAATGGTATAGTTCCTTTTTTTTTTGACAACTTGAACTATAGAATACAGTAACCATTAAAATTATAAAATAGAATGTCATATAGAATACAGGAGAAAACATAAGGATTGAGAGTGTGTCACGCAACACGAAGGCTATTGAAGGGCAGATCTAGTAATGCTGAACCTCAGTCAAGTGACGAGGACAACACCGGAGTTCATATCCCCATCACCAAACTACCACATCACTCCAGTGGGAGGTCTTAGAGCTCGATAGATTGTGTACTAGTCCCTTCTATATTTCGGGCCATCAATGACACCAGGACACGGAATACGTTGGCATATTTCTTTACTCATCAGCTTGTCATACACTTTTTAAAATACTGGTTTCCAAAAAACTATTTTAGTTAGTTTTTAATCAATTGTGATTTACATATTTCACGCACACACACACATATAAATCATAGTTGTAATACATAGTTGTACGCATATAATCATAATAATATAAAGCGTTGCCAAATTCGACCGACAAATTCAGAAGGGTGATATTAGGTGGCATGGGGATAATAAATCACCATAGAATATGTGATGTCAAAACGAATGATTAAATGTTGTAATTCGCGCGCGCGCAAAAAATTTATGAAGGATGTGTTGTATATTAGAATGGAAATGGACCATAAGAGGTAATAAATATATTTATTAGCAGCAAAACATGTTTACAATACGAACAATGCATCACAGCTCGACGTCAAGAATGCAACGGCCTAAGCGGCTGCATTTTCGAACAGTTTCTGTGACAATCACTTGTTGCATTTTTTTACTCCGAGCTGTAATGCATTGTGCGCATTGTAAACACGTTTTGTGTTTTATAACTGTATTTCTTAGCTGTTATTGTCCCTTTTCATTCCAATCGCCATCACATATTTTATAACTGTTTTACTGAATCACTCCAACTAATCGTGTTTTGCGACCTCATGTTCTATGTGGATTGGTGAACCCACGCTGCTTACTATCACCCCACTGAATTTGTCAGTCGAATTCGGTAACACCCTGTATACAAGTACTTATGTTCCAAGAATTTCTTTTAAAAAAATCTGTTGCATTTGATTTTCTAAAAATGTGCAGATAAATGAATGACCTTGGAAACTTCAAATTTCTATGGTATTTTTAGGGGTATGAAAATTATTAAAGAGTTTAGAATTGAAAATATATCTATGTAGATCGATAATCAAATGTTACCCATAAAAATACTTTTTTTAATTAATTAATTTCTATGACTTGCAGTTATTTTTTTTTTCATAAGATAAAAAGTATGCGAATTCAACCATGGTTTTTCTTTTACTCACAAAATACAAAAATAACAATGATTATTGCCATTATTTTGAATTTCCAATGAGAATCAATGTTTTCATTGCATGCATTTTTACAGTCGTCTTGAAATAAAAGTATTTCTCAAAGCTTGTGCAATAAATTCTGTTATTGGTTAAGAATTGATAAATTAAACGTGTTTGAAAGAAAAAATCAGAAGAACATTTAATGAAATCTTGATATTTAACTAAAGTGGAATTCATATATGGTGAATTATGGATACGGAGATGTGTGGAATTACAAAATAGTGAACGAAAAAAATTCAAAAATATATTTATTTTAATTCAATTGGTAATTGTACTAGATAAGTTAAATGTTGGTATTTTTTGTTTTGAATATATATGTAAGACATTATGCGATTCGCTAAGTGAGAATCAACAATTCTCAAGTTAGGATTTTGTGAAAATAACTTAGATATAGTAATATATACAATTTATATCGAAAATAACTTAGAACTAGTATCATATACAATTTACATCGAAAATAACTTAGAAATAGTATTATATACAATTTATGTCAAAAATAACTTAGAAATAGTATTATATACAATTTATATCTTGCACAAAAATTAAAATGCATTGAAAAACATATTACAAAAGGATGTTAATTTGTGACAGCTTACTCCTTGAAAATGTTTCAAAAACAAAATTTAATGAAGACGAAATTAAGAGTTTTAAAAGAGAAATAAAAACTACTTTTTGAAATCACTAATTGTGTCGGGTTGATCTATTAGTTGTTGCTAGTAAGTAATATCTTTGTCTCAAACACTTCTACATTGTATACAATATTTGTATATTATTTAATCATAAAGAATAAAATAGAAAAATTTATTTTCGTACGGCAGTGCTTCTCAACCTTTCAATACTGGCGCCTCCCTTTTCAATCATAATTTTTATCGCGCCCCCCTTATACAATAATAATGTATTGAATGCAATAATAATGCACTTTGACGCTAAAGCTACAAAACGATCTTAATTATAAACCGTACAAATTAATAAAATAAGTGTACCAAATTTTATATATGTAACTTTTAAGTAATATATTTTTTTTTTCTCGAATTTTTAAATTGGAACAGATTGTAAAGTGCGGTGGCTGCTTTCAAGACAAAATATAGATCTCAACCAAATATAGAAAATGTACTCAGAGTGTCAATTTCTAATCGTGAACCTACCTTCGAAAAACTTTTCTCTGCAAGACAAGCCCATGGAAATCGCTGAAACTAATTAAACTTGCTCTTAATTTAGTATTTATAAATTAGTTATAAAATACCTTGTGCAGCACTGATATATTAAAATTATACGTCTGAAAGTACCCACTCTTCGAACGAGTCATTTTTTAAAACTAAAACATCCTTGATAAATAGCTGAATTGTCAGGAGAGTAAACCCAAATGCGCGACAATTTTTTACGAAAATGTAAAATTATATTTTAAAATGAATAATATTATAATTAGTTTAAGCGAACTGTATTTTAAGCCTCACAGAATTAGCATTTAGAATTAATGTTAAACAATGAAAAATAATATAAAATTCCACTGAAGAATAATAGTGTTATTTTTAATATTTAAAGCGAGAAGACTTCAAAATGTTTTGTCTCGGGGAAGCACACACCTCGATACTAGCGTTAAGGGTCCGGGGTGACTGAGTCACCCAATCCTTTTTATATATAATTATTTTTATTGACACGATACAAATCGTGATTCCAGTGAATAATTTAATTAAGAGAAAGTAAACTTACCTACTTTCCAGAACTTTTCAATTTTTTCTTTGGTAACAAATAAACAGTTTTGCCAGAATTAACGATTTTGTATCTGTGTGTCCCGCGCGACCACTTCCGGGATAAAAGTCTTGGACAAGTAATCCTTCAAAGTGCTCTCCGTGATCTTCCAAATATCATAAAACTCTTTTGCATGGAAAAAAGCGCAACACAGAAATAAATACATTACTTACAACTTCCCTAAATGAGAAACAAACACATAAGAGAGGGGTCATAACTAACTGTACCAATAACTTAGAAGGTCAAACAGATTATCAGCAAAAACAAATTACAGCTATAATGTGCAGTATTTCAAAAATAATCACAGTGATGAATTTTTTATGTTCCTAAATTTTTTCGATTCTGGGTCTGGGATTTGTTTTTTCTCTGAAAGAGTAGTAAAATCACTTATCATGAGATTACAGCAAATAAAATAAAAGTTTTTTTATTTGGTTTTTTGGATCAAAGGTAGCTAATTAGGTATTGAAGAAGTTTTTATTTTTGAGATGACTTATATCGCCTATAAATTATATCAGAGTAAAAGTGCATTTTTACTATGTCTGAAAGTATTTTGTTTTAATTCATTCCAGAGTAAATTAATTATTTTTTAAATCTTTTATTTTCGATAAGCTCGCGCCCCCCTCGTAAGGGTATCGCGCCCCCAGAGGCGGCCCACATGATTAGAAACACTGTCGTACGGTTAATGACTGTGTTAAATCGGGTCACAACAGCAAATTGGTTGAAGATAATTGGCAATCAAATTAAGAATTAAATTAAATTAATATCTTTTTATCAAACTGCGAAAAAAATATCTTGAGAGTAGTGAACAGCTATGAGTGGCATTTGGGAGATAGTTCTTTCCGATCGTACTTTTGTCACATTCATCTCTAGTCTTCTTGAGACTCTGTACCGCCATGTTTTAAACATATCTGCAACTCCGTCCAATGCATCGCTCCAATTGAATCTTGCGATTTGTAACCACCCTTCCTGTAGTCCAATTGGAACGTCCCTTTCAGTTGTAACATATGCTCATATTGTTTGTGAATCTATCTGCGAGGCATTTAAACGGTCATCCTGAATCTACGGAACCATATTCACATGGAAATTATGCCTAAGCATTAGAAAGTCCTCTGTGCCATGTACTATCCGTATACCCCCCTGCAATGAGATGGAACTGAAACTATTCACTCATAGACTACCAAATATGTAAATTATTTACATATTCTATCATAAGGTATGTGCATACATAATTTTGTCCAATTCCTCTTTAACTCCTTCTTGACGCGTCACCTTCTATATTATAGAGAGTTGGAGGTGATATATATATACTATTTTGTATATATATATATATATATATATATATATATATAGATAGATAGATAGATAGATAGATAGATGTAATATATATGATATATATATACATACATATATGTAATATATATGATATATATATATATATATATATATATATATATGTAATATTTTGCATGTTAATGTTAAAAAGTCGTCTTATAAAATGCATACATACAATGTTTTATATTTATCACTATTTATTTAGCTTCTTCTTTTAATTTCTTTCACATTAAATTTAAGTGATACTGAAATCTATACAAAACATCACGTGAATGTAAGTAGTTATATCTCTCTTCATTCAGATGCCTTTGGAATAAGATAACTTCCCTTCTGACTTTTGTATGGGTACGATGGCTTTCTAGAGGTTTGTCATTGTCAACATATTATGACCATCCATTTCCTAAACTAAGCCATTATGGGGCTGCTAGAGACACTGAGGAATGATTGATCTATGTTTCAACTGCTCAGTAATATATTTTGTAATTTCTAGGCACAGCTGTCTGCAATTATTCCAATTGGAAGAGAGGTTGTAAAGTTAAGGTTTAACACACATGCAGTATAACGACATATTTGCGAATTTAAGCGACATTTAGCGATACATAATACTGTATAAGCTTAAGTAATCTATTCCAAACATAGGCTATTAATAACTTCGCGATGATGCTTTTGGTGACGAGTCAAAGATATATTGCCGAGTTTCGTGACAAAGGATAAGGATTGTCGAGACTCCTAAATGCCGAAACATAGTTAAGAGCAATAATTGCAAGAAAAAACAAAATGTATTTTAGATTTACTAGGGACTAATATTTACTATTTAAAACTTATAATTCATTACTAGATGTGATTTAATCTTGTATATTTAAGCTGTGATTGAAAATGAAAGGTAAAATGCGCAAACACATGTACATGCATTTTTGAATAGATTTAGAAATTAAATTTAGAAATTGATCTTAGAATAGACAAACAATAAAAATAGATGGTTAATACTCGTATTAAATGGCAAGAACCATTGCTTTCTATTAAAATATTTATTAAAATATATATTTATGACTATTGGTAAAATAAATAATGTAATTAAGGGTAAAGTATGCAAGTCTGCAACATCCAATTATTCTGACCAATCACAGCATCAAAAATCATTGATTCTAAAAAAAGTCATTAAAGGAAATTATTTAATTTTTAATGCTTCCGGCATGAAATCCGAAAGATAACAAATTCTGAGATCTCTAAAATGGAGAAAAACGCTTTTGTGTATTGCTCTATGTAAGTTTCGGTGCAGATTTGCTGCTGTTTCATGTGTAATCTTCACTAAAGTGTCAAAGTAATTTTAAAACATGTCCCCACCAATTATAATTAACTGCAAATACATAACGGTGTCAAAACAACATGTTTAATATTTAATGAAAACGTCACACACTCACGTATTTATATGTAAATTTATATATCTTTCAGTTCTATTTTTATGGTGAACATTTCCTCATTTTGATGCAATTTCTTAAAAAAAATTATCTGATAATCTGGTATTTTTTTTTCAAAAGTACAATGGTGCATCCGAAGCTTTTAAATAAAATTCTAAAAACTTTTTCCTCAAGAAATATTTTCAGAAATGAATGAAACCAAGCAAAATGAAGCAGTAAGAATTAGGTAAGACTATCATTTATTTAAATGCTTTTAAGAAAAATAGATTAAGATTCATACCTTGAAAATTATAGAGGCTGTACAGAATAAAAAATTAATCTTTTGAATGTAGAAAAAAAGAAATACATACGTGATTTCGTGATTATTTTTAATGTGTTTAATTCCTTAACAATCGTGAATTTTACGTGAACAATTAAATTAATTAGATACCAAATCCAACATTACCTCTATCTAATTCAAATTATATATGTATATGTCAAAGGTTTCAAAAATTCTGATAAGTGGTAATTCCCATTTCTCTTAGTTTCATATAATGATTCCTCTACTTCTTTTATTACTATACTTACCTTTTCACTTCTTGTGTTTTAAGAATTATATAATAGTTATTTGTAAATTCGAATAAACACGCTGGATATGTAAATATACAATTATCAAATGTTTGAGAAACTCATTTATATCGGAAAAAATTGTTCGCTTTAATTCTATTTACCAAAAACAATTCATGGGGTTTTTTTAAAAAATATTTATATGAATTTTAAAATGAGAAATCACCAACTAAAAGGAAAACTATATCAAAAAGGAGAAAATATATTTATGGGATTAGCTACCATAATTTAAGTAATATTCGTTCATTGATATCGCAGTTTAATTAAAGTTTTTAACAAGTATATCAATTTTTAAAAGTTATATCAATTTTAGATTTATACAAAAATCGCATATATTTTAAGAATTATATTTAAAAACGAAACCCTGAGGTAAAATAAATGCTGTCAATTATACATTCTGAGAAACACGCTGGAACTTCCAAAGCAAAACATGTGATTTCAATAAAAAATTTGAAATACTGAAATTATAAAATTTAAACATAACAAACATAGTGTAAAATAATTAATTTTTAAATAAGAATCAGTAATAAAGTGAATCTACATTATTATAAATATATCTGAGTTTCTGATGACAATGAAATACATAATTCCTATTTAAACGTGTAATAGACCCTTCCAAAGGATTTTCAGTTCGGTAGATTTAATTCGATAATTGCAGTCTTCTGTTGAATTTTGAATATAAGTGTATTGATTTGAATAATTTAAATTATCATGCATCCATATATTCTCATAATAAATCTATTAATTAAAATCTTTCTCTCTCTATATATAGTACATTTAGCCATAGAATTACCGTTGCTTGAATGCTCCATTAATGATAGTTTTGAAATGAAACAACAGGAGGGGTATAGTTTCTTTTAGATTTATTAATCCTATTATATTTGTGAATGAAAATCTGCAATGTTCTAAGCAATGCACACACAAATATCAATATCCATCATAGACACCCCCTTATTATGGTTGCATTCTGCAATGAATATGCCTTCCAGTCAATTAGGTACTAATTAGAACTGTTAAGCAGCATTATTTAATAACTCCAGAAATAGTACTAGTATAAACATGATCTCGTGGAATTGTCCAGATCCAACCTTTACTGAGGTTTATTGCTTGAAATGTGAGAAATGAATTGTGATGATAAAATCCCAATTGTGGTAGGTCTACCGGAATTTGAAAACATTCGTTAATGATTGTGCGTTCCATTATTACAGTGTTTTCTCAAAGGGGGCGCGCCCTGAGGGCGCGATAACTCAAGGGGGCTGGAGCATATCGAAAATATAAAAGATTTAAAAAATTAATTTCCTGCTATGAAGTAAGAAAATACTTTCTGACATAATAAAAATACACTTTTACACTGGGGGGAATTTATTAGTATTACTTCATCAAACATAAAAGCTTTCATTTCGATACATTCATTATCTATTTGATCCTATAACTAAATAAAAAACATAACATTTTGTTTTATTTGCTGTAATCCCACGATGAGAGATTTTTTTACTGAGATTTCTTTTTAAACCTCAATTAACATTTCAGAGAAAAGATAAAACCCAGACCCAGAGAAACATTCTAGGAAGATAAAAAAATTCATCTGTTTGACCTTCGAACTTACTGGTATGGTTAATTCGTAATAATGTAAATAATGTGCCTGTACGAAAGAGTTATGACATTTTGAAAAGCACGGAAAGCACTTTGAAAGATTATTTGGCCAATATTTATTTTTATGAGGTATTTTGGAAACATATAAAGCATGATAAAAAACGCTTTATATAATTCGTTTTAGAACTAACATTCATAGATTTTCATTCATTTTTTTAAACCGGGAGCGGTCGCGTGGGTAAGGGAGTCAAACAACAAAAATTTGAACAAAATATGACATTTTTGCTTGCAGATATTCCTGTAACGTTCGTGAAAAGTTTCTGTGATTTGTGTCCTTTTTTAAAGGTCGCGTACCTCAAACATTTAGTTCGGTTCTATTGGAATTTTTCTCAATTTATCAATGAAAAAAGGTAAAGTAGGTAAGTATACTTCTCTTAAATTGAAATATTCACTGGAATTGTGATTTTTATTGTGTACAATAAAAATAATTGTATAAAAAGCTTCGGGGCGACTCGTCACCCCGATATTTCCATTAGTATCGAGTGCGCGTCTGCTCCGGGTTAAAAACATTTTGAAGTCTTCTCGTTTTAAATATTAAAAATAACACAATTATTCTTTATCGGAATTTTACATTCTTTTTCATTATTTAACATTAATAATAAATGCTAATTTGTGAGGATTACAATTACACACACACACACAGTTCGTTTAAATCTATTTATAATATGAGCATTCATTTAAAAAAATCCTTTTACATTTTTGTATTAATTGCCGTGCTCTTGGTTTTACTCTCCTTACAATTCAGCAAGTGCCGACTGGGTGGCGTAGTTGGTTTGTCACTGGTCATCTGCACCTAAGGTTGCGGGTTCGACCCCAGCCCATGTCGGTGGATTTTCAATATGCAGAAAATCCACAGCGTCATGAACGGCCATGTCGTATGATTATTCGGCATGTAAAAAATCCCTCGAAGTGCCCTTTTGGCTTGGCTGCCAAAATTATTAAAAAATTTTTTTTAAGTTCAATTTTGCATTCAGAGCTCAGGTGCCTCCCTCTGAGGAGGAAATTTGGCATCAAAATTACTTGCTGCAATTGGTATCGCCTATTATACAGTGCCACACTAAAAAGTGTACCAGTTCCTGGGGAATAAGCTAGGTCTGCAAAGGTAAAAAATACCAACATATGCGATTACACGTTTTGCGCAGACGTCGGATAGTTTGCCCAGACTCACGCAGACGTTCGCGAGAATGCTAATTGTGACGGATATGATAGAGAGCAACATATATAGACTAGACTATTTTTCTAATAACATTTAAACTCTTAGAAATGGATGATGGACGAAATAAATCTTTAAAAAAATATCATTTTGCAATCAGTTCCAATTTAAAAAATTATACATACGAAAAATAACATAATAATTATCCTATTACTTAAAAGTAATTTGCTTAAAATATATTACTTAAAGTAAAAAAATACAAATTTAATATTTTCTTGTGAATTTGTACGGTTTATAATTAAGATCGTATGGTATCTTTAGTGACAAAGCGCATTATTATTGTATAAGGGGGGGGGCGCGATAAAAATTATGGTTGAAAATTGGGTCGCCAGTAGTGAAAGTTTGAGAAGCACTGCATTATTATAAGAAATTTATGAGTAATTTCTAAAGCTTTTTTTTTTAGTTAGCGGAATTTATCTTACCAAGATTAAAATACAAAAGGGTAAGCTTAATCAATTTCTACAATGTAATGACATATATATACATATATATATATATATATGTTTTAATACATTGTGGAAAATATATATATATATTCCTCGTATGTATGAAAAAATATATGATTAGCATTTCAAAAATCAGACTTTGCTTAACAAACAATTTTGATGAAATATTTAAAAAGACAGAAATACACACTGTATTTTTAGACGACATCGACATGTATATAGAATAAAAGTAACTCCCTTGCATATTACGTGATCAGAACAATTAGACCAACCAACTTGAAATAAGGCCCCGTTTTATTTTTTTTGAATAGCGTCCCCAAAAGGGTCGAGATAAAACCCAATTTTTTTAAATTATATTTAAAAAGAAACCCTGAGGAAAAATAAATGCTGTAATTATACATTCGGGAAACCCGGGGAATTTTAAAGCAAAACATGTGATTTCAAAAAAAAAAATTTGAAATACTAAAATTTAAAAAAATTTAAACATAACAAACATAGTGTAAAATAATTAATTTTTTTAAATAAGAATCAGTAATAAAGGGGTCTACATTATTATAAATATATCTGATTTTTCTAAACAATGAAATACAAAATTTCCCTTTTAAAACTGTAATAGCCCCTTTCCCAAAAGGTTTTTTCATTTCCCGGTAGATTTAATTCGAAAATTTTGCAGTCTTTTTGTTGAATTTTGAATATAAGTGTATTGATTTGAAAAATTTAAATTTATCATGCATCCCATATTTTTAAAAAAATCTATTAAAAAAAATTTTTTCTCTTCTATATATATTTACATTTAGAAAACCAAATTCCCGTTGCTTGAATGTTTCCTTAATGGTTTTGAAATGAAACAACAGGAGGATATAGTTTTTTTTTAGATTTATTAACCCTATTATATTTGTGAATGAAAATCTGCAATGTTCAAAGCAATGCACACAAAAATATTATCCATCATAGCCCCTTTTAAATGGTTTGCATTCTGCAATGAATATCCTTTATCAATTAGGTACAAATTAGAACTTTTAAGAAACTTATTTAATAACCCCAGAAATAGTACTAGTAAAAACCCTGATCTCTTGATTGCCCAGATCAAACTTTACTGGGGGTTTTTGGCGAAATGGGGTAATTGTGTTTTGATAAAACCCCAAATTTTGTGGTAGGGTCTCCCGGGAATTTAAAAACTTTTCGTTAATGATTGTGCGTTCCATTATTACGGTGTTTCTCCAAAAGGGTGTGGGGCCCCCCCTAAGGGCGGGGAAAATCAAGGGGGCTGGGGCATATCAAAAATAAAAAAGTTTTAAAAAAAATTAATTTCCTGCTATGAGTAAAAAAATACTTTTTTGACATAATAAAAATACACATTTACACTGGGGGGAATTTATTAGTATTACTTCATAAAACCCAAAAAATTTTATTTCGATACATTCATTACCCTAATTTTGGCCCTATAACTAAAAAAAAAAACATAACTTTTTTGTTTTATTTGCTGTAACCCAGAGAGTTTTTTTTACTGAAATTTTTTTTTAAACCTCAATTAACATTTCAGAAAAAAAGAAAAAACCCCAGACCCAGAGAAACATTCTAGGAAGAAAAAAAAAATTCATCTGTTTGACCTTCGAACTTACTGGTATGGTTAATTCGTAATAATGTAAAAAATTGCCTGTACAGAAAAGTTATGACTTTTTTTAAAGCACGGAAAGCACTTTAAAAAGATTATTTGGCCAATATTTTTTTTTATGGGGTTTTTTTGGAAACATATAAAGCATGATGAAAAACGCTTTATATAAATTTCGTTTTAAACAAACATTCATAGATTTTCATTCATTTTTTAAACCGGGGCGGTCGCGTGGGGTACGGGGAGTCAAACAACAAAAATTTGAACAAAATATGACATTTTTGCTTGCAGATATTCCTGTAACGTTCGTGAAAAGTTTCTGTGATTTGTGTCCTTTTTTTAAAGGTCGGGGTACCTCAAACTTTTTTAGTTCGGTTCTTTTGGGAAATTTTTTTCTAAATTTATAATAAAAAAAAGGGTAAAGTAGGAAAAGGTATACTTTCTTTTAAAATTAAAAAATTTTCCCTGGAATTGTGATTTTTATTGTGTACAAAAAAAATAATTGTATAAAAACTTGGGGGGTGACTCCGTCACCCCCGGATAATTACCATTAAAATCGGGTGCGCGTCTGCTGGGGGTTTAAAAAACTTTTTGAAGTCTTCTCGTTTTAAATATTAAAAATAACAAAATTATTCTTTACCCAAATTTTTAAATTTTTTTTCATTTTTTAAACATTAATAATAAATGCTAATTTGTGAGGATTACAATTACACCACACAAAAAGTTCGTTTAAATCTATTTATAATATGAGCATTCTTTTTAAAAAATCCTTTTACATTTTTGTATTAATTGGTCTCTTGGTTTTACTCCCCTTACAATTCAGCAAGTGAAAAACGGGGTGGCGTAGTTGGTTTGTCCTGGTCATCTGCACCAAAGGTTGGGGGGCCCCCCACCCCTGTCGGTGGATTTTAAATTTGCGAAAATCCCAGCTCATGAACGGCATGTCGTATGATTTTTCCCGGCTTTAAAAAAACCCCTCGAAGTGCCCTTTTGGCTTGGCTGCCAAAATTTTTAAAATTTTTTTTTAAAGTTCAATTTTGCATTCAGAGCTCAGGTGCCTCCCCTGAGGGGGAAAATTTGGCATAAAAATTACTTGCTGCAATTGGTATCGCCTTTTAAATACAGTGCCCCCTAAAAGTGTACCAGTTCCGGGGGAATAAGCTAGGTCTGAAAAGGTAAAAAATCCCAACATATGCGATTACGTTTTGGGGCCGTCGGAATGGATTTCCCCAGCCCCGCGGGGCTTTCCCGGAAATACAAATTGGACGGATATGATGGGAAAAGAAACATATATAGACTAACTATTTTTCTAATAACTTTTTAAACTCTTGGGAAATGGATGATGGACGAAATAAATTTTTAAAAAAAATATCATTTTGCAATCATTTCCCAATTTTAAAAAAAAATTATACATACAAAAAATAACATAATAATTATCCTATTATTTAAAAAAGTAATTTGTTTTAAAATATATTTCAAAAAAAGTAACAAATAAAAAATTTAATATTTTCTTGTGAATTTGTACGGTTTAAAATTTAAAGGGTCGTATGGGTATTTTTTAGTGCCCAAAAGCGCATTATTTTTTTGTATAAAGGGGGCCGAAAAAAATTTTTGGGTTGAAAATTGGGTCGCCAGTAGTGAAAAGTTTGAGAACCCTGCATTATTATAAGAAATTTATGGGGAAATTTTTCAAAAGTTTTTTTTTTAGTTAGGGGGAATTTATTTTTACCAAGTTTTAAATACAAAGGGAAAAGCAATCAATTTCTACAAAGAATGACTTTATATATACATATATATTTTATATATTTTTTTAATACATTGGGGAAAAATATATATATATATTCCTCGTATGAAATAAAAAAATATATATGATTAGAAATTTTCAAAAATCAGATTTTTGGGCAACAAAAAATTTTTGATGAAAAAATTTAAAAAAAGGGAAATACACATTTTTTTTAGACGACATCGACATGTATATAAGAATAAAAGAAATTTTCCCCTTGCATATTACGTGATCAGAACAATTAGACCAACCAATTTGGGAAAAAAGGGCCCACACGTTTTTTTTTTTGTTGAATAGCGACCCCCAAAAGGATCGAGTTTTTAAAAGGGGGAAAACAACATGTTTTTTATATTTAAATTATAGGAAACCCAAAAATTTCCCTTTTTTTTTGACCCCTTTGGACCTAATTTTTTAAAAAATTGGAAACATATATATATATATATAAAACTCCTTTGAAAATTAGCACGGGTAAAAATTCAATTTTCCCGGAAAAGCCAAAAATTGGGGAAGTATCCCAAATTTCGCTGCAAGGAAAAATGGAAGTATCCAAATATGTTGGGTAACTTCCTTTTGGTGCTTTAGGGAAGAAATATCCGACGGTCTTATAAGAAGCCAGTTTTTCTAAAGGGGGTTACAGAAGTTGATTGCAATTGCTGATAGAAGGTATTTAAAACGTTCTTACAATTTTTTTTCAAGACGTACGGGTTTTTTGATTTCCCATATTCTGAGTGCTGGCGGGCTGTAGGGAACTTAAAGCAGAACAGTCGATAACAGATCTTGCTCTTTTTCGGCGTTCATCATTTTGTTTTTTCCGTTAAAAAAAAATTTCCAAAAACCACACAGAAAATTTGTACGAAGGCCTGTGGGTGGTTGCCAAAAATTAAACCCCCGTGGAAGATAGATATATTGTATTGTAGCCAACGGGGTTTTTACCGACCTCCCCCGTGTGACATCTATGGCTACAAGTCCATTGGAAAAGGTATATCTAAGGCTACTGTACCCCGGGAACATGTGAATTACACTATCCCCGGGTATCTCGATTTTTGTGTTCCTCTTTTTCCATCCAATAAAGAGGACGTTTAAAAAGTTTGCCGGGAACATGGCAGTGGACTGTGTCTGACTGAAGAAATGTCATGTTTAGTGATGAGTCAATTTGATCTGGAGCAGATGAAAAAACATATAATGATATGTTGTAAAAAAAAGAACACGCAATCGGCCCCCCAAACATCACGCATTCCGGGGTTTTAAAAAGCATTAGGGGTGTGGGCGGGGATTTCATTGGGATACCGCACCGACCTGCACATCTTTAAACGGGTTCTGTGAGGGCCCTGTCCGGTATCAAAGATTTTTCCAAGGGCCCCATTTGGGAATTTTTACGCTGCAGCGTTGGCCCTATTTTTTTTTTTTTAATGGGAAAAACACTCGTCCCCATAAAAACGACATCGTTGATACCCTGGAAGGTAAAAAGGGGGGTTTACGTATGGCGGGCCAGCATATTCCCCCGATCTTAACCCCATTAAAAATTTTTGGGGGAAACCCCCAGGGCGTGCTGCATTTCACTTTTCCCCCCCTCCAGCCCTTTTTGAGCGGGAAAATGCTCCTCCAAGAAAATAGCGATTACTTAATTCGCTTTGGTTGACCACCAAAATTTTAAAACATGGTCAGAAGGTGTAAACTTTGAATAAGATGACGGGGAACCCACATACACAAATTAAACCCTTTTTTTTCATTTTATCTCTTTATTTTCATTTTTAATTTGTTAACTCCCCAGTATTTTATTATCTGATAAATTCACAAACATTTAATATTTTTTTTCTTTTTTGTATATAATTTGATTTTGTTTTGGGGATAAATATATATGCCTTTTGCCAAATTTTGTGTCTCAAAACGGGATTTGTTGATTTTTCCCTTTTACATCTTCGTGCTTAACTTTTGGAAGTGAGTGTATATATTGCAGATATGTACTAAGAATGGGATTAGATGAAATAGACTTGCAATGCGCCGGAAGAGGTTACAAAAGCGTTATAGCGGAAAATACCCCATTTTGATTGATTTTGGACTGCCAACTTGAACATTGAAATGTATGTTTCTTTTGTTCAGTAAAGGTCCACTAAAAACAGGTTTTTAGGGATGCGTCTTTGAAGGGGGCTAAGGATGCGTTATTGGTAACAAAATTCTCGTTTTTGAAGTATTAGATTTTCAGATTTTTCGCTTGTTTCTTTTGTGGAGTAGAGATCCGTTAAGAATGAAGGTTTTTTTTTAAAAACAACCCCAAAAAAAATTTTTTAAAGGGGTTTTGGGAAAAAATTTTCCTTTTTTGATTTATTAGGCTTACAAACTTGAAAATTAGTGAATATGGTTCTTTTATTAAGTAGAAATCTGTTAAAAAGGGTTTTGAGGAGGTCGACTCTCCAGCGTGAAAGACAAACATTCTTTCGCTTCAGAATTTCATGTTCTTATTTAGTCAAACTTTTGGATACTTTCGAAATCTCAATGCTAGGGCATAGACATCAAACGTATGCATATATAAAGAATATACATTTATACAACATCAGGAAATACCTAGTAAAGTAGACGTGTTAAGGTATCCGACTACGATAGGAACCGTGATTTTAAAAAAGCTCATAAATGGATAGTTTTCACGATATTTAGAGTCCCTTAGATTAGAATACATGTATAAAATTGTTTTAAGGACATTTTGACAAAAATAAATTATTTAAGTTCAACATTTTGGCAAAACATTAACTTTTAGAAACCCTTTTTTTAAAATGTTCCTCCTTTTGTGAAAAATGTTCTTTTTAAAAATATTTTGCCTGGTATATAAGCTCAGACCTCTGTACAAAAGCTCAACTTTAATTTTTGAAAAATTTAC
Source organism: Trichonephila inaurata madagascariensis (assembly GCA_019973955.1). Lineage (NCBI taxonomy): Eukaryota > Metazoa > Arthropoda > Arachnida > Araneae > Nephilidae > Trichonephila > Trichonephila inaurata. The sequence continues at coordinate 444,653 of BMAV01027473.1, read as the reverse complement.
AAAATTTTCAAAGTTTAAATTGAAATAATTATCGGCGTTTTTCTTAAAATTTCTCCCCTCTGTTGTCGTAAAACATGCATAAACCAACTTCTAAGTTATATATTTCAAAAAATTTAGTTGAGGCCCTGGACAGAGGTTTTTGAAAAAATAAATTTTAATAAAATTTTTTCCCAAAAAATATTTTAAAATGGGTCATTCTATTTCATTTTGTCAAAATATTGTCTTAAATAATTTTTTATTTAAAAACTATTCAAAAAAAATTTTTTTTATACACCCAAATTTTAAGGGGACGCTAAAATATCATAAATATTATCTATTTACGCTTTTCAAAAAACACGTTCCCAATGGGCGGATACCTTTAAGGTCCCAAAAAAAAATATATATATTTATGCTTTTTGGGGTTTTTAGTTACATAAAATAAATTTTTAAAAAAATATGCAGTGTGGGATACTTCGAATTCTACATATAAAAATTAGAAAAATATTTTGTCCTTATAATGTGTCGGATTACGTATTCTAAACATTTCCTTAGGCATGAAATCAGACAACATACTGTAATATCGGATGCATACATTGTATATCAATGAAAATAAATTTCTAATTAAATTCATTTCTTTTAAAAATAAGCAATACAATCATTCTCTTAGGATGGCATTGAAAAAATATCAATTGATGGATATTATATATTTCCAAAACAAAATAAGTTAAATTTATAACCTTTCAATGGGAATTAAATTTACTTTGAAAACTCATTAACAAAATAATAGTTTTACATCATGGAAATCTTTATAGTAATATTTATTTTATGTATCTATATCTGTTATTGGGATAGTCATTAAAACCATTTTTTGGGTATCCGACTACGTTCCCGGAACCATTTATTTTTCAAAAGCGTATAAATGGATTTATTTATGATTTTAAATTTCATTTAGATTAGAAAATGTATATAAATTTGTTTTAAAAATGAAATTTCAATAAACAATTATTTAAGTCCCAAAATTTTGACAAAAAAAGAAAAAATGACCAAATTTTCAAAATATTCTCCTTTTGTGAAAAAACTTCTATTATAATAATATTTTACCTGTATATAGCTTTTTACCTCTGTACAGAGGGTCAACTAAATTTTTTTAAAAATATAACTTAGAAATTGGGGTTTTTCCATGTTTTAAAGAAAAAAGAGGGGGGGAAATTTTTTAAAAAAAAAAACGCCGATAATTATTTCAATTGTTGGTAACCCCTGAAATAATTGAATTTTTCAAAAATTACAATTGAGCCCCCCTGTACAGAGGTCCCGAGTTAATTCGGCAAAAATTATTATAATAAAAACAAAACTTTTTACAAAAAAAGGGAACATTTTGAAAAAAAAAAAAGGGTTTTTCCCAAGTTAATTTTTGACCCAAATACAATTTAAATACTTTTTGTCAAAATTTTTTTAAAAAAAATTTTTTTCATGCATTCTAATCTAAGTGACACTTTTAAAAATCATGAAAATCATCCATTTTTTGCCCTTTTAAAAAACGGTTTTGGCATAAACAAATACAAAAATGCTTTTTAAAACATTTCCCGCGTTTTAATTTTTTTGGGTTTTAAAATTTTCCATGCGTTGATTTTACGGCTAGAAAAACAGTGAATAAAAGCAACGTCTTGAAATGTAGCTTTATCTTTTTGAAATTAAGACGTATTAAAAAATGTGGAACATTATGCTGAGTTAGGGTTTTGTTTTAGTAAATTTTAAAATCCTTGATTGTTTGTTGCTATTAAAAAACTTTTTGTGACGTTTTTAAATTTTAAAAATATGGGATTGAATAGGAAATAGTTTTAGTGTACCTTTCTGAAAATGTTTTCATTCCTTACACACTGGCAAACATAAGTGCTTATTTCAGCTTCCTATGAGACTATAAATTTTTCAGCAAATGCGCAGAAGATATTGCCTACACTTTGGATCTCATTTTAAATATTAATAAACAGGCTTCGGGAGGGACTTCCTTCCTCTTTTTTCGGTGGAGATAAAAAAAGGAAATCTGGAAAAAGCATGACAAATATTTATAAAAACAATAAAAAAAGAAGTTATTCTTCGGAGATGTGGATGGTAGCTGAATGAAAATACGGGAACTAGAGAGACTTGATGAAAGCTCGGTGATATTATGCGAAAAGGATAGTAGACTGGGAAATATGGAATACACAAAGACATAGATTAACTATTAAAGTAATTTGTTTCACATTAAATATGATGCAAGATTTTATCACTTTCAATTGTTGTCACATTACGGAAACTTTGAAATATTGTTACGTTAGGAAAGTCACCTAAACATTTATAAGGGGGCATTTTTCAATTCCTACTATTAGCTCCCCTTTTTCTATATATTTTTTTTATTTATATATTTGTCTTTTTTTATTTATTTATCTTGGTTTTGGGAAATTTTTAATCGTTAATAAAATACATTTTTTAAAACCTTTTAATTTTTTATATACAGGATCATTTTTGGATGGCAAAATTTTAATTTTAATTAATAAAATTTATTGATTAAAAATTTATTTAAAAAATTTTTAAAAAAACAGCCACGTTGGCGACTTTTTGTAAAACGAAAAAGGTTTTTTTTTCTCTTTTTGGAAAATTCCCGTTGGACTGAAATTAAAAAGGGCAATACGATACTTTAATATTTAAATTAAAAAAATAATTACCACTTAATTTTGTGATTCTGTCCCAAAAATTTTTACATATTTATATTAATTGTAACTATTTAAATTTAAAAATAGTTAAAAAAAAAATTTTTCGTTGTTGATCTAAGAGTAGGAATTGATTTAAAAACTATTTTTTATATGACTTGTTTATATAGAAATGTTTTGTTAAAATATTTTTGTGATTGAGATTGATTTATTAAATTAAACCCCCTTTGGTTTTTTTACCTAAAAAATTTAAAATGATTTTTGGGGACCATTTTTTTTTGGTTTGGAAGTATATTTCTCATTAAAATACTAGGGGCTATTCAAGGGTAGGATGTCTTACGTTTTACAGTTCTTTTTTATGTTGCATAATATTGTATTTATAAAATATAATTTAAAAATACTAAAATTTACAAAATAATATAATAATTCGATGTATGTTGTATTAAAAAATTAATACTTTATTCATATTACTCTGCATGAAATTTTAGAAAACAAGTATTAACACATAGTAAGCCAGTGTAAGCTGTACAGAAATATCCTGTTTTCCTCTCATGTGCTTTAGTAGAACTGAAGCATGAACATCTATATATATATTTGTAAGGTTTTGGCTTATGTTCTCCAACTTTATTCAATCGTGCGACATAGTGCGTCTGAAATAGTTTTCTTGCTACTCAGAAAACTTACAGTCATCCAGTGACCGCAATAGATCAGTGGTCAATGTAACAGACTTGTGGCAGGTGTTTAATAAGTTCGAGCCTTGTACCACTGAAGATCCGTCGTGTAGGGGAGTGATGAACGTTCAATCTGTTTAGAGCTCAAACGTCTTCCCATTGTTTTGGTGCGGTAGTTAGGAGAGAGGGTACCTACTCAGGTGTCGTCCTTGTCATTTGACCATGGTTTAAAATTACGAGGTCTTTCACCAAAAGCCCTCGAGTAGCTGTACAGTTTGACGTTAATATTTACTTACTCATTACAGGTCTTCCATTGCGTTTACGACTTGAAAATCCAGAAATCAGTGTCCGTGTTAGAGAAATTGATGGCACCACAAAATCATAGGTGAAAAAATAGCCTCCCATCAGCATTAGTTAGACCAAATTTAAATAAACCCGGATTGGAGATAATCACTGAATTCACTTTTATTTTTTTTACCCTTTGTTTTTTTCAAAAAAAAAAAACCCTTAAAAAAGGGAAAAAGGGGGGAAATAAAATTATAAAAGGGAAAGCAAAAAAAAAAAGGCATTTTTCCCCCCTTTTAATAAAAATTTTTTTTTTCGATTGTTTTTTTTTTTTTAACAATTATTGAGAAGGGGAAAAATAAAAATAGGATTGGGAGATTCCATTTTTAAAAAAAAATTATATTTTTATTTTTTTTTAAAAAAAAAAAATTAAAAAAAATTTAAAATTTTTAATATTTTTAAAAAATATTATTTTTATATATATATATATATATATATAAAAAATATATATATATATATATATATATATATTTATAAATAAAATTATATATATATTATATATATATATATATATATATATATAAATATAAAATTATATATATATATATATATATATATATATATATATATATAAAATATATAAACCCTCTTTCTTTAAGGTAAGTCCTCAATGCAAGGATAAATGTTTTAACGAACCACATTATTCTATGAAAAAATACACATGTATTTACTTTTTCTCTGAGTTCCAAAATGCGAAAAAATGGCAGAATTTTTTGATTACAATGAGGTTTTTAGTAAATGTTTTTTTTTGATAATTTAAGGAAAGAATTACTTTCTTCTCAGGCATGTTTATGTACATAAAAAAAGAACCTTCCAGAGAAAAATTTAAAAAATTAAATAAATAAATTTATTAATTTGCAAAATATTGAATTATTTAAATTCAATATTTTGGCAAAAAATTAACTTAGAATAACTTTTTTAAAAAACATTCTCCTTTTATAAAAAATGCTTCTAAAATAATGTTATTTTGTGTGTGTGTGTGTGTGTATGTGTGTGTGTGTGCTTACATAAAGAAAAAAACCCTTTTCCAGAAGAGACTGAACTATTTTTTTTTTGAAAAATTCACATTATTTTCAGAGTTACAATCCATTGAAATAATTATCGGCGTTTTTTTCTTAAAATGGCTCCCCTCTGTTGTCGTAAAATATGGATAAACCCACTTCTAAGCTGTATATTTCAAAAATTCTAGTTGAGCCTCTATACAGAGGTTTGAGCTATATACAGGCAAAATATTATTATAATAGACGCATTTTTTTACAAAAAAGGGGAATATTTTGAAAATGGTCATTCTTGTTCATTTTTTAAAATATTTTACTTAAATAATTTTTTTTTGTTTAATATTCTTAAAAAAAGTTTATATACATTTTCTAATCAATGATACTAAAAATCATAAAAATTATCTCTTTTATACGCTTTTGAAAAACACGTTTCCGCGTAGTCGGATACTTAAAAAATTTTTTTTAAAAAAAAGGTTCCTATCAGTTGTTTATGTGTGATTCTTTTATATATATTTCTCAAGAGAAGCATTCAGAAATCATACATTTTATTTAAGCAAAAGGGAAAGCAACCTTTAAAAATTATATACTTTCAAGAAATGAAAATTATATTCTGATTATAGATTTACTCTTCATCATAGAATAATCTTATTTAACCGTCAGCAAGTATATAACTAGATATAATATCACTCAAAGATGATATCTGATATCAAGGAATCCAACCGGAAATTGTAATTTATTTTAGATAAGTCCTGCAAAAATTGATTATATTATGTTATAGTATCACGTCAAATATTGCTGGTAAAGTATTCAAGGTAACTAAAAGGGCTAAATATTTCACAAAACTGACAGATAAATTTCTGATTTTGCTTTCTTGCAACATCCTTACCAAAATAAAATCAAGCATTAAAAATGGAATTCCATTTGACTATGACTTTCGGAAGCATTACTTTAGGCATCTTTATTTTATTTCAATCTCAAATTATTTTCCCTTGAAAAGCTGCAGAACCTTTTAAAAAACTAAAAAAAACATTAAGTAATTTTTTTTAGCTTTTGGTAATATATAATTTTCCTATATGATTTAAAATATACAGTCTAGAATCAAATTCAACTCCCATTTTACGGAATATAATGAGTATGATAAGTTTTCTCATTATTGTCGCGACCCATGGGACATTCAATTTCCGAAATCGTTTAAGAATAGGATTTTCAAGGTCGACAGTGTCAAGCGTATACAAGAATACTTGGATGGTGGACAAAAAACTAGCGATCGGGCAAACTGCAAAGGACAATTAGCCTTGACAGTGCAAGGTGGGGGCGCTCAGGCGTATTGTACGTAGCAAGCGAAGCCAACCATTAGCTCAAATTACCACCCAGTTGAATGAAGGTGCCTGTCGTACAGTCATTAAACGGACTTTTCAAAGCTCGTTTTACCCTATGGTTTTAGGGAGCCTTCTACCTACAAGAGAAACATTATTCAATGCTCTCCATCAGGCAAAACGTCTTGCCTCGGCAAGACAGCACAAGGACTGGCGTGTAGAGGACTGGAAACGAGTAGCATGGGTAATGGGCTCGATTTCAATTTAACGCCGATGGGAAGCGAAATTGGCGTCAGGCTCATGAAGCCCTTTTTCTCATGATGGGTTGGGAAAAGTCAAAAGGGGATTGGCTCAATCATGGTCTGGGGTGTTTATTCATGGTACTATTTGGGATCTTTCGTGCTTGTACTAACCTCCCTTAATACAATTCGCTGCGTACAATTGCTATGGGATCATCTCCATCCCTTTCGCTCTTCTGTTATCAGCACGGTAATGGGCCCAAAAAGACAACTTACCTCGGACGTCCCCGGGTTTGGGTACTGGCTGAGTGGATGAGCATTCCTCGACTTTTCTGTCTAAATTGGCCCCCCTATGCCCAGGGTAAATCTTTTAGCATCTTTGTTATGTTTTGAAACAAGGCATGAAAGGTCATCACAGAGCACCAAAGAACCTTACTGAATTATGGACAGTCTTAGTTAATATTTGGCTAGTAAAATTCTCGTGAAACTTTTCCGAAAACAGGTTGAAGCTACGCCTCGTTGTGTGGCAGCCTTTATCCAGAGGAAGTCTAAATCGTTACTAGGTAGGTATCCCTAATTCAGTGGCTCTTCAGTATATATATATCTTACTCTTTTCCCTGAAACGCCTTAAATGAATTTACTCTGCAGTTGTTGACCCTTTTAATATTAAAATTACGTTTTTAATCTCAGACAAGGGAATTAATCTGATTAAAACTAAATGTCTTTTTTTTCTCTTTTACTAAGTGGAAAGTGTTGAAAGGAAACTCCATTAACTTTAAGATTTCTTTGTCTTTAAAGCGGAGAAAATAAAATTAATTGAAGTTAGTATTAAGTAATGTAAAAATAACTTTTCCAAATGTTTTTCTTTTGTGTAAATCTTTTCTGAGATTTTGCCTTAGTTAAAAGATAAAAGAACCACTTAACGTAATTGGTCTCCGAATATACTAAAATAAGAAAAGAAAATCAATATTTACTAAACAAAAGACACTGCTAATATGTTTGAATATAACTGTTTTGATTAATAATAATATCGCTTATATAAATGAGTTTTTTAAAATGCAAATGGTCAGTATAATTAAAATTGTTAAAAATCATTATTAATTTAATAAACGTTTTAAAGTAACTTTGGTTATAACTATCCTTCACTGAGCAAATAAAATCTAACACGAGAATTAAACATCTATTTCTAAGTGTTTCAATCAGTCGCTTAAACTTTGCGACAATGTTTGTCAAAGTAAAATTTTGAAAAATGGCATAATTCTAAATAAAAAATGTAAATAATATAGTTTCGTCGGCATATCATATCAGATTAAAAACAAATATCTGTAGTATTCAAAATTGAAAAATAAAATTAAAGATATGAATTTAAGTCTGTTTTAATGACTACATTTGCGACTATAATAAATACTACATTTAATTAGATTTAAGCATTTTAAAATTACTTTTGAATAAAAAATAATAAAAATTCGAATGCAATTTTTGTATACATTCATGAAAAGTATTACGTTTTATGCAGATCTTAGAAATAGTGAGATAAAATGTCAGAACTAAATAGCGAGCATGTAATATTTTGACTGATTTATTATTATTTTTTCTTTTTAACATTCCTGAAACATAATTTAAAGAATTTGATTATAATAACATATTGCAGCTCCATTAAATGTAGACTATTTGGTTAAAAATCTCAATCTTTCGCCTCTAAGTAAATTTACTACTAAAAAATTATTTTCTACATTACAAAAATACCACCAGCATTTATTCTACACGAACTAGTAAGTCGACTTCCACAAATTCTATGGAAAGAGAGTAAGGCTAAGATAACTTGAATGACGGGGAAGACGGCACAGACATGATGAAAGCAGCCATCACAAGAGACGTAAATGAAAAAGGAAATTTTCAGAGTTGCAAAAGGCTTATTCGGGGAATTGCAGTGGGGGCATTATGAACATTTGGAGCCCTGGGGTTAATCACTTTAATATTGTCGTTAAGGAAGTTTTGGAAGGCAAAAATGAAAAATCGAAATTTGTAATTAGTTTTACAAAATTTTATTTACATGCTAGACTTAAAAAAGCTGTGAGAAAATTTTCCTCGCATATGGGTTCACAGAAATATTCTATATTGTTGTGAAAATTAAAAGGGAATTGTTTAATAAATGAGACAAAAAATATTCGTACCCCATAATTTCGTTTCCTTATTGATTGCTTTTATGAACGAGTTTATGCTTTAAACACTAGAATATTGAAAGTCATTTAAAAGGTTTTGGATTCCCGAGAGTAAATAAACTGAATTGAAAGTTGCTTACTTAGAATGAACTCGGAAGTTATGAAAATTAAATGCACTTTTTGCAATTTTTTCTTAAAGGGGAGAGAAATATATTTATCAATATTTCCAAATGTTTGGATAAGGATGTATTGAAACTTACAAGAATAAAAATGTGTAAAAGTTTCTTTTTGATAATTATTGAAAATAGATTTTAGCTTGCTTGCGTGAGCGAATATTAATGCCGCACGCTTCAGCTACACCAGTGCTTTTGGTGACTGACCACGTAATTTTGAACCATGGTTAAGTGACGTGGACGATACCACAGAGCTGGTATTCCCTCTCTAACTACCACACCACACCAACGGGAGGACGTTTCAGCTCTCGACAGATTTAACGTGCATCGCTTCCTTATACGGTGGGTCTTCAGTGGTACTAGGCTCGAACTCATGATACCTTGACTACTTGGCTACCATGGCCACTTAGCCTGCTTGCAAAAGATCTTAGAGTGTTTTCCTTTTGACTTATTAACAAGTTATGAGTGGATGATGAATCAAATCCAAGAAAAAAACACTGCCGAGTAACTTATATCCATAAACTACATTGCAAGAAGCAAAATCATTTGACATTTTACTAATTAATCCTCACATTTTTGAATTTTGATCAGGGTTAAATGGTGTGTTTTCTGCACTAACGACAAGAACTTTCATTCACTTTTATCAGCTTCAATATTCTACGATTAAGAAACCGGATTTTCTGTGTTGGCAGGTTTGAAGAAAAATTTGATTCTCCGACGAATACGGAAATATAAAAGAAATCAAAGACGTATATTTCTAATACTACACATTCCCAATACACCCAAAGCTTATTACTAGTAACCATTTAACTTGATTTTAATTTGGTGCAGATAAGTTAATTATTGAACACAATGTGCACTGTGGATATAATTCCATTTACAAGTGAATTATATAAATGCAAATGTGTATTTTTAATTTTTACTAGCTGTTATCCGTGATTTCGTCAATATGGAATATGACAAAAAAATGTTTATTCAATTCACAGAGTTTACGAAATCTTAATAACTATGTATTCCAAGTAAAGAAATACCTATGCTATAAGTATAATGTCATTCTTCTACTTTGTAAATCGATATTTCTTTTAAGTTTTATTTTTTTTTCTTTGTTTTTTGTTAATTTTTGTTTTTTTTTTATTAAATTTATTGAACAATCCCTCTATATACAATTTTAAATTTAATGAAAAAGTCTCTCTCTTTTTACAATATTAAATTTATCAATTCCAAAGTAAATAAAAATTGAGCTATTTCTATAAAAGAAAACCTAACGACGTATAACACATTGATTTCTAATTATTACTTAACCCCTTTCAAGACGAGCATAAAAAGAAAGAAGCATTTCCCCTGACCCACACGTTCTGAAAATATACTCACGCACGGAACCGGACGAATTTCCCGGTTAAGCATAATTTCATCGGAAATTGTTCATTATTTCATTCGTTTTAATTGTGTTCTCATGGAACCTCGATTTTTTTTCTAAATTAAAAGTAGCCTAAGTTACTCCTTATAACTTTAGTTATCTGCCAGTGAAAGTTTCGTCAAAATCGACTTAACCGTTTCAGAGAATAGCCGGAAGAAATAGAAACCGACAGACAAAAATTTTAAAAATTGATTTTTTGATATAAGTACCGGATATACACTTTTAAATGCATTTAGTAAAAAGCTTTTAATATCAAATTACAAACAGACACTTCAATTATATTTATTGGTATAGATTATATATCAGAAGGACGAGTGTTCCATTTTGCTCACTTTTCAATAAACTTATCATTTTCATATTTTCATTAAGATATATTGGAACCCCTTTCCTCCCATTTAGTATTGTCACTCATCCCTAATGTTTTGCGATCCAGAGGTTGAGGATTACTGCACTGCTGTTTTCACGTTAAAAACATTTATGTAATACACATCCAACTGTTTTTACACGGTAGAAACTTTCCTTAGAAAACCGTGAAAAAAAATCGTGTAAAAAATGCATGTAACCTATACTAAATTTTGGGATATATATCACAAATTTTATGAATTGTGTAAGATAAAAAAAAATCTAAATATTTCCCGAAAAAGTTGTGCAAAAAAAGTAATGATGAGATCTTTACATATTTATAAAACAAAAACACAATTCATTTTTATTACAAAATTTTAAATTAATGTACAGTTAAAATTCTGTCTATAAAACATACAGTATATAAAAATTCAAATTGAAATTCAGAGTAAACTACTAACAACTATCCAGGGCGACTTGATAGCAAATATGCACATTTATTACAAATTTATCAATATTATCTGTTTAATGGTAAAAATAAAATGGTAAAATTATCATCAACTCATGTTATACTAAAATTTCCCATCGAATTAAAAAAATAACACTTTAATTTGAACATCAATTCTTCGAACTTTATTGAAACTATTTATTGTGCATTCTACAAAAAGCGAACACTTTAATATAAAACACAACTATATTGAAGAATTAAATGTTATGCACAAGTTAAAGTACAATAAAAAAAAATTAATTATAAATTTCGCGTATTCTCTGTAACTCCACAATGTGCCAAGTAAACAATATATAAAGTAGACCAAGTCATTCACACATGAGTGGGCATAAGCCGACTGTTTTCTGATTAGACTGTCAGCATTAGAATTTAAAAAAATAATGAGGGGTGGGGATTCAATCTAGAACAAAAAATTCGTGTAAGAAAATATATTGGTGAACTATTTTTTCACAATCGTTAAAAAAAGTTGGGTACACTTCATGCTTCTCAAAATTGATATTCGTGACATACTATTAATCCCCAATTTTCATCGCCCCCCCTCTCCTCATACAATAACATTGTATTGAATTGAACAATACTATACATTGACGCTAAGACTACAATACGACTTTAACCTCTTAAGTACCACCGACGTAGATAAACGTCTAGCTAAGAAAAAACGTTTATCTACGACGTAAATAAACGTATATATACCTGTACCGTTCTGTACCCTCAATCCGTGAAAAGAGACGAGTACTATTTAAAACTTCAAATAAGAGTGAAGTCCGTTCATCGCGCTTTAGTAATGAAAAAGTCCGCCGAAGTTGAAGTCAAAGCACTTATGCGGGAGGTCAGTTGAGTTCTCCTGACAGAAAGTTTACTCCAACTTACATGTAAAGTACTGAGGATTCATGATTTGTCTCTCTTAGATTGATAGATACAGATATATATCGTGCATATACCAACTAATTGGAGTAAAATAAATTAAAGATATTGCGCTGAAATCCATTGTTGACACTAGTTTAGTAGCACTAATTAACTTTGAGTTGAGTTATCGTTAAATTGACTATTGTATTTAATAATTAAAAACGATAAATAGCCAAACATAAAATAAACTTTTGATATTTAAAAATAATCACTTTATTTTAATAAATATCAAATTTATTAGCTGATACTTTTGTAAGTGACCATTTTAGTTCAAGAGTGAAATTTTGAGAGAAGAAGTTTTTACTGATCCCCTGTGTATTATCTCATTTGGTACTAAAAACGAATTATGTTTCGTGCATTAGTGAGGTACAGTACGGAACAAAATAACTGGAAAATTCTAGAATTAAAGGGGAGGGTGGAAAAAATGGTATAAATACAGAAAAAGCACTTTCTGAGATCTCAAATACTCTATTATGTTGACTTAACGCACATTATGCCTAATGCAGTACCAAAACGCTTATCAAGAAAAAGTAGATTAAATACAAGTTAAAGCATATATAACTGTAATGACTTAATACGAAACTCTGTATATATCAAAGAAATTTAAGTTTTTGTATCTTATTCTGAATTACTTTAGAGGAAAAATAATATGCTTTAGAATATATTTTGTCACAATATACTATTCTGAAATATTCATATAAAACAACTTTTATGAATACAATTTAAAATTATAACCATTCATAAAGCCCACACAACACGTGCACTCATAAATATACACCCATGGTTAAAAATTAACACCAAAGAAATAATGGCTGAATCGTAACTAAGCTTGAACGTGCGCTTATCGGGAGAACAATAAATGTTAGAAATGCAACATGATTGCGCATAACGTATAGCGCCGGTAGATATTTAACGTCGTTCTACTCGTGGAGTATAAAACAGGTATCAAAAGCTTTATTTTGAGTGTGTGGAATCGTTTAAAAGAAGAGCCAAGGTAGACATGTCATTACTACTCCTTTTCGAAGACAATATGAGGCAGCTGTTGCGGTTTGAGGAGGGAGAATCATCGGCATAATGGAAGCTGAGTGATCAGCCAGGCAGGTAACTCGTCGAGGTAGGCCGCTCTGATTGTGTGTTGTGAGGGTGGTGTTGTTGGGGACCAGTGTATCCGAGAGATGTCATTTACATGAAAACCAGGCTCAGGACGCCCTCGACGAACCAGTCAGCACGAAGGCACCGCATCGTAAATGCATTATTTTTGGCCAACTGTTTCATCGGACGCCATCCAGGCACAGGTAACTCCTTCACTAGGGGCCCCTGAGTCTTCTCGAACTATACGAAGGCGCCTGGATGAAGGACATTTTCGATCGCGGTGCCCATTACGTATGCTGCCCTTGACGCCAACCCATCAGCATCTCCGTTTGGAGTGGTGCCGCGAACGAAGAAACTGGACTGCAGCAGAATGGAACCAGGTCATCTGTAGCGACAAATCCAAATTCAATCTAATCAGTGATGACAATCGTGTTCATGTGTGGACACCCCGTGGTGAATGCCTCAATCCTGCCTTTGCTTTACAGCGACACACCGCTCTCGCAGCTGGCGTGATGGTATGGAGCGTCACTGCCTATAATAAACGGTCACCTCTAGTATTGATCCGTGGCACCATGACAGCTCAGCGGTATTTACATGACATTCTGTAACTACGTGTGTTGCAACTCATGCAACGGCTCCCAGGAGTCTTTTTTCAACAAGACAATGCTCAGCCTCACACGGCAAGGATATCACAAGACAGTCTCCGCAATGTTACTACCCTTCCTTTTCCTGCCCAATCCCCAAATTTGTCTCCAATCGAGCATATCTGGGATCATTTGGGATGGCGAGTTTGAGCGAACTAGAGCAGCGTTTCTCAAACTGTGGGGCGCGGCCCTTTGGGGGGCGTGATAACTCTACAAGGGAGGCGCGATCATATTGAAAAGTCGAAAACAAAAGATTATTTTTAAAATATTATTAATTTATTAACAGTAAACAAACAAAAAATACATTCTGACATAATAAAAAGTAAAGTACACATTTACACTGATATATTACAGTACTGCACAAAGTATTTTAAAATTAATTTAATAATCCTAAGTTAAAAGCAAATAAATAATTACCAGTGACTCCATGGTCTTGTCATATATGAAATTATATATAAAAATAAACATTTGATAATTTGTATGATTTATAATTTATCCCCTTAATTGCCAATTAAAACTTACACGATTTGCTCCCAATGCCACAGTTTTCCAAGTAGACGCGTGTACGTGATATATCGGAAGGGGGAGGGGGAAGAATAGGAATAAATAAGCAAATCCTCTGAAATAAGTACATCTTTCGCAAACACTGCAAATATCCTTTTATTGCATTCCAAAGCCTTTGGAATTTTTTTTATGAATAACAGTCCACAGAAAAGATTGAACTACGGACAGACGTATATATACGTTGGGAGAAAATAACGCATTACCTGGGCATGACGTTTATATACGTCGGTGGCTCTAAAGAGTTCGTCAACGAGAATCATGTGTAACTTTACAGCATCAAAGTATAAAATATTACTAATTCAATACATTGTTATTGTGTGGAGGAAGGGGGCCGCGATTAAAGTATGATTGAATATTGGTCACCGTGTGGAAGTTTGAGAAAGCACTGAGCTAGAACTTGGGTTACAGCAAATATGGAACGAAATGTCTCAAGACATCATGCAGAACATACATGCGCACAATGCCCACGAGCGTATCGCATCCTGCTTCGGCGCTAGAGGTGGGTTCAACAGGGTATTAAATCGTCCGTTCTTTTGCATTTTCTATGAATTATAAATGATTTTTTATTTCATTTTCTAATGATTTACTTATATCAAAGTAGTCGCATGTAAAATTTCGTTTCATTTTGACGTTTCTTTCATGATGCGCTATTTTTTGTCCATGAATGGAAATATATATATTTATTTTTTAAACAAGTAAAGATTTCTCAGTATTTGAAGAATTGTTTTATTTGTACGTACATTTTTAGATCAATTTGAAAGGGAGTTTCTTATAGCAACGTTAAGTTTTTATTAAGTGAAGGTACAAATATACAGTTATGCATGCTGAAATGGAAGGATATTGATTTATAATAGTTTAAACTCACCCATTTTAAAATTCTTTAATAATGAATCTTCCATTAAGGAAAAAATATTTCAAAGACTTAAACCAGTGCTTCTCTAACTTTCAATGTTTGCAACCCATTCTTCATTCATAATTTTCATGGCACTCCCTCCATACAATAATAATGTATTGAATTATTTATTACTTTGACGCTAAGGCTTTAATACGACTTGAATAACAAACTGTACAAAATTATCAAGATAAGTATTAAATTTTTCATATAATTTTACATATGGCAGCTCATGGAGTCACTATTAATTATTAAACTTGCTCTTAGAATTAATGATCAGATACATTGTGCAGTACTGATACATTTATAAGTATGTTACGTCATTCTAAATGTACATTTTTTATTATCTTAGAATGTATTTTGTTTTGATTCTTTTCAGAAAATTAATAGTTTTTGAACTCTTTTATTTTTGACTATTTTAAATGCTCGCGCCCACTATTAGGATTATCATGACCCTCTAGGGAGGCACACACCACAGTTTGAGAAATGCTGACTTAAACCTAAAATATAATGTATATTTATAAAAATATCAAATAATTAGTTATTAGTTAAAAATATTCACTCACATTTACTACATTTTACTTTAATATTATTTTTAAGAAAATGTATTCCAGCAAAACAGAAATTTAAATAAATCCTTTGAACTCAGATCTCCATTAATTTCAAACTAAAACTCATTAAAAATATTTCTTATGAATGCATTTTTCAACACTACATCTGTTCCATTTATTTCGAAAGCTTCTGAAATATTTATCGATCAATTTGGTGTTATGAATAACGAAATTACTTATAATTTTAATTTGTAAAATGGGTTGTTAATGTGAAAATCTATACAATTAATTTTTCAAAATGCTTAAAATTAATTATTTTAAAAATTAAAAGTTTATGAACGTTTATTTATTTCGCTATATTAAATTTTTACCATTTAAAATTAATTTGAAATCCAATAAAATCACAGATATTTTTTGATAGATTTTTCCACTGAAAAATATTATTAGAAATTACATTTTGTTACTAAGAGGAAGTATAACTATCCTTAATAGATTATGAGAAATTATAAAATTCCTATGACTTTATTGGATTTTAAAATATATTTCTTTTTTCATAATTTTTTTAGTAGACATGGTGAAAATATTTAAAAAAAAAAGTATTGCTTTCTTTATAGGATCATTTTTAAACAAGTTAAACTATATAAAGCTATAACAATATTACAGATTTAAAAAAAAACTAGAAAGTTCACACGTTTTTCAAATGAATTTTTCTTTCATTTGATACCCGTATCTCCTTTTCTTTTATGCAGTTTTTAGTAACTTTTTTTATATTAGGTATTCTATGGTCGGTAGCAAATATTTTCATTTTTCATGGGAAAATCGATATAAACAAAATATATCTCAGTTAGTTTTCGTTTCCAATAAGAATGAAAAATATTATCACACTTTAGTGATCAAAACTTTTTTTCTATACACAATGACGAATTATGCACATTTGTTTTCATTAGAAATTAGAACTTTCAAAAAATCGGGAAAAAAAGTAATTTTTCAAAAGGGGAAAAAGGTTTTTTTTTTGTTTTTAAAAATTAAAAAAACTTTTTAAATAAACCTGACGACTAAAACCCCTGGTTTACCCCAAAAAGAAAACATCTTTTACAAAAAGAATAGTTATATATTACGCCCCCGTCACTCCCCGGGAACGCGATTTTCGTAAAGTTTGTTCTTAGTGTATCTACCCTTATCAAAAGAAACAGGATTACAAAATTTCAAATATGTAAATCTAGTAGTTTAAAACAGAACTTTTGTTTATAGGAACTTTCCTCAACCCCCTTTGAAAGTCGATTTCCTTAAAACCTGTTTTAGATCTCTACTCAACACAAAAGGAATTTTTTTTGTTAAATTAAAATTATTTTAAAGGGTTTAAAAAGGGGGGGATTCCTATAACCTTTACAAACCCGTTGTATTTCTGCAAAATCCCGATCTTAGTTAATCTTTATTGAATAAAAAAACTTTTCAAATTTTCCCTTTTTGGATGTAACAGTTAAAAAAAGAGTTTTTTTTTTTTAATTTTTTTTGAAACCCCATTTTTAGAAGTTGTTTTTGTACAAAACCCTTTCTAACCCTTTATCTACGGACGGTACTTATAAGTACGAACCCCTTTTTAAAATTACATAGAGAAAAAACTTTTTTTTAGGATACTCTGACAATCTTAGCAGAAATTTTCCCTTTTTAAATCCACTTTTTTAAAAAAAATTTGGCAGCAGGGGTTTTATGATGGTTTTTTTAGCAAAGGGGAGGGAATAGTTTTATAAAAGAAATTGCGTTTTCACCCTGCGAAGATTGTCTTTTTTGTTCCGAAAAATGGTTCCGTAAAAAGGGGCCAAGTTTCTTTTTTTTTTGGTATGTTAAAAGACCTTAGAAAACAATTTGACTATTTATTTTAAGTGAACAGTGTTTATAATTAATTTTACAGTTAAATATTTTTTAATTAATTAATCAGCTCTAACTAATTAAATTTCCATAAGTTGAGATTTTGATTATGTAATTTTAATTTTAAAAAATTTTGGATTCGAAAAATATTGCTTGAAAAAACTGCAGTAAATCTTAATGGGTAGAAAAAGGGTTGGTCCCCCGACTAAGTTCGAAACCGTGATTTTGTAAAAGTATAAATGGAAAATATTTATGATTTTTTAGTGTAAATTTAGATTAAAAAAAGTATATCAATTTTTAAAGAATATTATTAAATAAAAATATTTAAGTAAAATATTTTGACAAAAATAAACATAGAAATGACCTCTATTCAAAACATTCTCCTTTTCAAAAAAGCTTAAAATTATAATAATTTTTGGGCCCCTGTATATAACCCCGGGGTTTCTTACAGGGCGGGACAAAGGGGTTTTTAAAATTTAAAATAATTTTTTTCCTTTTAAAAAAGGTAGAAAAAAAATTTTTTCTTGGGTAAAAATTTTGTAAAATTTTTTTCAAAACTTTACTTCAGACTCTCGGGGAAGGGCCCTTTAAATTTTTTAAAAACAAAAATTTTTATTATTATGGGAAACATTTTGTAAAAAAGGAGAACGCTTTTTGAAAAAAAATTATTCTTTTTTTGTCAAAATTTTGTTTTTAAAAATAATTTTTTTGGGTCATAATGCCCCTTAAAAAACCATTTTATACATGTATTCTAATCTAACTGCCCAAAAAATGTCATAAAAATTTTATCCTTTTGTACCCCTTTTTAAAATCGTGGTTTTGAAAGTAGTCGGATACCTTAAGTAGATCTTTACTCATTGAAAGAAACTTATTTACCAAATTTAAAGACTATAAGTCTAGTAGTTTCAAATTCGGTATGAATGAGTCACTTTTCACCTATATATATCTATATATATGTATTGCTAAAAATAAAAACTCTAAATTCATGGTTCTTATGTAAGTTTTTAATTAAAAAAAATTTCTACAGCAATTGAAAGATTTACATTTTGGAAGGATCCTCATTTTTGGTATTAAAATACATGAATTTGTTTCAATTTTTTTTTATTTTCCAAGTATAAGGCATGTGAAATAGTTCACTTATAAAATCCGCAGTTACTGCAAACAATTGTCTATATCAAGTGTGAAGAGTCGGAAATTCAACTCAACTTACAGAATATATAAAGTAATTTTTTGTACATTATATTTAAAAAAATATATTTAAATCTTCTAGCATAAAGTCTCGTAATACCACCCTGCCAGGGGTAATCAAGCAATCGTGTGTTTAATTACTTGAGCATAATTAATTTCTTAAGCAATCGGGGGTTTTTCCAAACAATATTTTTATTATTTTCCCTTTAGTCAATTTATTTTTATTTTTTTTAAAAAACCGTTTGTTTTTGGGGGGTTTTGGGACACCCCAAAAGTAATTTTTAAAATGGAAAATAAACCCCAAATCATTAATACCCCAAAAAAACAAGGGGGAATTTTTTAGTTCGAAAAAATTTAAAATTTATTTTGCCGGCCCTAACCGGGGTTTTTTTAAAATGCCTTAAAAATTTTAAATTTTTAAAAAACCAAAAAATTTTTTATTTTTCATTTAAAATTCCCCCAAAAAACTTGATTTTCCCTAAAAATTTGTTTTTAATTAAGGATAAGGGAAATGAAATTTTAGAAAAGTAAAATTTTTTTTAAAAATTTTAAACTTCCGAAAGAAGAAAAAAATTAAAATAAAAATTTCCCCCAAAAATTTTAAGGCCCTTCATTCCAAGCCCCAAGGGTTTTTCCCCGAAGTTTTAAAGAAAAAGTAAAAACAATAAAAAAAAACAGGGGTTAATTTTTTAAACCGGGGGAAATTTTTTTTAAAAAAAGGGGAGGTATATTAAAGGAAAAAATTAAAATTTATTTTCCATTTAAAATTTTTAAAAAAACCCCTTTTTTACCCTTTAATTGCTAAACCTCAATTTTTTCCAGGTTTTTAATGGAAAACCTTTGGAAATTTTTTCCAAATTTTCGAATTTTAAGCCCGATTTAGGAAAAAAGTTTTTTCGGTTTTTTGGGAATTTAATAAAAAAATACCGAAAATTAAAAATTTAAAAAAAATTTCCCAAAAAAAATTTTTAAAGTGTTTCAAGTTTATTTGCCCCCCCTTTTTTTAATTCCGTTTTTTTCCTTTAAAAAATGGGTAAAAAATTTGGAGCTAAATATTCAAAAAACTTTTTAAAATTTTAACCCCCTTCCTTTTTTCTTTTTCTCCAAACCCAAATTTTGGGGGAATTGGGAGCTGTCACCTCTTGCACAAATTACTTGACATAATTCCGTAACTTAAGCATTTAATTACGTACTCATTATTTTTTTTTAAATTTTTTCAAAACTTACATATGGGGTAAATAAAAGTATATTGAATGAAAAGTCCTTAAGATCCAAATAACTATAAATCATTGCTTTTTTTATTGAAGGAACCATATAATTTGAAATTGTGACTGTACGAAAGTTCACGCATATATATACTTTGATTTTTCTTTGTTCCATTTATTAAGACAAGTTTATATAATTTGCTCAAACTGTGAGAGTCGGTTTATATAATTTTTTATAAGAATATAAACCCTTTCTTTATTAATTTAATGCAGTGTAACAATTTTAAAAATTGTAAATAGTAAAAGTAAAAGGAAACCAAAAAGGGAAAATTACCAAAATCCAGCTTTTAAAGCACACTTTTTAAAAAAAAAAATAAAAATTGAAATTTACCGGGGGTTAAACCCCGATTTTTAAAATGAGAGTTTAAAAAAAAAAATGGGATAGAAAAAATTAGATTTTTCATGGGTCGAAGTACTGTTTAAACTGGAAAAAAATAAAACACACCTTATGAGCTTAACGAGTTGTGGTTCTAGAAGCATGCTTTTTTTCTAGAGCTTGGAATAGTATTTCGCATAATTGAATGCAAAAATAAGACCCTTGCTCCTACAAATTTTAAAAAAGTAATTTTCGGGAAAAAAGGAAATGGGGTTATACGGTGGGAAAATACCTAAAAGTTTAAAAATTGTACTTTTAAATTTTGGGTGGCCCCCAAATGGGGGCATGTTATACGCCTTATTTTACGGTAGTTCTCAGATCGATCACATATATTTTTATATCAGACATGATTTATCATTTTAGTGATCCTTTTACTAACAAATTAATCCTATTAGTTATTTTCCCTAAAAGTAATAACAAAAATTAACTTTTTAAAATTTGTAATAATATAAGTAATAACAATAATTTAGTAAACATATTGAAAATAATAACATATTAGTAATCATATGGAAATAGTTTTAAAATATTAGTAATCATAAAGGAAAATAAAACATATTAGTAATCATATGAGTAGTATCATATTAATAATCATAAGAGTATTAACATATTAGTAAAAATAATAGAAGCAAATAATTTTGTGTGTGTGTGTGTGTAAATATACTATTATTATTTTTTAAGAACTCTTACATTGAACATTAAGAAATTTTTACCTATACCATAATTTTCAGAGTGATTTAATCGGCACATATAGAAAAAAGAAGTTTAAAAGTATCATTGTTGGTACATTATGGAGAACTAGGAAATCAAAAGCAGAAATGTAAGTGGCGCTTCACGGTGTTCTCAAGGTCTACACCAGAGATTTCTTATTTTAAACGCAGACTCCGTGCAGTGAACATGAATAATTCCACGAGCCCTAAGTTTATGGTTTATATTTTGTCTATTTTCTTTCATTAGGCCCTAGTGAATGGGTTTGGAGACGCTCTTGAATTGAGAAAAATATCAACAAATATTCATTTTCGAGGTCTTAGAACTTTGCAGAACATGAAATTTTTTGCAGGGTGGAGGTAGAACAACAAGCGGATACTTCCTGTGAAGGAAGTGCGTAAATTTGCACTATATATATATATTTTCCGGCGAAATAAAATTTACCCACCATTTTCTGTAGTTATTCTTCATGTGTGTCTTTTTCTTTATTTAACTTGTCCGGATGGATTTCCTATGGGATTATGATGTCCTTTTCCCCGAATTCGTAAATGAATAATACTAAACAATAACTATAAATATAACAAAACAACATGGGTCAAATTAAGATGGCTACTTCAGTATTATAGTAAACTCTTAGCCTTAGAAAAGTGAGATAAAATGCCCCACTATATTTGCACGTAAAACTGAGTTGAAAAGAAGAAAAAGTGAAAGAATAAATTTCTTAAATAAGTTTATAAACGTAAAACTCTCTAAATGGTTACTTAAATTATTATAAGACATCTCCACAATCCCAAATATCATATAAAAACATTCATTTATATACCAAAGCCAGAAAAACCAAAAACCTAAAGAAATATAATAATGATTTAATTAAATCGTTTTTTCACAGCAACTCGTGGTAAGCAAATACTGCCGTAATGAAACCGATATAGCACAAAAGAAAAAACTGTTAAAATTTCATTAAAACGAATTATAGTTATAGCTAAATAAATAGGAAAACCATAAACATTTAAAACTATTTCTTGAAAAAGAAAGACCAAAGAGTAATTAAATAAGGTAAAGTAAATTGATAAAAAAAAGGCAATAACTCTGTGATTCTGTCTCTTGTAAAAGTATATAGAAATAATAAATAAAATCTAGTATAAAATAAAATTTTGAAACATATAAATAGTATTGATTTTTTTACAGACATTCTTACATATATATATACAAGGATAGTATACACCAGTGTTTCTCAAACTGAGGGGGGCGAGTATATCGAAAAGACGAAAACAAAACATCATTTAAAAATCAATAATTATTTGAAAGGAAGTAAAAAAAAATCATTCTGACATAATAAAAAATAAAATACACATTTACACTAATATAATACACATATAAATGTATCAGTATTGCACAATGTATTTAAACATTGATTTTTAACCGTACTAAGTTAAGAACAAGTTTAATAATTATCAGTGACTCTATAGTCCTGTGTGTGTGTGCCACAGAGTTATATACAAAATTTAATACTTATCTTGATAATGTGTTGGGGTTTATAAATAAAGTCGTATTGTAACTTTTCGTCAAAGTACTCAACGAACTCAATACGATTTTATTGTATGGAGGAGATAGGGGGCGATGAAAATTATGATTGAAAATTGGGTCGGAAACATGGAAAGTTTGAGAAGATCTGATATGCACATATGTTTCTACTTTCAATTAAATAAAACTTACTTCTAAGACACACAAAGTCGATTTTTCAAGACTTTGTCATGTATTAACTATTTTATATCATGGAAATATGTGCCTCAAATTCTTTAAGCAAAAACGAAGGTTTTTTAAGGATGCTTTACAATTGAAATAATAAAAAAAACTCCGCTGTATCTTTGAAATTAATTGGTAAATATACGGTTACAACGTTGAATAAACATGAGCACAGTTACTTAAGCAAACAGGAAAAAAAATCAAAGTTCGGAAATAAATCATTTTATCAAAAGGGTTTTCTGGAGAAATGACCTAGAAATTGCTGCATCACAATTTTTTTAGGAATACAAATTCGAAGTTAGCTTCTTGATGACTGAAATGCATAAAGGAATCATCCTGGCATCGTAAACTTAAATAAGTAGTTCTTATATGCTTACCAGGGCTCATTTCCTGAGAAAAGTAAATCTATAGACAAATTCCTCTTCCTATAGGAATGAAAAATTTATGTAACAAATTATTCGCATTCGAATAGCTGTTGAGTCAAATTTTTTTCCACATTGCCTTCTTATAATTATTAGTAATTATTCACGCACCTATCCACCGAACTTGTTTTAATTTGATTGAAAGTTACATGATTCGGATCCATGTCTCCGTTTTTCAATATAGGCCCGAGTATATGTGGTTATTGTATTGGAAGTGGGGGGGACATAAATAAGAAACTCTTTTCTGAAGTGAATAAATCAGCGATACTCAACCAGTGGCCTGGTCAGGGCCCATTGAGAAATTGACTTATATATGAAAATTTGGTGCAAAATTCTTTGTTAAAAATCAAATATATCAATTTTGCATTTTGCTGTCGATATCGTATGAGGGCGAATTGACATATTTCTTTCCTCTTTGGTAATAATAGACAACAGTGGAGTAGTGACAGTTTTATGAGTGGAACTACTTTTTAACAATCTTTCATATCTTACAAGCGAACAATATTCGAAAAAAAATATATTGTTTCTAGACTATTGGAAGTTGACTACTTTGTAGGGAAAAACAAGCATGGTTCACGAATTACTTGATTTGTCACGAAAGTGTATGTAAAAAATACCAATAAACAGGAATTATTCAATGACATTTTTCCTCGAAAATCTCTTTCAAGAGATGATAAATCAGTTTTCTTGAATAATCTTTACAACAGCAAAAAGTGTTTTGTCAGTGGTAATATCACAGCAATAACAAATGCACCCTATGACATGTGTTGTATCATTGGTATTCATTTGAAATCGTTTACTGATGCAGAAATTGTGAAAGAAGGATTCTTAAATGCTTCCAATTTATAAAAATTTAGTGACAAATATAAAAAATAATAATTTAAAAAAAGCAAAATAGGAGTTTTAATATTTTGATCAATTTCCACATTTTAAATTTTCTATGTTATCTTGGTCTTAAAGCATTTCGCTCCCCCTCCCCTTCTATTAATCCTCAAGTTGCGGCCCGCGTGAATTAGCCGTCATATGTATGCGGACCGTGTGAAATAGCTAACATATGTATGCGTCCCGGCAGAAAAAAAAAGGTTGAGTACCCCTGGAATAAATCCTTTGCAGCCTCTGTCAAGGTCATTTCAGTGCATATCAAAGCCTTCGGAATAGATTTACTGATAGCAACGAAAAGAAAATGATTATATTTCGTATAGACGTGTTTATACGTCTGGGGCATTTAACTCACAGGTTAAGCAAGAAATATATATACGCCGGTGGTAGTTAAACGGTTAATACAAAATCATTAACACACTTCTTGAAGAGAAATAATTTTAATAAACTAAACCACTTACACTAATAAATTTTCCAAAATTTGATTTAATTTTAGATTTATTTCTGTTAATTATTGATTCATAAATTTCTAATTACGAAAATCTGGTAGACCCGTTCTTTGCATGAGTGAATATATAAAATATAAAAATCGAGATGAAAGGATTTAAAAAAACACTATGGTGAAAATTATCTTTTGAATAAATTAAAGTAAACAGCAAATTTATTAGATGGAAAAAAGCTATAGTATACCAACATAAAAAAACTGTGTACCTTCAACTTATAAATCAAAGCAACTTTCAGCTTAAAAGCATTTTGAACAAAGAAATAAAAATAATTTATTTTGAGATAAACTTGCTTCAAGCGCGCGTCAAAATACGGCAGCGTGGAGTCCTAAGCAAAAACTCTATTGCCTTAAATAAATAAAACTAAAATTCAGTTATTGAAACAATAGTTTCTTAAAAGTCATTTATTCGAATAACAATTGTATCCCTTTCTCAAAGAACAAAATATTGGATCAATACAGCAGTAAATAAATTCATATATATTTAATCACAGTCAAAAATGTCTATCAGTCCTAAAATAACTGCAGGAAATGTAAGCTTTCACATTCCGAGATAATTTTAAAGTCATATCGCCAAAGCTAATGAAACTCGTTCACAAGAACTAAATTTTGAAATATAAAAAAGTCTTTCCAAAAAAAAAATTTTATTTGAGGTGTACAACACCATAAAGGATTGGTAATGCGTGTCAATTCAACAAAAGAGCAATCGTACATTAAACAGTGAGAAATCCCAATCATGGACAATTTAAAACTTCTCTGAACGAACTGGTTGCCGCACATCTAATCATATAGGCTAAGGTAGCCAAGAGAGGGAGTTTTATTAGCATCACCCTATAAAGCTGTACGAGGGCTATAGGTGACGGACCTTGTAATTATGAACCTTGGTCAAATGATGAGGATGACACTTAAGCTGGCATCCTCCTCTTCTAATTTCCACACCCTACGAACGGGAGGACGTTTGAGCCTCAAAAAATTTAACGTACAGCGGTCCCTTTCTACACGGTGGGTTTTCAGCAGCACTAGGCCAGCCACAAGTCTATGACCTTGACCTCTAGACTACCGTGGACATGCTAGGGTAGACAAAGACCTGTTTGAAAGTCTCTTTTATCGGCACATTCAGCAAGAGCAGACAATGCCTCCACCCATTTCATAAAGGAGCCCAATGATTGAGCAACGGTGTGGAATAAGATTGCATGTGGTTTTGGTGAATCGCGTTTTCGAGCCAAACCATGTAGATGGCCGGGGGTGAATATAGATAAAAATCGAACGCCAACATGACGTCAAAAAATGTGCAGTCTGTAAAACTTTAATTTGTGTTTATTATTTTTACAAGTTATCCCAGCTAATTGTAACATTCATAATAAATTATAAATTTTTTTCTTGCTTTAATTTGAAGTCCTACTTTTTAAATTTTAGGAATGAATGTGTGTGTGTTAATTTGCTCAGTACTTGAAATAACTTTTAAAAATTATTTTCTCCATTGAAAAATCAAGTACAAAATCAAGTAATAATTTTACTTTTTTTTTTAAATAAACACGTGAGATTTTTTCTTAATCGATCGATTTTTCTTAATCGAATTTTTCTTAATTTTCGTTTTCGATCTTTTACATATCCTATTTAACACATATATTGCTAAACCATTTTGGTTTGAAATTCCGCTAGCAACACATATTATATATGTATTATTTTTTTATATATAAATATAAGACAATATCATTTTTTTTTCTTTATAGTAAATTGCTATTTTACCCAAAAAATTGAAAGACTACTTCTGTCATTCGGATAGCCTACCTTGAGTACTTGCTTTAAGGTATCCGACTACGTTCGGAACCGTGATTTTGCAAAAGCGTATAAATGGATAATATTTATGATATTTAGAGTCACTTAGATTAGAAAATGTATTTAAAATTATTTTAAAAATAGTATTACAATAAAAATGATTTAAGTACAATATTTTGACAAAAAATGAACATAAAATGACTCATTTTCAAAATATTCTCTTTTTGTGAAAAATGCTTCTATTAAAATAATATTTTGTCTGCATATAGCTCAAACCTCTATACAGAGGCTCGACTAGAATTTTTGAAATATTCAACTTAGAAGTGGGTTTATCCATGTTTTACCACAACGGAGGGGAGAAATTTTAAGAAAAAAAACGTCGATAATTATTTCAAATGGTTGTAACTCTGAAAAAGAATGTGAATTTTTCAAAAATCATAGCTGAGCCTCTGAAGAAAGGTCTGAGCTATATACAGACAAAATATTATTATAATAGAAGCAATTTTCACAAAAGGAGAACTTTTTAAAAAGGTTATTCTAAGTTAATTTTTTGGCGAAACATTGTATTTAAATAGGTGTTTTTTTTGTCAAAATGTCCTTAAAACAATTTTATACATGTATTCTAATCTAAGTGACACTAAATATCTTGGAAATTATCTATTTATGTGCCTTTTTAAAATCACTTTTCCGAATGTAGTCGGATACCTTAAAGCTATTGTGGAGGCAGACCACACAAATGTGGTTTATGACGAAATCATGATAATCATCCTGAGCATATACATATTACTCTAAAATTTCTCATCACATACAGATAAATCATTTGAAACTTAATTTTTTTTACTGAGCAGAAATTCTGATGTTTCTGCTTGATGAAATTAATTGATACTCTTTGTATGAATTAATAGTATCACTCTCTCTCTGGTATATATTTGAATTGTTTAACTTGAAATAGCCATTATATTTAAGTGTTCCGAAAATTGATATTGTCTTACCGTAACCGTGTAAAAGTGGTGTTAAAAATTATTTCGTAGTTCATTATAATTTCTACTAATATAGTTAAAAGAAGTTGGACAAAAAATAATCAACAACAACTTTTAATCCGATTCTTTTATATTACATTTAGAATAAGGAATAACATAAATGTAACTTTCTCAAATAAGAATACACTTTACGCTACTGATTTTACTTGAATTAATTATGAAACGAAATAATTTATCGTTTCTGCTCAGATATATAACGCAAAGTTTGAAAAATTTCGATGTATCTAGTTGATGTTCTCTTTCATGTGCTAGTGAACTCTGGTATTCGCTACGGGATCTCAAGAGTCTCATCGGATGAAAGGCTTGTAGTGCAACAGTATATATCTCGTCTGATGTTCTCCGCCTAATTATTTTAGCCTTGGGCGCGATACAATTAGAGGGAATTTCTCCATAGCAAATATTATTGATCTTAATATAATTCAGGCTTAATTTTTTTATTGATACTGGTGTCCCCTTATTGGTATCTTAATTCTAATAAGTTTTTCGTGTATATTGTGAATGAAATTATTTTCCAATACAAGAGCTTATTTTTCTAATCAATCAATGAATAATTAATTTTTAAAAAAATGAAATCAATCAATAGACAATACGATTATAGTAAATAATTCTATGAACAGAACTACGGATATATATATATGACATGTTTTGAGCCAGAATCAGAATTAATTCTAAAAAGAATCTTTATTTGATGAAATCTATACAAACTCTGACGCTGAGAGGAGAGAGAAATAGGAAGTGAAAATTAAGTGGGTTAACACTTAAAACACAGATGGGGTAATATCGCGGATTTTATGATTGTACTTGAAAGTTAATCCTGACATATAGGGCTATTCAATATACCAATCTGGAATTAGACATATTTATTGCCTAGGCCATATGTTCGGAAGAAATAAATGGGTGATTAGTTTGATATTTGAAGTGAGTGCTGAATGGGAATTTAATTTTGGATCTAATTTAATTATCCTTACATATATATATATGTATATAACCAACTTATATATATATATATATATATATATATATATATATATAACTACTTCTTCTTTATATATATATATATATATATATATATATATATATATATGTGTGATGATATTATTAATGATATTATTGTGTGTGTGTGTGTGTGTGTGTGTGTGTAAGGATAATTTATAGTAATTATTTTTCACGTAGGTTTTTTTTTTTAATTTTATTATGATTATTCCTCACCTTGAGACATTCATTATTGTTCTCTTTTCTTAGCTTCCTTTTAATATATTATCAGGTTTTTCTACCACGTGTTGTATTAGGCTTAAATTTTCAACTTTTGTACGGGGAAGGTTGGATCCATAAAGCATTGCTAACCCTAATTCGCTGGCCTAATTCATCGACAGCTTTAGAAATCATAATAGGTCTCCAGTTTAGTCCAAAGACTTTTTTGTATCTACATTTGTTGTGTCTGGCGAATTCCAAGTTCTTCCTGCTTTAGCACTGTAGGTTTTTGTACTTCTTCACTTTTACTTTATATTACTATATATGTAATTATATACAGTCGATCCTCTATTTAGCGAACTTTTTCCTGGAACAAAGAACCTATCATATAATTTTCTTCCTAAAATAACCTCCCAATAGTGAAATGCATTTTCTATATAACGAACATTTTCTCTCCTGATTCAGTTTTTTCACTCCGCTTTTTTGAAGTATCTCTGGATATTTCAAGTTATATTTTCTTTTAACTCATTTTATGGGGTTATAAATCTTGAACTGGTTTTATTAGGTACCTAGCTCGGAAGAGCAATAGAATTCTGGGCGTTTTATTCCAGAAGTTCAAATTTCAACCCCCGTCGTCCAGTTCACAGGAAACATCATCGATATACCCTTTCACCCTTAGTGGAGTTGTTTCTTTGCAGTTTTTCTTTCTTTCTTTTTGATAGGTAAGATATAAAAAATAAATATTATTAATTTATACAAGATGGTGTGAATAATTACTTTTTTTAATATATAGTGTTAGGGAATTTAAAATTTGTGTTATATGTGGGGGGTTTATAAAGAAAACTGAAAGATGACCCTCCATGTAACGAATTTTCCACATAACGAATTTCCCATATAACGAACCTTTTTTCGGGATTTAGTGACTTCATTATATAGAGGTCCGATTGTATATATATACATTCGAAACTCCATATTACGAACCTATATATTGTGAAATTTTCTATATAGCGAATTTTTTACGGGTTCAAGAACATTTCACGATTTTCTTCTTAAAATAACCTCCTAAATAGCGAAGTGCATTTTCTATATAACGAAATTTTCCTCTTGGGATTCAATTTTTTTCTTCCTATTTTTAAAGCATTTCTCGACATTTCAAATTATTCTCTCTTTTAACACATTATTGGTGGTCATAAATTTTGAACCGGTTTTAGTGCCTACCTCACCGAAAGCAATTAGAATTCTAGGCATTACATTCAACAAGTGCAAACTTTAATCCCTACTGTCCAGTGCCCTTGAAACATCTACGTTATCCCCTTTCACAATCAGCGGAATTTTCTAGTGTCCTTTAACTAATCTCTGCTCATTTGTAGCGTTGATCAGCCGTATTGGTAACTTCGTTTCTAGTTGCTCAAAAATGTCAAAATGTAAGTTCTTGAGCATCAAAGAAAAATAATTAATTCTTCGGTAAGTGGATAAAGGCGTCAAGAAACTGTCCTTGCAGTTTTCTTTTTTTTTTTTGTAGGTAAGCTATATATAAAATAAATATATACTAATTTACAAAAAGGTGTGAATAATTGATTTTTTTAATATATTGTGTATATATTTAAAATATTTTTTTATGTGGGTTATAAAGGATATTGAAAGAGGAACCTCTATATGAAGATTTTTATATAACGTTCTAACTTTTTTGGGGAATTTGCCGATTTCATTTATATCGGTGAGCTGGCTATATATATATATATATATATATATATATATATATAATGTCAGACCTATATAAATAACGATGCCATAATGATGCCCCAATGATTTAAAAAACATATCAACACCAGCCAGAAAATAAGTAAAATAATTGGTGTAAAAGATTATTCTAGTATTCTACTAATATTGGATGAAAACAGAAACAAGAATCTGACAGGTGATGATTTATTAAAATTAAAAATACCGAAAGAGTCATTGCACTCATATGGAGAAATACACTGGTGTGCAAAACTTAAGCAACAGGTGGGTTTATTGCCATAACTTCACGAAAAATCATTGTAGAGACATGAAATTCTGAAATGAGGGAGAGTATTATGTACGTAAAGGATGACGAAAGCATTGGCGCTGAAAAAGGAGTACAATGCATACGGTATGGAATCAAACAAAAACAAGCTTTATTGAACGCATAGTATCCAACAGGAAGAACAACAAGCAGATATTTCTTAATATGGTATATGTCCTCCCCTTACTACAATGGTTGCTTCGCACGGTCTCACATACTCAGAACCAGCTGATTGCAACACATTTTCTTGAGGTAGGAATTGCCATTCCTCAATCAACATCTGTTTGAGTTGTTGGTTGTTCTCCGGATGATGTAAGCGTGTGGAAAATACGTCTCCCCAAAGCATACCCACATGTTCGATGGGATTTAAACCTGGGGAGCATGCTGGCCAATCCATTCGAGTGATATCTTCACTTTCCAGCAGCTCCTCAACAGCAAGAGTGCGATGTGGCCGTGCATTGTCATCGATAAAAATGAAGTCTGGGCCAATGGCACTTCGGAAAAAGACGCACATGGGGAAGAAGTACCTCCTCACAATAGCGATCCCCGGTTACAGACCCTCTGTCGAAAATGTGAAGCTCAGTTCACCCGTTCAGCATAATGCCTCCCCAGACAAGAACTTCAGGACCACCGTAACGATGTCTTTTCTTGATGTTACTGGGATAGAACCGGGTCCGATCTCTTCCAAATCAAAACGCTTTTGAAATCGCTTCTGGTACTGAACCGACTCTCATCCGTAAAGAGACACGACCCCATTGATCAGTTGTCTAGTTTTTGTGCTCTTTGGCCCACTGTAAACGGTGGCTTCGGTGGCCAACTTTCAACAGGGAGTAGGTCGTTCAGGACGGCAGGCGAACAGGCCCCTTTGTGAAGGAGTCCGGCCACAGTAAACCGCGACACTTGTCGACCCGTTGCTGTACAGAGTTTCGAGCAATGGCGCTTGCTGACTGCTGTCGCCCCTTTTTTTCACCTGCAGGATAATATATCGGTCATCCCTTGCAGTTGTCGACCTCTTTTCACCTGCAGGATAATATATCGGTCATCCCTTGCAGTTGTCGTCCTCGGGCGGCCATCACCAACCTTTCTAACAGCTGTACCCTCCTCTAGCTTTCCGATCATTCTTCCACGTGCGAAATCGTACAGGTGATTTCTTCTAGCCATATTTCACGAACTGACTCACTGGCACTTGTAGCGAATATGTTGAATTGCGTCTCCGTCCTTCATTTTCTTCTACTGTTGAGCAGTGCGCGCTGACATCACGCGTTTTGCGTACGCTCACATCGCTTCTGACGTTTTGTTCCTGATATTTGCATACGCATGACATTTCTGCTGACTTATGTGTTCACTGTACTGATCTCCAGACCTCCTTTTCTGCAATTTCATGGCTATCTGCTAAATTTTTACATTGTTGCTTAAGTTTTGCACACCAGCGTATTATGATTTCTACATCTGTCACAGATTTAGGACAGTGAAATTGGTTTTAGCAATGCTTTATGGATCCCTCCCCACTCCCCGTTCCGCAAAAATTTTTGGCATAATAGAAAAATAGTACTTTTTTGGAAAATTAGGTCTATATCTATCTACACGTGGGAGGAACATATAACAGTAAAAATTAAATGAATGTAGGAATAATGATAATAGAAAAGATTTTCCCTATAGAGATGAATATTAAAAGAGAATTTCACAAATTCTTAACAAGAAAAACCAAGATAAAAACTTACATGTATTTATGCTAACAAATATATATATACATATTTTTAAGACGATGTTTCCAAATCAGAACTCACACGCTAAATGACGTGTTCAATGTTGAAGCGTATATATATATATATATATATAGGACAATTCTCTACAAACAAGACATAATATCCAAACAATAACATTCGACAAACACATAGACAGCAGGAAAATCATACAATGAAGGAGAAAAGAGTAATCGAGATTATAAATATAAAATGGATGCTGCAGTGTTATGAACATTACTGACTTAGGACAGCTATTATATAAAAATAATTTTATATAGCAGTATTGAACATGTTTTTCGGCCAGCCAACCTTCCCCTTTTTTGTAAATAACACTGGAGCAAAAAACCTTGTTATTGACACACACACACACTATATATATATATACATATACATGTGTGTGTGTGTGTGTATGAAATGATTTCACTTGACTTAAGGTATCCGAGTATGTTCGGAATCGCGATTTTAAGAAGGCGCATAAATGGATAATTTTCATGATATTTAGTGTCACTTAGATTAGAATACATATATAAAATTATTTTAAGTACTTTTTGGCAAAAAATATTTAAATATATACATTTAGCAAAATTAACTAAGAATAACTTTTTCAATGTTTTTGTGAAAAATGCTTCGATTATAATAATATTTCGCCTTTTGGTATTCGCGACCTCTGTACAGAGGCTCAACTATGATGTTTGAAAATTCACATTATTTTCTGTAGAGTTTACCAATTGCAATACAATTGGACAAGATTTTCTTAAAAATTTCTCCCCTCTGTTGTCGTAAAACATGGATAAACCCACTTCTAAGTTAAATATTTCAAAAATTCTAGTTGAGCCTCTGTACAGAGGTCTGAGCTATATACAGGCAAAGTATTATTATAATAGGAGCATTTTTCACAAAAGGAGAATAATTTGAAAATGGGTCATTCTATGTTCATTTTTTGTCAAAATATTGTTCTAAAATAATTTTTATCGTAATACTATTCTTAAAATAATTTTATACATATTTTCTAATCTAAGTGACACTAAGTATCATAAATATTATCCATTTATACGCTTTTGCAAAATCACGGTTCCGAACGGAGTCAGATACCTTAAGGCATTTTACAAAAGAAATCTATTAATTTGTTGCAGTCGTTGAAATAATTAAAAGGCTTGATATATCGATTCAACACAGGTAAAGGTGTGATAAAAAATACAACATAAACTAGAGCCGCTTTAATTGCATTTTCCAATGCATTCTCAAATAGCTCTTGAGACAGCAGCTTTTTACAATTTTAGTTATTCAAAAACATTTATAATCTTATGATTTCCGGTACAGGATTTTGTGATAGTATCATCATACATGAATAATGGACGATTGCATCATCTTGTTTTCAAATTAACGTGGCAGTTCTTAGGAGATAAAATTATTATTCCCCGTAAGGCACAGGTAAGCTAAAAATTAACTATTACATGAAATCCTAAAGAGTGTAAAATGATTATGAAATAAAATTGCTCGAGGGAAAATTTGGGTAAATTATTATGTATATTACAAACACACAATTAAGAATCTGAAATAATAGCTCTTAACACGAACATTTACTTATTGTCAAATGCCTTTTACGAAATGCAAAATGGTTAAAAAAATAAAACAAATGAATATGCATCACACTTGAGAAAATTTTAAAAATCATAGGGCAGGAGTTTTAAGCTCATGAACAAATTTATGCACAAATGCATGCAAACCCGCATGCATTATACTGCATGATCCTTGCATCTAAAGTGTACCATTAATATTCCTCGAAGTAAAATTTATTTATTAATTATATTGTATTTTTATATTCTTTATTTCAAAAGCCTTAACCAAAAATTCTTATTAAAATGAAAAAGTAAGAGAAAGATTTAAAGTCCCAACTAATAGAAAGAAAAAAATTGTACTGAAAGCATTTCAGAGTTTTTCACGGAATAGCTTACTAAAAATATATTAAAATATTCCCAACGTATTTCAGAGAGCTTAAACCTGAAAACAAATTCTCTGGAATATCAGAATTACTTGGCGGATGGATTTGCCCCTTTAATCTAACCGAAATAGAAATCATATGGAGTATGATGAAACAAATACTTTAAGAGCCATATGACAAAAAGGATATTATACTGAAATTTCAAAACAGTTATTTCTTCTTTACAAATAGTAATGTAATAATGAATATTTAAAAAAAGTATATAGTAGAATTTTTTTTTTATCTAACAAATCTTTTTATCAAAACTTATTTTAGAATAAAAAGTTTTTATACATAGCCATAATACTGCAGCTAGGGATATCAACATCGGACAAAAACTGCACAATACCGGTATTCGGTATTTCTTAAATATTAATACTGGGATAACAGTTTTTAACACCGTTAATAGAAATTTTGGAAAAAGGAAGAAAACAAAGGTGTTTCCTTGTCTTATTAAAGAGCGTAAATATCAGAAAAAATAATTTATACCTTATAAACTATAACAGTATATAAAGAATCACAAAAAATTAAAAGAACATCTTGTTTATTTAAATCACAAAAAAGTGTAAATCTCACTAGTCACTCTCTGGAATAGTTACAAATTTTTTAAATGCTGTCTTAAAAACATAATGCACCATCTTATATAGGTATACAAATACTCTCCACTTTAAAAAAAATATTGAAATATTACGCACTTTCATCACAACAACTACCTTGCTTTCTCAGATACAAATATCAGACTACGAATTCTGCGCGTGTTCAGGTGTAATGGGGTAGTTTTGGCAAGCCTCCTTGGATGATTCATTTGTTTTATCACTTCTCTTAATTATATGATGCAATTTTATGTTCACAGTCTATTTAATTTCACCCGTTGGGGTGACATTTCATTTTTAAACTTTGCGAATAATTTTGGCGTTGGTCCTCAACATTTTGAACTTCGGTGAAGTGAACAGTACGGCACCTAAGCCGATCCACCTATCTCCGAAATTCCACTTAACACAGCGTTTCTCAAACTTAAAGCCTACCCCAGAGGGTGCTTATATATTGAGAAGTTGTATGTTAAAAAGATATATATATATATATATATATATAATATTAATTAACTGAAAGTAGACAAACAAAACACATTCTGACATAATAAAAAGTAAAGTTAACATTTACACTGACACTGATATAATACGCTTACAGATGTATCAGTACTGCACAAGGTGTTTTATAATTAATTTGGCAATACAAAGTTAAGAACAAATTTAATAAGTTTCAGTGACTCCTTGGACTTGCCATATATAAAATTATATGCAAAAATTAACACTTATCTTGATAATTCGTCCAGTTTATAAGTAACCCCTTAATTGCCGGTTAAAAGTTACGCAATTCGCTCCCCAATAACTCCGTTTTCCACGTAGGCGCACGTATGTGATGTATTGAAATAAAGGGAATAAATAAGGATATAAATAATTGAGGAATAAATAAGGAAATCCTATGACATAAGTAAATCCTTCGCGAACACTGTCAAGGTCATTTTATTTCATTCCAAAGTCTTCGGAATAATTTTATGGATAGCGGCGCACATAAAAGATCGTACTTCGAAAAAACGTACATATACGTTCGGGGTATTTAACGCACTCGTTAAGTGAGACGTATATATACGCCTGTGACACTTAAGAGGTTAAATTCGCATTATAGATTTATCTTCAAAGTATACTATTATTGAATTCAATACATAGTTATTTGTATGAAGGGGGGGTGATGAAATTTATGATTGAATGTTGGGTCGTCAAATACTGAATGTTCGAGAAGCACTGACTTAACACCAACGCCAATATATTGAGCCTCGACAGATTTAATATGCTCAAGCCCTTTTACATAGTAGGCCTTAAGTGGTACTAGGAGTTGAAACATCGATTCAATGAGCTTGAGACCACGACTGGTTAATTACAGGGCACGTTTATTTTAAAAATAAAAGCCTCCATTTATGTGTCAAAGGGATTGTTCTAAAATAGTGTGGTTACAGTAATCTAGTGGTCAAGATAACCGACTCATGTCCATCTTGTAATTATTTCCGGCCCATTGCCACTGAAGACCCATTGTGTAGGAAGGAAGGCGATGCACACTGAATCTGTGGACGCTCAAACGTCCTCCCATGGGTGTGGTGGGGAAGTTAGGAGAGGGGTGTGCTTGCTCAGGTGTAGTCCTAAGCCAGTGGTTTACAAAGTGGTCTCTACGGTCCTCAGGAGAGTCCCCGATAATATTCAGATTCCTTGAAAAATTAAAATTGGTTTGAGGGTCCCTGAAGAATGTCAGAGGTCGGCGTAAAGCCAGTACCGTATTTTACTTCATATTCATGTAAATTCCCAACATTTTTATACCTCATGCATTTATGTAGCTTTTTCACTAAGTGGGGAGGGGAGGTCCTTGGGAAAGCGTTGCCTAAAAAAGGGCCCGTGGGCAAGTTTTGACTATAAAAAGAGTCCATGGGTTAAAATAGATTTTGAATCACTGTCCTGGACCATAGTTCAAAATTATTAGGTCTGTCAAAGAGTAGCTGAATAGTGTGAAGTTAATACTCACTCACTCTCTTAAAATAGTCCCGAAAGATTCAGTAAACTAACATAAATTGCCTGGAACCTGATGTTTATAAATTATTTAAGAGAAACACAGATTTTAATCCAGTTAGTCTTAAAAGTTCCATTTCCTTTAAAATTTTATTATTGTAAAGACCAAGAACTATTAAAGTTATCCGTAGTTCATTTTAAATTTTCTATTCAATACCACAACCAGACCACATTCCTGATTCTTCAGCCAGTGTTGCTTATAACTGATTACTACAATGTTCAGCGTTGATAGGATGTACAGATTGTCTTCGAAGTTTCTAGTTACTAAACGGCAATGAGTGATACCTTAGAAACTTATGACCAAACACATAGTAATCGCAGAAAGATTAGGTTATTATTACCGCGAAGGATGTGAGAATCGTTGGAATATGTACAATTAGAGATTTCTCCATCTTTTAGAAAATAGTATTGATGATTACGGTATAGTGTGAACTTGAAATTATTTTAAACATTAAGGTACTATATATGTTGTTTTAAGTATTAAAAATGAGAGAGAAATTTAGGAACTTACAATGAGTGGCTCTTCAAATATATTAGTGGAATGATGTGCATAAAATATTTTAATGTACGTGCAGTGGATTAATTAGTAAGACTAATTTGAAAAGTTTGCAGTTTTGAGAATTTATTAATACTAACTTTTCTGCGTCATATACTCCGCAAGCGCAAACTCATTACTAAAATATCTTAACGAAGGTGTCTCAAAAATTAATTAAAGAACTTTCTTTAGCTATAATTCTGTAAAACTCACTTTTCTTTAAGTAACACTTTATAAAATGTCCACCTCTTTATATAAATGGTAATCAAATGACGGAATGAAACTTCTGTTATAATATATATATATATATATACATATATACAGAGAGAGATTTTGGAGGTTATTTCCTTTTTGTCAAAATATTATATAAATAATTGAATTATAAGTCATTTCTATGAGCCAAACTATATTGAAGCTGGTTTAAAAAGATTTATTGAATATTTAAAATGGAATTAAGTCAAACTAAGGAGAATTTTAAACTAGAAGAACAGGATTAAAATAATTTGAAGAATTCTGAAGAAAAAAACCCATCAGTTTTGTATAAATGCTATATTCTCAAGTGCTTATAATATTACTTCATTTAAAATTTTGGAAAAAATTATTTGCTAGATATATAGTCAGTTATTCCAGGCATAAAAAAGTATTTAGGAGTTATTATTTGAAATGTCCAATTCTGTATGAGAAATTTAAGTATTCACTCTATCAACATTGATAGAAACAGAGAATTTAATGAATTTTTTAAATACTATTCAATTTACTTGAAATTCTTAAACTAATTTCTTGATAAAAAATACATTAAAAATTAATTCTCTGAAAAGATTTAATACCCTAACATTCGGATTCAAAAATAAATAAATACTTTAATTGTAAAAAAGAATGCATTTTTAAATATTTATTACGTCTCTATTAAAACTCATAGTATAATTCTACATGTAAAATCATTTCTGAAAATTTCCTTTGTTTAATTATAATATATGCATTCATATTTGTTTTCTTTAAAAGAGCCTCAAAGAAAGAAAAAAGTACTTGAAAAAACAAAATGCTAATTTGTCAAAAATTATCAAAAAAAAAAATCCTTGAATTTTAAAACAATGCGAAAGAAATTGAAATCCTCATAAAAAATATATATGCATAAAACCTATTTAACTCCAACTAATCTGATGAAATTGTTTGAACTCCAAATTATATAATTTTAAAAGTACAATAACTGGAATAAAACTTAATTATTCAACGAAAATTTTAAAATCAAATGTGCAATTACAAACACCTACAAATAAAATTAAAATTTTTCCTGAATAAAAAAAGGCTTTTTAATTCTCATTAGTTATTTTGTACATGCTTTTCATTTTAAAGCTCTATTCTTCTATGCAAGGCGATTAGAAAACCTTCCATATTTTTAAATTTTGTTTTAAAAATTTAATTCCACCTGATAGTTTTATTACTTATTTTTCTTCTTACTTATTACTTATAAAAGCATACATATTACACAGCATACAACTACTTATAAAACGTAAAGAAAAAAAAAACATCGATTTAATTTATTTTTAATAAATTATTTAATTTACACACTTGTCCGCAACAAATAAGAATAATTTCCCTATTTATTAGTATATAATACTAATTTTAGTATGAATCTAGCAATTTCATATATCGGCACCAATAAATTAAGATTCGTCTTTTATATATTTTGAAATAATAGATAAATGTTTCTGAATAAATATTTATTTGGGAAACATATTTATTCTTTTTATAAGTACAGAAAGTACGGATTGTAATAAATATATATATTTATATAACATTTACTTCATATCACACTCGTTACCGTTTGATCTTTTATGAATAGAATAGAAATCTTAATTAGGTATACAACAAAATGTCATAAAATACGCTCTATTATCGTAAAAATTAATTGTCTACTTACAGTTTGAAGCCTCCTCTCCGTACGAATGGCGTGAAGAACAACAGCATTTCCGAAAAATGTCATTAAACACAACAGGCAGAGAATAACAGCTGTGGGAACACCAAGCAGCGGATTTTCTGTTAGAAGACCTCCAGTGGTATCCTCAAGCACCTCACTGCTGTTCAGAAGATCGAAAAAGGTGGGATAATCTTCCATTTGTAATGGATCAAATTTCAATGAGAAATTTATTATTCTTACTGATTTATTCGAAACATTCGTCTTGTAGTACTGATTTTCTAAACTTTTTTAAAGTTTTGATTTCGATTGAAATTTTGGGTACTTTAAGAGAAAAAAAATTAAAAATTTCCTAACGCTAGATGAAAATTTTGATGAAAAATGTACAATAAAATTTAATAATGATCTCATATTTTAAATAAAATGCTAAATACAAATGAGATAATTTTTGCGTATATGGAATGTATAATTCACAAAATTCTTATTTGTGTTTTTTTTATTTTTACTTTCTCTAAATTTCTTCCGAAAACTTTCAGAAACTATTGAAACTTATTTCCACATCACGTGTTTTTACATCTTTGAGCAAAAATTAACCGAATTTTTTCTGAAAAAAAAGGAAACAAACAAATTTTCATCTAGCGAGAAAGAAAAGTAATTGCCTTGATCAAAGGGCATAAATAGTGTCCGGTTTCCTGAAGTCCGGGACAGCCCAGATTGTTCGAGCGAGGGACGAGAATGACAGGAAAGAAGTCTAGCTTTGTATTCCTGGAGACTGTGAAGTCAGATGGCGCTGTAATCGAAGAATCACCCCCTTTTCTCCCCCACCAACCGCAACAAGCGCTTCAATCCTTCGGAAGTTTCGCGGTTTTCCATTCTGGCTTTACCACAGGGCATGCGCTTGGATCTCCTAAAACGTATTGGATGAAATTATTTTCAATCGCATCAAAAAAGTCAAGAGCTACTTAGTAACTAAAAATAATTTCTCCAGCTTTTTTTTCAAAACTCCATAAAAAGATTAATTTTTTTAGGTTCTAAAACCTTTAACGAAAAAGCTCTTCCATTTCCTTATGAATAACAAAGATTAAGGATTAGAAAATCCTAAGGTGTAATAGTTAATACCGATTCCTGAACTATTATTTCTGGTTTTAAAACAAAAAGTTATTTTTTTAATTGATCTACCATTTCGAAGTTATTAAAATAAATATTTTATCCGCATGTTTTTAAGGGAACGTTTCGAGTTTCATAATAGATGCAATTTGTTTTTGAAATCCTCCAAAGGACATTTGTAAGCAATTACAAATAATTGTAACTTAGCTTTTTTCATTTAATCCATTTTATACATCTTCAGACGAATGAAAAGTTTACTTTAAAAAAGTAAAGTGTGAAATATATGGAAAATCATATTGTTTCTAGTTACGTTAAAACATTCCATTCCTGCCCATTACATTCCCCCTTTCAAATTATATCCATACTGATGTTTTAAATATTAAATATACATTCGCTAGGCATATAGATTTCTATTAAATAATGCATAACAAACATAATTCGTGACTTCCAAAGCTCCATCAAACTTTTAAAAAAATTATTTTTATCACTCCCTGATCATTTATTAAATACACGATAGCAAATTATTCATTTAATATGCTTTTCTAACACATCATGTTTCTATATTTGATATTAATTAAGTTTAACATTTCGATAATTTTCAAAATTTCATCCGAGAACAAATAATAAAAAAGCTCCTGTCAATGTTTAATTGAGATATTACTTAGTGGCTCTAATTTAATTAATTTTCAGAAAAGCAATTTGTCTTGATATATATAATTTTAAATAAATTGATAATAATCAAATAGTTACAAACTCCTTATTTTCAATATAATTAAGTAGTGACAAAATGATTTTAGCAAATATAGTCTTAATTTCACACTTCATATCAAATATTAAATATATTGATGCAGTTATTGAATAATTTGCTTGATGGATAATTACTTCATGCCATTCTGAAGTTATTAACGATGCGCGTGCCAAGAAATAATAAGTTAATTGGTAATCTCGTTAGCCTCAATGAAGATTGAGTGAGTTTTATATGTAATTAAAACTTTGATAAAGATATAAACTGTGCTTAATTTAAGTCGATGGATCTCAAACATCCGTAAATTAAAAATCAGTTAGTTAATATCCAAACTGATTTTCGTTACATCTTTCGTAGAAATTTTCGAAATGTTAGTTACAAATAACTCAATAACTAATTTAACAATACTTTTGTAAATTTAATCTTTTAAATTCAATTTCACTCTTTTAAAGAAATATATATATATATATATATATATATATATATTATAAACATTGTATTAAACTTCTTATTGTAAGCAAAATCACTGCACTTTTTAAGATTGTAGTATTAGTTAATTATTTTTGAATGTTTAATATGTAACATATTTTTTGTTTCACATACGCTTTATGAATTTATTCTTTTTAATACCAATATTTTCTAGAAAATTCAAATCATTTACTTATTTTTTAAAATAATGAACATAGTTTGAGTTGATTTATTTAGAAAATTCGTTAAATATGTAAATTTGATTGCTACACTCGAATATTGATATTGATTTTTTATAAATATTACTATTTTCCCTGGTTTGTGCATTTTGGTGTATATATATATTAAAATTTTTAAATATTTTTATTTGAAACTTATATTTATTTGATTTGTGTACATTACAAATAATTATGTAAATTAATATCAGCTTTAATATTATTATTTCGATTTACTTTCTACACATATGGCTTGTAAATATTATTTCCGAAACATGTTTTAGAGGAAGCGAGGTTCAATATTACATTATCCATTCAAAAAATTATTTATGTGCATTTAAGCTATGAAATGTCGTGCTGCGCAGTTAAACCAAATACTGACAGGTAATTACAATGTATAAGTTAGGTATGTTCCCTTGCAATTTTGGATCTCCAATGACACGGTTTTGTCTTGATTATTTTCTGCTTGATTGGAGGCATTTTTCCTTGAACTTTTGAATTCAGGAGATTTCCTGATGTGCAAAAACTTCGCTTCACACTTTTCATTTTTATTTAACACAAAGGAACATTGTTGATACTTTTTTTTCCTTTCTAATTGCATTTATTTACTTATATTTGTAGTAGAATTTATTATTTTTATTTTTGTTATGTTTTAGTGTAGTAAGCTATAAAAAGAGTTGGGAAATATTTTTTTTTTATTGTTAAAAGCTGAATATATCAATCTAATACTATAGAATACTACTTTTTTAAGTCCCAGAACTCAAAATTTACTAGCAGGATTATAAATTTAGTGCAATTGTTGATGCACATAAAATCAAATACCTGAAAATATTTGTATTATATCTTTTGAAGAAGTTTGGTTTAAAATTTAATGAATTTTTTAAATCAGCTAATAAATGTATTCATTTTCATCAAAGTTTGGTTTTCTTTGGTCTATTAACATCAATATATTTTTTGTAATTTGAGAAAAGAATTGAAACGTTTTAAATAGTAACTCTACTCTTAAAAATTACGATATTAAATTGCGCGGACATATGTGTAAATGTGTGTTACGTCTAAATCCCTATATGGAGCTTCAAAAATATTTGAAATGGCTATGGAATGTCTTAGCCTTGATAAACGAATATTCTTCTTTGTTGAAAATCTAACACGCATAACAAGACATCTTCCTGTTCTAAATTTTGGAGAACCATTTGTCGTGAAGTATCCTTTTAGATACAACAAATGATATAGATTCATCAATTTTGTATTTATATGTAGACAATTTTTTTAGTGTATCACAGACACTCAACTAGCATTTGTGATGATTACTAAGAAAGCTATGCAAAATCCCACTAATTTATAGCAATTGTGCTAGCATGAGTATGAAAATGATAATAATAATTGATCATAAACCAGAACAGTTCTGAAACACAATGAAATAAAGATTTGCATATAGCCTAATCAGATAATTTTTACTTCTTTTTTGCATAGTTAAAGTAGAAAAAATTCCACAGAAATTATGAATGAAACGATTATCAATAGATAATGAATATTTCATTTCAGCAGCTGCGCTGTTAAAAGCAAGTCATCTCGATTATTTAATAAAAATTTCATAAGGAGATGTAGAGATATAAAAAATGAATATTGAATGCTTCTTTCAGTAATGATCTCTTTAAAATAATGGATGTGGCCCTTATTGAATTATCTCCTACGTCAAAAATATTGAGAAGTTTAAAATATTGGACCTAATTATTTATAAAAGAAGTATTGTATGTATAAGTTATCTAAACGGCACATTTTCCCCAATTTGATTTAATTCAAATGATAGGAAATGAATAAAAAGCTTTATCTTCGTAATTATACTTGTTATTTTCCAGTATATGCTACGAAATGATAAACAAAATTACATCATTTTAGATTTTTATTCAATAATAAATAATCATATAAATTTTTGAATACCAAAAAAAGAATAGGTCATTATTAATAGCTAATCTTATCTTTAAATATTATTGGTTACTTTTATTCCTACCATGCGAAATAAACATAACATAAACTCAATATGCTATATAATACGGATATTAAGCAAACAGTGGGCACAGAACAATTATTTTAAAGTAATAAAGACGTTACTTAAAAATGAACCCAAACTGTGTTTTAAAAGGAAACACATTTTATGATTAAAAAGTAATTATGATAATTTTCTATAAATTTATGATAGTGTGCAACCCATCTATGTAGTAATAAATGTATTTGTTCTATAAAAGGGACTATGTTGTGATTTACTATAATTAGGCAATTAAAAATTAATTTTCTTAATTTCATATTTACAAAGATAGTGATTCCTTCTTTATTTTAAGAAGTGATGAACGATAATTCATGATTTTCTCAATTTATATTGATATGATTTCATTATTTGCAGCATGATTC
Source organism: Trichonephila inaurata madagascariensis (assembly GCA_019973955.1). Classification (NCBI taxonomy): domain Eukaryota; kingdom Metazoa; phylum Arthropoda; class Arachnida; order Araneae; family Nephilidae; genus Trichonephila; species Trichonephila inaurata. Next base: position 400,426 of record BMAV01027473.1, on the reverse strand, counting down.
ATAATTTAAATCATGTTCTTCAAATATTTTCAAAAAATGCTAAAAATAAATTATTACGATAGATTTTTTGGGGTTATTTTTTGTTATTTCGTAATATTTTATCGTTCAATTACATATGAGAAATAAACACAATTAATTTCACGGAAAAAAAGATATATTCAGTATCATGCAAGCAGTATCAATCAAATTTTTTTAAAAAAGATGTTTTACATGTCTTTAAAATTGTGGTTAAATATTCCATGCATGATTGACTGTCATTTGAACAATACAACATTTTTGTCTGAATAATAATAATTCTCAGAATTAGTTCACCTTTTAAATGTTTTATTTCTCATATCGGAGATAAATCTTGTAATGCTACATTTCATTAAAATGAGAGAGTCCATGCTACTAGTGGTAAATTAACTATGTCAATTTCGAAAGGTGGAATGGTTCATTTTTGAGTTGCTGACTTTATATTATTTTAATTTCAATTATTTATTTATACATTATCAATCGAAAATATACAGATTTATTCATATTCTCTCTCAGGTTCCAAAGCTCTATAGGAAAAAGAATACAGCAAAAAAGAACAATTAAAAAAATAAAGAAACAACTCAAGTTTTATTTACATACTTTACAGGTATTATGTGTACAGGATTATGCATTCATACATGAATGCGATAATCCAGTTCTCCTGCCGTACTCTACTCAACATGATATTATCAATGTTATTGAGAACACTTGTTATCCTCTCCATGTACTTCATAATATCCGTAAGCTTCTTCGTATGATACCGAGTCTTCATATCTCTTTTTCCGTGTGAAGTAGAGGAGGCATGAAAGGATAATATATGAACTCAGTATAGTATTGTCAATAACGTTGACAGTACTATACACTGAGTTGAATGTAGCAGGAACTACAACTGCATTGTTGTATCTCTTGTAACCAAAGTTTCACACTTAGAACACTTATAAAATATGAAAATAAAACTTAAACTGTTTCTTTACTCTTTCAATGTTTTTTTTTCAGTTTATTATTATCATTGTTGTTATAGTGCTTCACTTTGAGATCCGGAAAAGAAGGAGCTCACTTCATGAAAGTCACATAATTAAAACAAATTCCTTTTTCCAAACTTGTTCTCCTTTGAATTCAAAACATAAATAAAACTTAAAGCACTAGTTGTTTTATTTGTAAAACATTGATAAAATTTTTAAATTTCATAATTGGGTAAAATACTAAAATGTTATAAAAAAAATTCTTCAAAAAGATTTTAAAATTTTAAAAAATATTATAGTATGCACATACTTTTAAGTAAAATACATTTTGTATACCGAAGTGCGTTATTATTGTTGATAAAAATATAATTTTTAAGAGAAAGTATCTGCAAAGAGCAAAAGTTAGCAACAACGAAGTGCATGAATTGATTAACTGGAAACACGTGTGATTGCTTTTATACTGTGACTATGACGTCACGTGAGTTTTTGAACCGATTGGCAGGAAACACCTTGTCATTGTCATATGACTATGACGTCACATGAATTTAGCCCATTACGAATAACCCTTTATTGTTTCCGAAGTTCCTATTTATACCAGTAGTGAAAGAAAATTAAAAGTTGTAAGCGGTTTTATAATTTGATTAAATTATTAATATTGCACAGTAACATTATAAATTAATAAAAATTAACAACGGTTGCATGATTCATACAAACACTGCAAAATTTAAAAACAATTATTATTTTTTTCCATTAGATATTTAATTCGTTTCACATAATTTATGGATAGTTTCTTTTTTAAAACATGAAAATTATTTTTTTTGCAATGCTTCTTTTGACAACTATTGAAAGTAACTCTAAAAAATTTTAAATACAGAAAAATTGTGAAAACTACCTTCTAAATTATGTAATACTAATGTCTAAAAATTAAAATTTATTAATTCAGAGTTTTAAATGGGATACTTTTTTATTATGCGTTCATGTGCATGTGTAAAACAGTGAGAGAAAAAGAAAGAAATAAATATTGATTCATCTAACTAAAACCTATCTTCTATTTTGCAAAATTTGATTTTAAAGACGTTTAAATATTTTTTATTTTTTAAAAAGAAAATTTTTAGTGACTGTGTTTCGTAAAAATATATTTACAATTAATTTTATTAGAAAAAAACTTCAAAAATCCGATGATTATTGAATTAATCTAAAATGTAAGTGTAGGTTATTTACATGGTCATAAATTTTCACTTTTTAAAATCAAAATTTTTTATGAATTATTTATGAAATATAATCTAGTTAAATGCGATAGGACTCGCTCAAAGGACAGTCCAGACATATTAATATAAGGATTTTTTTAATATTTTTTTTCTTATAAGTATTGGTATTAAAAATAATTCAAATAAAAAATTAACTTCATCTCATAATAGAGTTATTGAAAATATTTTGCACAAAAACTTATTTTAGCTAAACAGATTGAATGGAAAAAGATTTTTTTTTGCAATATTTGAACGGGAATTATTAAATAAATTTTCTTTTGATGCTAATAATCCATTTTAAAGAGAAGTATGAAGATATAAAATTTCCTGTCAAATATTAACTTTTTATTTTATTTCGAGCTTGTTTGAGAGCTAATTTCGAACTTTATAATACTTTCATCCATACCACAGGGAAATATTTCTCTTTTGACATTATTAGCTTCTGCGTATGACATGCTTATAGTTAGAAGTTTTTGTGGATTTTATTCTCGTAAATACACTCAGTAAAACGTAAACAAAAATAATAGCTTATAAAACAGGCAGTATTAATTTTTCTTTCTGCTTTTCTGCAGCTAAATTTGACCATCTTTAGGTATTTATATATAAGTAGAGTCAAAACTCCGTATAACGAGCCTCTGTTTTACGAATTTTTCTATTTTTATAAGTTTTTCCTGAAACGAAGAACATTTTACTATATTTTTCTTAAAATAAGTTCCAATAATAGCGAGATGCATTTTCTATTTAATGACATTTTTCTCTTGTAATTTGATTTTTTTTCTCTTTATTTTTAAAATATTTCAGAATAATTTTTTCAACTTATTTTCCCTTTTAACATATTTTTAGTGATCAATAACCTTCGACTGATTTTACCTGGTACCTAAATCATTGTTTTGACACTACTATGTATCTAGAATTAACACTACCACTCTCTAATAACAAATAGCAACAATATTTACAACTTGTAACTACTCACACCTTATTTATTACAACACTATACCTCACACCTTATACATTAATCAACTATATCAAACCTTATACGTTAGTCAACTAACCACTCCTTTACTCAGTAATATTTACTCACTTAACTCTCCCCCACTCTTGGAGATAACGCCGCTGTTGAAACAGTGCCATCTATAGCCTTAACAAATCTAAAGCATTGAAATTGTCGTAATTTTTTAAACAAAAAGCTCAAGAAAAATTAACCGATTGTGTCAATAATTAAATTTAAGGACGCTTGTGACAGTGTATGCTTAAAATTAGAAAATATATTTAAGAAATACTTTAATCTTGATATAAAGTTATTTCTTTAATTGAAAATAAAGTGCATTTCTGTACATTGTGTGTGTGTGTTTTTCATGTTCCTCTTGAGGATTTCTTTTTGATAAGTAAAATATATAAAATGAATAGATATTAAATTTTTCAAAAAAAATTCTGAACGCTTCATTTTTTTTTAATTTTTATTTTTATTTTGATAATATACAGTGTTTATGAGTTTATATATAAAAATTTGTTTATATGGTTTCAAAAGTATATTTAAAAGTGAATCCATATTTGTTGAATTCTCCATATAACGAACTTATTTTCGGGATTTAGCGACTTCGTTAAATAGAGATCCGACTGTATATATGTATTATTAATTAAATGTGTTTATGTACTGTTATTGTTATAAATCAGAGAAATGAATTATGTGAATTGTGAATGAATCAGTATATGTCTGCATATGACCTAGCAGCAAATGTCTAACGCATAGACATTTGCTGCTAGGTGAGAGTCCCCCAGTATGCGACTTTTGTCAATGTAACCTTTCCATTTTACACATTTTAATAGAACGTCCAAAATATTCATCTAAAAGAAACACCTTTTTTAAAACCAATCTTTTAACTTTGACTGATTTGATTGGGGAAATACCCCATCCAAACCTTTTTGCATTTTTACGTTCAATTAATGTTTTACATGAAATATAATTTTCTTAAGGATTTTGTGTACCATTTGATTTTTCTTTTTAAAAAAGAGATATCTATAAAATCTTACATTTATGCATTTTTAAATATTTTGCTTAATTTTATATTTTTCTTCCGACATTTTAAAATACATTTTTATATTTATGTATATATTTTATTCTTGTTTATATTTTTAAAATTTTAATATACTAACGAATGTGTGGTGCAGTATAGCCAAACGTGGCTCTTGCTCCAAAAAAAAATCATCAATCAATCAATCAATCAGAATAAATCAGAGACCACCGCAGTATAGTTTAGTAGTTATGGTGACAGACTTTTTGTATGTGGTGTTTCCTTCAAGTTGCAGATTAAATTATGTTGCCTCTAAAGAAAAGGTGTGTTGAAAGGTCGATGCACACATTAAATCTGTCTGTGTTTGAAGGCTCTTGCTCGCATGATATCGGCATTTTCACTTGCATAAGGTATACAAATTACAATGTCTTTTGGAAATAACCATCATGTTGCTACAAAGCGCAATATTATCGAACTGTCAATAAATATGATTAATCAAAAACGTGTTAATGAGATCAAAGAAACAGATAAGTAAAAGCTTCGCATGTTTTCATTAATTCTGCATCAAGATTTTGAGTATTTTATTGCAATTTCTAAGAGGTAAAAAACAAAGATTTTCCTTCTTTTTTTGTGCAAACTGATTTATTTTTATCTTCTCTCTTTGCACATAATAAATATACTATAAAAGCATTTAAAAATTATTTACTTCCTTTTTTAGGAATGTTTATATAGTATATTTAATCGTCAGCTGAAACATTATAACAGGATATAAATTATAAATTGAAATTCTATTTTAGAATCCTCTTCATCAAGCTTATATCCATTAAGTCAACATATTTCAATTCTTACTATTAGCTCACACTCTCTCTAAATATATTTATTTTATCTTGATGGAATTTTCAGTCTTTAATAAAACACATTTTGAAGCGTTCAATTGAGCTGAAATTTTATATATTACATGATTATTTTGAATGACAATACATTCATTTCATTATAATTAATAAAAATTAATTGATTAAAACTAATTATTTAAAGAATTACAAATATAGCCACGTTGGCATCATTTTTGGAGACTTGTGTCAAAACTTGAAAAAGGTTTTTTCTCACGTTTTAAAGCATACCGTTGAACTGAAATTTTATATACAATTTTATTATTTTGGATGGCAATACGATACTTTAATGATAATTAATAAAAATGAATTACCACTTAATGTTGTGATTCTGTCATATGTATATACATATTTATATTAATTGTAACTATTTAATAAGCAGTAGCTAAAATAAAATTTTTCTTTGTTGATCTAAGTAGGAATTGACTTAATTTTTTTATATTTCTTATATTATTGCAACTGCGTTTATGTGTAATTTGAACATTGTTGATATTGATCCTCTTAACTTTCATGCCCGAGATCATCTCGGGAACGGCACTAGGGCTCCAAAATGTCACGCCCGAGTATTACACGAGGTAATTTTAGGAGTAATTTTTTATGGATTGCGCAGATCACTGTTATCAGGAAATATCCTTTCATCAAACAATTGAAAACGCTAGAGAAAATATTAGAAAATACTTTCACATTTACTAGACAATGTAATCTGGAATTAATTTTTTTTTCAATATAGAAATGCTGTTGAGATGCGTATTGCATTTTTAGAATTTAGATTCTAAGTTGTAGAAGGTTTTTATATAAATAGTATGATACAGCTTCTGGACAATATTTGCTGGCAGACCATCTACTGTAGACAATCCTGCCTATCCGACTAAACAACATTTTACATCATATATTCCTATTTCTGCTTCGAAACATTAGCCTGCTAGACTCTGAAAAGTTTGTCGTTCAAAAAAGACTATAAATGGAAGAAAGATAAGAAAAGACACACTGATTTTGTTTTAATAATTGCGGAGTTGGTCAGTATTTAGAAAAGAGTTCACAATTATATACCACACAAAACTGAATTATTGAACTACCAATAAGTACTTCATTTATATTAAATTTTATTTTATTTTCTAGGAGATAACGCTTCACTGGAAGCAAATTTTACCCCTGCAACGCTGTGGGGTATCCCACTTCAATCAAATTTGCAGTTGCTATAAAACCTAAACCTATTTATGCAAGAAATTCAAAATATCAGTTTTTAACTTCTAAGTATATTTTATTTTGGACTAAACATTTGATTTTTACAATAAAAGAACTGACAATTTATATATCCAATTCCTCAAAATAACTTGACAGTTAAAGGGTTAATAAAGAGAAAAATATGTATTCTTATGCCATTTACAAGCACCAACAAATCGTTCTAATATATGTTTTACCGAAATTGCTATGAAAGTTTGTGAAAAGAAATCAACCTAATATGGCATTATGCTTTGTAACAGAACTTTTGTTAAATAATCAATATTAGATTGCAGTAATAAATAATTCATATCTTACTAATATTCGATGTTCCAATTTCCCCTCCACCATTCTTGTATAAGAGATTATAAACACCTGTTTCATTTTTTTCCCTTTCCTTCAGCAATCATTATATTCAAACACAAACGTGAGGAGTTCTTGACATCCGGTGTCATATTAATGACTGTAGTCATGCAATAGATGATATTGAGTAAGACTTCTACGCATACTATATCAATAAAAATATATTAATATATGTTTGAATGTTTTGATAATGTATTTATTTAATATAATAATAAATAAACACAATTTTTATAAATCCTATAATGATTCTTATGTTAAGTTATTAGTTTTAAACTTGAAATTGAGGAGAAATAAAAGTTTTGGAACAAAGATAAAATTGAAAACACTTAAAGAATCCGATTACGTTCGGAACCGTAATTTTGTAAAAAAAACTAATATTTTTTTTTATATATATTTAGTGTCTTTTGAATTTTAATATCATTTAAACTTGTTTTAAAACTTTTATTCAAAATAAAAAATAAAATGTATTTTTAAAAAAAAATGAAAACAGAATGACATTATTCCAAGTATTCTGCTTTTTACGGAAAACACTACTATTCTAACAATATTTTGTCTATATATTGCAAGACTTGGCAACATAGTCTGAACTAGGATTTTTGAAGAACATTATATTCAGAATTACTATTAATCGAAATAATGACTGGTTTTTCTCTTTATTTCTTTCCTCTCATATATTAAGCAATGAATATAAGTCCATTTTAAAATATATATTTTGAAAGTCCTGCTTCTTGTTTTTTACCAAAATTCTAGCTTTTTATAGGCAAAATAAAACATTACACAAGCATTTTCCATAAAAGGGATAATACTGTTTTAAAAATGCATTTTTTGTTATAATATTATTAAAGCAATGTTTATGTTTATTTTATTTCAGATATCACTAAATATCAAAAACACTATTCATTCCTTCTTCAAAATCATGGTTTCGAACGTAGTTGGATACCTTCAGACTACGCATTTTGAAAGCTTTCTAAACATCGGTAGTTTATCAAGAACGGCGTACTAAAAATTAGTTTGTTAATAATTATTGTTATCTAATTAATATTTCATTTTTTCATAAAATTTTTAAGTCAATTTAAAAAAAAAAATCCAGTCGACGCGCATTAATTGTTTTACGAGTGTAGTTATGTATTTTACACAATATAATCTTTCTTTTGGCAGATGAAATATATTTTTTGGATAATAAACGTAAATTAAATATAAATATATATATCTTCACAGAGAAATCAAGTTTTCATACTAGTAGTAAGAACAAATATTTATAATACATATGTTGACTTGCACATGACCTGCAATGCTACACATGTTAGTTTGGGTATTCGAAAACTTTATTCATCATATTTTCCTCTTATTTTCCAAAAGTGATTGAATTTCCTCTACAGTTTCTTCTTTTCAAAACATTTTATTGTCAGGATGAACTTCTACCATGTCAAATCTTCTTTTAAAGTTTTACATATTCTCTGAATTCATTTTTGGGGCTTTATCTACCCAAATGTAAAAATCTTCCTCTTCGCATAATTTTTCTGGATCATCACATACATTATTTCACATTCCCTGCTGATAGAGTTTACTTCAATAGTCACATTCCTGACATCACTATTCATTTCTTGAAAAGAATTGGCATCCTTTCTTTCTTTCACTTCATCGAATAATTCTTACACACGATACTTTGAACAACTTCGAATTTAATAAATTTTGAAGATGTGATTCGAAAACAATTCGAGAAATATTTTCTCAGCTATTAAATAACGCAGTATAATGCAGAGATTAAATATGTACCGAATAATTCAATGTATAACGCGCACTTTTAACACAAAAATTAGATCGAAATTTACGGCTGCGCGTTATACATCGGTATAAAAAAATTATCTAAAGAATCAAAACAGTGATGAGCATAAAAATAAATGGTCATCAACATACTGTTATTGAAGGCATCATAGGCATCAAAATACTGTTCACTTAAAAGAAAAATCATATTTTAGGAACTTAGAGGGCTGTAGCTCTCGAAGTAAACTATTTTTTCAAAGCCTAGCATAATACCACGAATAAATGACTTCAGAACATAAGAGCATTGCCGACTTACATTTCACACGGTTTCTTCTTGAAATAGAGGGAAGAATATACGAAGAATATACCTAAAAATTTAAAAAATGCAGCTTGAAAATATAGATGTGAGTTATACTCCAGATTTTACAGTAAGTATGAAATAAAATTTAAAAATTTAATTTTAAAAAAATAGTATCTTCTAGTATAGGCTCGTGTTTTAAACTTATGACTAAAGGAGGTACTGCATAAAATTAAAGGGAATAATTAATATTTGATCATAAGGACCAAATAGACTTTAATTAAAAGCAAAAATAGGGCATGGATAGGGAAATAGCAATTGGCTTTAGTTTTTTAAGCACCGTATTTGAAAACAGTATAATAAGAAATTTTTTGAACAGTATGAAACTTAAAATTTGTCATGCAATTTGCGCAGGTATATCCACTGAAAAGATTGTACCTTTCATTTTAATTTGAGAAATAATTAATATATTAAATATTTCTTATACATATGAATTCACTTTAACAGTCTAAATTAAGCCACAATGATCATTTAATAAATTAATGCTTATGAATAGGATTGCATGTTTTTAATAATAAACTAGGTTTTCTTATGCAAATAATGGGGTTAGTGGAAGATGGGTAGAAAATTGGTCAGGTATTTTACCAATTAATTTATTAATTATGTTTTTCATAACAATGAAACAAAAATTTATTTCTTACAAATATAGAAAAATTTATTTAAAAATATACACATATAAAAATAAATAAAATTCTAAGTCAGTATGTTTACATTTCAGATCATTGTCACTTCTGTATTTCCAATTTTCTGCCTTTTTATAAAGAAGGTAGATTGGCTTAATGGCATATTGCGTTCAATTTCGTCTTCAATCCATAAAAGTCTTTTTTCCATTTCCTCTATTGTATTATTTCTAGAACGGGTAGTTCTAGTTGCAAAGCTTGTAGTAGATGCAGTTGCCAATGACAGTATTTTTTTCTTTATTCTTAAGAATAGTCTTTATTGTTGAAGTTGCCAAATTCAATGCAGCACCAATTTGAGACTGACGTTCACCAGTATCTGACCTTCTAATCACTTGCATTCTAGTTTCTAGTGGAATGCTTTTTCTTGTTGTTTTATTTTCTTGTTTTTTATTATCAGTCATGATAAAACTAAAAATCATAACATATGTCACCATAGAAATCATTATATTATATAAATTTATACAATAACATCAACAAATATTTGAAACAATAAAAATACGTTCGTATAACACCGCAAAAAAATAAACACAGATAAACTGCTTCGGATATCGGGAATATTTATTGCCATTTTTCTGAAATATTGTACACCTATCCAAATCTTGTTCTAGTCTAACGTATTAAACTTTACCTCTTTACAAACATTTCAGTCTTGAATTTTTAAAATTAATTAAATTTTGTTTCAGATTCATACAGAAAATGCAAATAATTCCAACAACGAATAATGAAACTTTTTCCTAAATCGATGGCAAATATAAAGTATTGTTGTAATAACTTTACAATAGAATTTAAATTAATGCATCTTTTTAGAAAAAATGCTTTATTTTCGAGCAAATTCTTCGTTCTTCATAAGCACTACAGCTGATTTCTGCCAAAGGCTGTCTCAGTTAATTAGCCATCTTTATTGTTATTGTTTTCCATCTATATTTACGCAGATGTTTCGCAAGCATTTTTCAAAATTGTCTAAATATCTTGTATGAGGTCTTCCTCTTCTTTTCTTGCTTTCTGGTTTCGAATACGTCATTCGCTTGATTGGGTTATTGTCATCATACCTGAATATATGCCAAAGCCATCTTAGTTGTGAAGCTTTAATTACTTTAATTATATTTGGTTTTCTGCAATTCCTTTGTAATTCAAAACTGTAAAGTACTCTCAGGATCTCATTTTCCTTCACTGCTCCAACACTTAGTATTTTTCGTTAAAATCACAATACGTTTTCCTTATTCTCATTGTTTAGCACTCGAAGCCACATAAAACTATGGGTCTTATAAGTGTTTGTATAGTTGTACTTTTGTTTCTCTGCATATACATTTGGGTTTAAATCAGTGTTTCTCAAACTGTGGGGCGCGCCCCCTTTGGGGGCGTGACAACTCTACAAGGGGGGCGCGAGCCTATTGAAAAGTCGAGAACAAAAGATTATTTAAAAAAAATTATTAATTTACCGAAAGTAAACAAACAAAATACATTCTGATATGATAAAAAATAAAATACACATTTACACTGATACAATACACTTATAAATATATCAGTGATACACAATGCCTTTTATAATTAATTTAACAATTTTAAGTTAAAAACAAGTTCAATAATTACCAGTGACCCTATGGGTTTGTCATATATATAATTTATAACAAAAATTAACACTTATCTTGATAATCTTTGTACGGTTTATAATTAAACCTTGACTGCCGATCATAAGTTTCGGGATTCACTTCCCAATGCCAACCGTTTTCCACGTAGGAACGCGTATGTGATGTATTGGGGGAGGGGGAGGAATAAAGGAGCAAAAATAATCTGGAATAAGTAAATCCTTCGCAAACATTGTCAAGGTCCTTTTATTGCATTCCAAAGTCTTAAAATAATTTTACGGATAGCAGTGCACAGAAAAAATCGAACTTCGGAAAGACGTATATATACGTCTGGAGAAATAATGGCTTTGGCTTAGCGAGACGTTTATATACACGGAGGGGGTGCTTAAGAGGTTGAAGTCGTATCGTAGTTTTAGCTTCAAAATATAGTATTATTGAATTCAGTACATTGTTATTGTATGGGGGGCGCGATGAAAATGATGATTGAATATTGGGTCGCGAGTATTGCAACTTTGAGAAGCACTGGTTTAAATTGATTTCACAAATCTTAGTAACATCTATTAGCTATCTTGACTCAGGAAAAATTACTGGAAAAAATTTATAAAAGTTTACTAGAATTCAAAAATTTAGAATTTTTTAAATTTTTTTTTTAATTCTATGATTTTTTTCCTCTTGTGAAATGCAATTTTTTAAAAAGTGACCTCAAATATGTTTTCAGAGAAATTAACTGCTGTGCATTTCATTCAAAATTGATATTGACATTATATGAATTTTCTTGCTACTTGAACTCGTAAATAGTTCAAATAATAAGAAATAAACTTCCAAGATTTTTTTTAAGTAAAAATTCTGTTGACATACACGTTTTTTTCAAATTGTTTGAAAGTAACTGAGAACATAAATTGTTCTTAAGAATTTTAATAATTAGACATTTGAAATATTATTTATTATTTTAAAGAAATTGAGCATTAAAATTCTTTAAGATATCCGACTACGTTCGGAACCGTGATTTTAAAAAAGCGCATAAATGGGTAATTGTCATGATATTTAGTGTCACTTAGATTAGAATGCATGTATAAAATTGTTTTAAGGACATTTTGAAAAAAAAATTATTTAAATACAATATTTTGACAAAAAATTAACTTAGAATAATCTTTTTTCCAAATGTTCTCCTTTTGTGAAAAATGCTTCTATTAAAATAATATTTTGCCTGTATATAGCTCAGAACTGTATAGAGGCTCAACTATGATTTTTGAAAAATTCACATTATTTTTAGAGTTACAACCCTTTGGAATAATTATAAGCGTTATTTTCTTTAAATTTCTTCCCTCTGTTGTCGTAAAACATGGATAAACCCACTTCTAAGTTATATATTTCAAAAATTCTAGTTAAGCCTCTGTACAGAGGTCTGAGCTATATACAAGCGAAATATTATTATAATCGAAGTATTTTTCGAAAAAGGAGAATATTTTGAAAATGGGTCATTCTATGTTCTTTTTTTGTCAAAATATTGTACTTAAATAGTTTTTTATTGTAATGCTATTCTTAAAAACAATTTTATATACGGTTTCTAATCTAAGTAACACTAAATATAAGAAATATTATGCAGTTATACGCTTTCTCAAAATCACTGTTCCGAATGTAGTCGGATACCTTAAAAATAGTAAAAATCTATAAAATTAATACAATTTCAAATATATTTATTTTCTTCAATTTTCCATTAATTTACATAAGTTATTATTATTATTTCTTATTTTCTGAGATAATAATAATTTATCCTATTCTTGCTGTTTACTTTAAACACTAGTCTCGAATAAACACTAAAATTTGTAAAAACATATATTTTTTCACGATAAACGTAATTGAGAAACTCTGATCTTCCTCCAGACTGAAATTTCCTATTCACTCCTCGTACTTTTAAAAGTAGGCACTTTGTTTTCATGGAAGTTTTAAACAGCTATTCGGAAACTTTTTTTTTTTAAATTTAAGATTGAATAGACTTTTCTGAACTTTTAAAATAGCACAAGCAGCTCTTTATGAGATATCATTAAAGTAGCTCTACACTTGTTGAGAAAATTTGACTTCTTTGACAACTTTTTGATGGGGGACGACAACATGTTTTGTCAAGTGCAAAGAAACAAACTACAATCGTTTGAGAGATAACTTTTAAAACTCTCTTAATTATGAAAACAATCAATAAGAGTGAAATCCACTATTCAAAAACCTAAAATATCATATATTAGGTTGGGGAAAAAGAGATTCATTATTTTTTCGGTAGATCGCTGTAGTATCGATATCTCGTGAAGTATCAATCAAACAATTTCAAATTTATGCTCGTTGTCAAGGTGACATTTCACATTAAAAAAATTTTTTGCTTTTTTTTTGTTTGGTCCTTTATGTTGTGAGTTACAGGGTGTTAAAAATGGAAGTGTCAAAAAAGAGAAAACTCGGTACATTTTACAGTTTTCCTTGTAAAATGAAGAACATGCAAGCCAGGTGGCTAAAATTGTGAATGGTGTTTATGGCCCCAATACTATAGCAGCTAATTACGTGCAATTTTGGTTTAGTCTATTCCGTTCAGGTATTTTTGATGTGAAAGGTGCTTCTCGCACAGGCAGGCTCATCGTCAAAAATGTCGATAAATTCATAGAAATAATCGAAGTTGACCGGCATGTTAGCAGTCGTAGCATCACCCAGGAGCTAAAGATTGACCATAAAACAGTTTTAAACCATTTGTGCAAAGTCCGATTCAAAAAGAAGCTCGATGTTTGGGTGCCACACCAATTAACACCAAAAAACATGATGGATCGAATTTCCATCTGCGAAGCCTTGGCCAAACAAAATGAAATCGATCCGTTTCTAAAACGGATGGAGACTGGGGATGAGAAATGGGTCACACACGGTAATATTGGGCGAAAGCAATCGTGGTCAAACGGGGTGAAGCAGCTCAAACGGTGACCAAACCAGGACTAATGGCCAGAAAAGTTCCATTGTGCATTTGGTGGGACTGGAATGGAATCATTTATTATGAGTTACTTCCGTATGGCCAAACACTAAATTCAAAACTCTACTGTCAAAGACTGGACCGTTTGAACCTAGAGATAGACCAGAAATGGCCAGAATTGGCCAACAGAAGAGGTGATGTGTTCCATCATGACAACGCCAGGCCACACACTTCTGTAGTGATTCGCCAGAAACTCTGGGGGCTTTGTTTGGAAATTTTAAAGCAGCCACCATATAGTTCGAACCTGAACTCAAGCGATTACCACCTTTTTCTCGCATTGCAAAACTTCCTGAGTGATAAGAAATTGGGATCAAGAGAAGATTGTAAAAATCGATTACTAGAGTTTTTCGCCAATAAGGACGAAGACTTCTGTGAGAGAGGCATTATAAAACTACCTTTTAAATGGCAACAAATTATACAGCAAAACGGTGCATATTTGACCCAAATCGGACAATCCGAAACATGTTAAATAAATGCTTGAATTTCATGCAGAAATAATGGATTTCCTTTTCCCCAGCCTAATATTATAACATCGTAAAAAAGAATTTAGCTAAAAAATTTTTGAAACAATTCAGTTCAGGTTCATTAATGCAACTAAATTACACAACGATGTTAAAACAAATTACGTTAATATATTTTTTATTTCTAACACATTGCACGTAAAAATAAAATATGAAATGCTTCAGGAATTTTTTTTTTGAAAATCTGTAACGTAATGAAGTTTTGAATACATTATATTGAAGGAATATTTTGAGATAGAATTGAAAGATTTCTTCTTCAATCTATGCTTATAATAGTAATGGTCATAAGATGATATGACACTAACAAACTTCCAGAAATATTATGCGAAATGAACTTTGATGGTGAATCTCATTAGAATATTTTGTAAAAATACCTAATGTATCACAAATATTCAAATTCAATATAGATTTTCAACATAAATGTATATATTTTCACAATATATGTCATTTAAATATATTTTAAAGTTTACACACTAGGTTGTTTTAAAAAAATACTTATACTTTATTTTTCAAAAACAGAATGGCGCTTTTTTATATTATGTTTTAAATTAAATGTAAAAAAATGATTCTTTATATAGTATTGCTAATATGAAAATATTATGTCATTTATATTATTTAGGTATTATTGATAATCTTGGCTTATAACTCAAAACATACCACTACTTTAAAGTTTTTTTCTTTTGTACTGAAAATATATAGTATTTTTGACTATACTGGAATCGTGATAAAAGGCATAAATGTATACTTTTCGTTATAGTGTCAATACATGTATAAAATTGTTTTTGCGATTATTATGACAAAAATTGAGTTTAGTCAAGAAATATTTTGGCCAAAATTACTTAATACCTTTTTTCCAAAATGTTCTCTTGTAAAAAATGCTTCTATTGTATTAATATTTTGCCAGTATATAGCTCAGACCTCTGGACAGAGGCTCAACTAGAATTTTTGATATATATAACTTAGAAGTGGGTTTATCCATATTTTACGACAACAGAGGGGAGCATTTTTAAGAAAAAAACGCCGATAATTATTTCAATGGGTGGTAACTCTAAAAATAATGTGAATTTTTCAAAACTTCTAGTTGAGCCTCTGTAGGGAGGTCTGAGCTATATACAGGCAAAATATTATTATAATAGAAGCATTTTTTACAGAAGGAGAACATTTGGAAAAAAGATTTTTCTAAGTTAATTTTTTGCCAAAATATTGTATTTAAATAATTTTTTTTTGTCAAAATGTGTCCTTAAACAATTTTATACATGTATTCTAATCTAAGTGACACTAAATATCATGACAATTATCCATTTATGTGCTTTTTTAAAATCACGGTTCCGAACGTAGTCGGATACCTTAAATACATAGCAACTTTTTCTAAATTACAACATGCTAATATAATTATTTCTTGAACCAAAAATGCTTCAAAGCATTTGTAATATTGTAAATATTTATTTACTATGAAACATCAATTTCCATTAGGCCTAACAGTTTTAACTGCGAGGTTATATGCATTCGAGCAATAAAAAACATTAAAATAAATATTTCAAACCTATTTCCTTTAATGACGCATAATTACTTATTCGAAACCTTTCAAACAAAAAGCTAAGATTAAGTAGAATTAAGAAATATATAACACCCCCTCCTCCCTCGCTGGGCTAGTTCGACTCAGCCTTTAATCCCTTCAGTGGATCTATAAAATGATTACCAAGTTTGTTTGGAAACTAAACAATGGGGGCTTCGTATCAGACCACAGGACGGAACATCTGCTTATGACCTCACTGCTTAAGATTACGTAACCTGAGATATGCACTGTAGACCTTGATCCTTCTTGGGCTGTTTCGCCACTAAGTTTCGTTTAGTTTAAGAATATATTATTAAAAACAGCGATGGTCTATTATATTTCATTTTTTTTGGTAGCATATCTTTACCGATAACAAACTTTAATGTGTTAAAATATATAATTAATTAAAAACAAAAGAAGCATCTATTGGTCAATAATTCACTAAAGAAAAAATACTGTAGATAAACATGCATTAAAAATAAAAAGTATGTGACAAAAGGAAACACTATTACAGGAAATTTGGAAAAGGAATTTTCATAAGCTTAAATATATTAATAGAGTATTAATATATAGTATTCTGATATGTATCAGTACCTTACAAAAAAAGGTTCTACATGTTTACTTGTTTATTTTCTAATAAAGTATTTTTATATTAATTTTGGTAATTCATGTGCAGGTTTTCAAATGTTAATACACTACTGGCTATTAAAATAGCTACACTAAAAGAAATGCAGATAACAAAACGATATTTATTGGACAAATGTACTATAATGGAAATAAGAAGTCATTAAATTTTCCAAATATTTGAGAGCATAGATCCTAAAAAAACAGCAATCAAAACAACCACCTTTGGCACCCAAACAGCACTTATATGCCTGGACATTAAGTCAGAGATTGGATGGTATGTACAGGTACAGCGGACCATGCAGCTTCAATTCAAAACCGCAGCTCATTAATCGTAGTGACTGGCTTATGGTGACGAGTCAGTCGCTCGACAAACATGGACCAGACGTTTTCTATTGGCAAGAGATTTGGTGAACTTGAATGCCAGAGCAACAGCTTGACATTTTTCGTGTTAAGGAAGGCTCGTACCATACCAACAACATGCGGTCGTGCATTATCCTGCTGAAACGTAGGGTTTCACAGAGCTCGAATAAAGGGTAGAGAGCCACAGATCGTACCTCACCAGAAATGTAACTTGCATTATTCAAAGTGCCGTCAATGTTAACAAGAGGTAGCCAACACATGTAACCAATAGCACCTTATACCATTACGGCAGATGATGGACCAGTATGACTATCATGAATGCACGCTGTCAATGTGCATTCACCACGATGTTGCCAAACACAGATGCTACCATCTTGATGATGTAAACAGAACCTTGATTCATCGGAGAAAAACTCGTCATTTGTGTTCCCAGATTCGTCGTTGATTACACCATTGAAGACGCTCCGTCTGTGATGCAGCTTCAAGGGTAGCAGCAGCTATTGTCTCCTAATTGAGAGTCTATGCTAATGCAAACGTCGGTGAACTATTCGTGGAGACACTTTAGTCAAAAAACGACTCCCTTTTTTACTAGGGCGTAAAAGGCTGCAAGAGCAATTAAGATCATGCAGATAACATGCCTGTCTTTTCTGCTGCTATTAATAAGGGGCGGTTGAGATCCAGCATGGCGTACCGTATTACCGTCTTGAACCCATATTCTGCTAACACAGTGCTTCTCAAACTTTAAATACTTGTGACCCAATATTCAATCACAATTTTCATCGCGCCCTCTTCCATACAATAACAATGTATTAAATTCGATAATACGGTACTTTGACGCTAAAGCTACAATACGTCTTTAACCTCTTCGCCACCGATGAATATAAACGTTTCCCTCAGCCAGTGTGTAAATTGTCCCGGACGCATATATACGTCTTTCCGAAATGTGTTCACTACTATCCATAAAACTACTCTATAAAATAAACATGTGTGCTTAATTTCAAGTCTAAATCTAGCAGATTTCATTCTTAGCAGATTCAACAAATGAAACATGCAAACCCAATTATATTTTTATAGTAATAGTAGTTCGAAAACGGGAATTTGTCTATCAATTCGCCCCAATACCTCTCCTGCTTACCCCTAGAGCAGTGTTTCTCAAACTTTCAATACTGGCGCCCCCCTTTTCAATCATAATTTTTATCGCGCCCCCTTTATACAATAATAATGTATTGAATACAAAAAACACACTTTGCCCTAAAGTACAAAACTATCTTAATTATAAACCGTACAAATTAATAAGATAAATATATTAAATTTTATATATGTAATTTTTAAGTAATATATATAATTTTTTCCGAATTTTAAATTGGAACAGAATGTAAAATGCGGTGGTCTTTAAAGACAAAATATAGATCTCAGCCAAATATAAAAATGTACTCAGAGGTCAATTTCTAATCGAAACCTTCCTTTAAAAACTTCCTCCCAAGAAAACCCCAGGGAAGTCGTAAATACTTTTTAAAACTTGTTTAAATTTTAGTATTAATAAATTAGTTATAAAATACCCGCAGCACTGATGCAAAAAAAATTATACGTCTGAAGTACCGCCTTCGAAAGAGTTTTTTTTTTAAAAACAAAACATTCTTGATAAATAGCTAATTGTCAGAAGAGAAACCCCAAATGGGGACAATGTTTACTAAAATGTAAAAATATTTTAAAATGAATGCCTTATTATAATTTGTTTTAAGCGAACTGTTTTTTAAGCCTCCGAAATTAGCTTTTAAATTTAAAGTTAAACAATGAAAAAAATATAACATTCCAATGAAGAAAAATAGTGTTATTTTTAATTTCTAAAGCGAAAGGTAAAATGTTTTACCCGGGGGCAACACCGATACTAAGGTTAATTCCCCGGGGGTTCAATCACCCCAACCCTTTTTTTTATAATTATTTTATTGTACACGATACAAATAGTGTTTCCCAGTGAATAATTAAAGAAAGTCAATTTACCTACTTTCAAGAACTTTTCAATTTTTCTTTGGTAACAAAAAAAACAGTTTTGCCAGAATTAACGATTTTTTTATCGGCCCCGGCCCCATTTGGGGAAAAGTGTATTCTTATGATATTGTTACTGCTAAAAACTTTTTTTCGTTACGCTTTATATGTTTGAGAATACTTTAAAAAATAAGTTTGGGCCATAATCCTTCAAAGTGTTTCCGGGGTTTTTCCAAATATAAAAACTCTTTTCACGGAAAAAGCGCAACACAAAAGTCCCTACTTACAAATTTCCCAAATGAGAAACAAACACATAAGAGGGGACATAACTAACTGTACCAATAACTTAGAAAATAAAACAGATTATCCAAAAACAGATTATAATGTGGTATTTCAAAAAAAATCAAGTGATGAATTTTTTTTTCCCAAAATTTTTGATTCGGGGTCGGGGATTTATTTTTCTCAAAAGTAGAAAAAATCACCCATCATGAGATTACACAAATCAAATAAAAGTTTTTTTTTTTGGGTTTTTTTTTTGGATAAAAAGTTTGTAATTAGGTATTGAAGAAGTTTTTTTTTGAGAGAGAGGGCTTATATCGCCTGTAAATTTTTCAGAGTAAAAAAGTTTTTTTTTTAAACTTTTTTTTTAAATTTTTTTTTTAAGTCCCCCCCCCCCCGGGGGGGGAATTAAAAATTTTGTTTTTAAAACCATTCAGGGAATTATTAATTTTAAAAAACCGTTTCGAAAAGGGAAAATTCCCCCGAACCCCCCCTTGAACCCCCCCGGGGTGTTTTCAAAATCATTTTAGGGAACCCCTTTCCCAAAAAAACATTTTAAAAATTTTTCAAGATGGGTCAAATTAAAAACAAAATTTTTTCTTTACCCCCTTTCCTTGGGGGTTTAAAATTTCCCCAATATTTTTTAGGGACTTTCCATGAAAAAACTCTTTCAAATTTTGCTGTGTCTAATATTTTAAAGTCCCCTTAAGATAAGATTAGGATTTTAAAACCCTTTTATGCGGATTCTACTCTATAAAAAGAATCCGCTTACCAAATTTCAAGACTACGTCTAATAATTTAAACAAAGAAATAATTATGCATAACGCCTATTAAGCGCCCTCAACACTCCT
Source organism: Trichonephila inaurata madagascariensis (assembly GCA_019973955.1). Classification (NCBI taxonomy): domain Eukaryota; kingdom Metazoa; phylum Arthropoda; class Arachnida; order Araneae; family Nephilidae; genus Trichonephila; species Trichonephila inaurata. Next base: position 380,148 of record BMAV01027473.1, on the reverse strand, counting down.
TATAGGTCGATTTTCGTAAAAAAAACATTTTGTAAGGGATCTCTACTCTATAAACGGAATTTGCGTACCAAGTTTCAAGATTGTACGTCTAATAGTTTAATAATGGAACTAATTATCTATAATGCCCCTTGAGGTTCAATATTTGCGAAATCCGTTCTTAGCTGATATCTACTCCATGAAAGGAACATACCTACAAACCCCGTCTATAGGTTTAATGTTCCGGGGAAACCGGATTGTTTGAGTCAGTCGCGCGCGCGCTTTTCTCCTATATATCTTTATAGATTTAAATGATGATATGCTTTCTCTTACATGAAAGCAAAATTTTTCTTATGTATAATTGCTTGTGAGTTCTATTCTTCGTGGTCTTCAATGGATAAGACTATTCCACATAACACAAAGATTTCTGCTGTTATTTTGCTTAAAGTGCGTTTTTTAGAAGATTGTTTTGGTATTTTGTTTCAAAGCTTGGGCTAAGGGGAATGGAAAGGGTATCACCCGGACACCAATTTCCCCCTAACAAAACGGTTATGCTGAACTGCAACCAAACGGTGTTGTTTAATTCAAAATACACACATAGAATAGTAAAACAGAAAGGAAAATTAAGGTATCCGACTACGTTCGGAATCGTGATTTTAAAAAAGCACATAAATAAATAATTTTCATGATATTTAGTATCACTTAGATTAGAATACATGTAAAAAATTGTTTTAAGGACACATTTAGACAAAAAAAAGTATTTAAATATAATATTTCGGCAAAAAATTAACTTGGAATAAATTTTTTCAGTGTTCTCCTTTTGTGAAAAATGCTTCTATTATAACGATATTTTGCCTGTATATAGCTCAGACCTCTGTACAGAGGCTCAACTGTGATGTTTGAAAAATTCACATTATTTTCAGAGTTACAACCCATTGAAATAATTATCAGCGTTATTTTCTTAAAACTTCTCCCCTGTGTTGTAGTAAAACATGGATAAACCCACTTCGAAGTTATATATTTCAAAAATTCTAGTTGAGCCTCTGTACAGGGGTCTGAGCTATATACAGGTAAAATATTATTATAATAGAAGCATTTTTCGCAAAAGGAGAATATTTTGAAAATGGGTCATTCTATGTTCATTTTTTGTCAAACTTAAATAATTTTTGTTGTACTTAAATAATTTTATATTGTAATACTATTCTTGAAACAATTTTATATACATTTTCTAATCTAAGTGACACTGCATATCATAAATACTATCAATTTATACGCTTTTGTAAAATCACGGTTCCGAACGTAGTCGGATACCTTAATCCATAAAAAATGAGAATGAAAATGCACAGTTGTCCAATATGTTATAATAGAATATGATCACAAATATAAAAATACGATGCATAAATAGTTTCAATTGTTATTGCGTTGAAAGGAAGGAAGGTTTAAAACACATAGAACGATTATATTAAAACATCCGGGGGTGTGTCGCGTGCATTTGCCAATGACAGTAAAACCCCTCGGGAAATGAAAAGATAAGTAGATATCCGGGTTCCTGATCACGTGCTTACTCAAAAGAGATAAGCACTAGAGGGGACGTAAGTTTCAGAAATATTTCAAGAACTTTTATATGTACTTTGTGATACATTTTAACATGAATTTCGGGGAAGAGCCTTATCATTATTCGTAAGATAAGATAAAATAAAATTTTGCATACATTGATTTTAATAATTCTATTGAATTGAAACATAAGCAATAAGCACTTTTTCCTCAAAAAATTTGATTAAAACTTTTTTTTTCAAATCACTTGGATGCAAAAAATATATCTGAAGCCACTAATGAGTAATAATAGTTCTATTTAATCTAAACATAGAATTTTCAAAAAATGTAAGATACATTGAAAATAGTTCAACGAATAAATATTTTTGAAATATTTTTTCGTGTTAAAGGATATTGCAAAGAAAAAAACAACATATATTCAAAAAAAATTGTTTATTAAAGTATATATTTTTTTATACATACATATGCGTATATGCATATATTTAATAAATTTCCGTAACGTGTTCTCTTTTTTTTAAATTAATGCTAACAAAGTAGTGTTATCAGTACCAAAATCTTAACACATTTCCGTTTTTGTCTTCTGTTTTTGATCAATATCCTTAAGAAGCTCCATCTTTATTTTAAGCAAAATAGTAATTTGCTTTCTTCTTGAGCCTTTTGCCACTGTTTTGCAAAACATTTCTCCTAAAATAGAAAGAATAATGTGAGCCAAACTCACTGATATTTCCTCACACTGCGACGTACTCGTAACCGAATTCTAAAGACAACTGTTGAGAAATGAGATGTTTTTGTGTTGCGTTTGTAGGGATGGATGGTGTAAGTAGCCGAGATAAAAAAATTGGCTCATATCAATGGTTATTCTAAAGGATATTTCAGAACCAAATTAGTCACCATTCTACGAGACATGTGAAACGACCCCTCATTTCACATATCTCTTAAATCTCGCCTGTGTGGTAGTGTTTTCCGTATTTTGTTTATTTACAGAAGGGAAATATTTTCTTGTTAAGAGGGAAAAAAAGGGTGTAAGCACATAATAGTTAGTTGGTTTGTGCTAAGCTATATTTCGTCTTAAGAGTTTCTGCGTCAAGCGTATTTCCCTGTATCTGAATTTTTGCAAAAGAAAAAGAAATAAACTCTCAATAAAAACTAAATGTAATAAAATTTTACAACAGCCCAGTAGAATAGGAAAATTACAAGTGCTGAACGTGTAATGCCTCAAAACATTGTTCACATCTACATTCTTAGTTCTTCCTAAGGCTAACAGTTTGCTACTGTACTACTGTGGCATATATTTTATAGAAGCCGTAATTCTTGTCTAGTCATTCTTCTATTTAGGCTGATTTCGCATTATAATAGCCAAATATTATTGACTTTATACGTTTAATTTTAAGATTAATTGTGTATCTTACTTCATTAGCAATTTACATACTTCTTATTTTTAGAAATATAGTCATTAATTATATACAAAGGAATAGCGATCTAGCTTCAGAAGAATCAGATTTCTTTCATTTTTTTATTCAATAAATTTTAAAATATTGCTTACAATGTGAATATCCAACTAGCTTTCTATATTCACATATATTTATAAAAATATATAAGCAATTAGTTTACTACAGTTTTCTTCAATTTTTCTATACATTTACACAATAGTGTATTTTATAATAAATTCAAAATTATCATATATAGGGCATCATAGTTAAATTTGGAGATGTATTGTCACATATATAACAGATAGTTGTCTATATGGTTTGTATGTCATCTTGCTGTTATCTCGCATACGTTATATTATATTATAATATAAGGAAAAAAATTAGTAGTTCATGATGCATATTTATGTTGGTTAATATTTGTATCAATATTTAATATTGAACAATTTTACAACAGTCATTCCAATTAATTTAACTGCTTGTTAAAGAACTGAAATTTGTCACGTTCTATTATTAGGCGTAAATCCATTTTTCATAATAGGTTTTTTTCCTACTCATTTTCTTTCATAATTATGTCGAAAATTTCTGCTGAAGGGGAAGGTTAGGGTCCTATAAAGCAAGCTCAAATTTATTTCACTTTCCTAAATCAGAGACAAATGAAGAAAACATGATAGCCTTCTATTTTGGTCAATTAATTTTTTATACGCTACTTATATTTTGGTTGGTCTTTCTAGGTTTACAAATCTATTATTTATCCATTCTTTGTATTGTATAATTTACAAGATATTTATATTTATTTTTATACTATATATATATAATTAATTATTCTCTGCTTATAGACAGAAATCATTAGAATACTAAAAATAGATAAAACATTCAGAAAAAGATATCAGAATTTATAACAGATATTAGGATTTAAGAAAAAATGTTACAATTTTAAAAAAATATATTAGATTTTACAAATATGGAGGATGCAGTATTATAAACATTGCTTACTTAGGACAGCTCTTATGTGAAAAATAATTTGTATGAAATTTATACAAAACCTTCTCCCTTTCTTTATACAATACGGAGGGAAATGCTATTGAAAATAATTGATAGAATTTCTAAGTGAAACACAAGAAAAAGGTAACTTACCCAAAACTGCACAGCGCACGCTTTATCTGTGTACAATAAACGTTATTGCCAGATTCTTGACCGAAATACAAATTCAAAGTACAGCATTGGCTGAAAAATGCAGCCTTCAGCAGAAAGTATAAAATTAATTGTACTAAAATAATTATATATTTACATGTATAAAAATAAATATTGCAGTTACTTAAAGACTATAGGAATATATTGGTAGTTGTCCATAAAATCCTATGTTTAAAATAAAACCAAAGGGAAAAGTAATTTTAACTGTAATTTGAATGTATAGGTAGAATATAAAAGTATTTTTATCATATATCTATTAATTATCAATATAAATTTAATATATATATAATAATATATTATATATATATATATTATATATATATATATATATATATATAAATATATTATATAATTTTATATTAAATGTGATTTTTTTTTGTTACCCAAACGCCTTCAACGAAAATTAAAATTTGGCTGTGTTTTTTTTTTTAAAAATTATTGCATCCTTTTTTGGGAAAATTTGATCCAGATCGCACAGAAAAGGGTAAACCTTTCACCTAATCTGAATTTCCAACTTTCTATAAACATTTTCTTTTCCTTTGATCGCCAGATATTTGTAAGGGGATGAAAATTTTTTTAAACTTAAATTTAAAAATAAAATAAATACAACAGGACGTAAATTTTAACGTACGACCCAAAAAAAATTTTTTCAATTTTAAAAGGTTCATTAGAAAATTTGTAACAATGTTATTTTCTGAAGGGAGTCAGATTAGGAAGGTGTTTTCAAAATCGAAAAAAGAAGTACCGGGGTTAAAAATTCCTTTTTTTTATAATTTAAAAAAAAAATGTTTTTTTTTGTTTATCAAAAAAAAAGCTTTTTATTTTTTTGATTTTCATAAAATTTTAATTTAAAAAAACTTTATTTCAATTTTTTGTTTTTTTTTTTAATTATTTTAAAAACTATTATACTTTAGCATAATTTCATCATTTTTTTGGGTTTAAAGAAGGGCGTTTTCGTATATATCAGTTTTGCATTTTTATCTTTATCATACGTTTTATTGTCAAGTGTTCTCACATAAGATAAAATAATCGACTAAAACATTGAAATGGATTTCCTGCCAAGTCTGTATTAATGTTATTGTTTTTACACCTTTCACCTCCCCGCATCAATTACAGAATAGGAAGACATATTGCTTTTTACCTATCTGTTTTGCTTTTGTACACCCTTTTTACCCTCCCAAGAAGTTTTGTGGGGATTATATCACAAATTTTGCTAGAATAAATGTGACATACTAAATCAAACCCCCGACCAAACAACAGTTTGGAATGCTGAAGCACCTCTCAAGGAAATTACTCGAGGCGTATCTAAAAAAAGAGTCTGTTCGAGGGTAAAAGCCAAAAAGACATCGCAAAACCGATTAACAAAACCGAAGCCAGATTATTATTTTTTTGCCTAGGCGACTTTTTCTCGATCGGAACACTATTCTTGCGGGAAAGAGCGAAAAAAAATTATCTCATTTACTTACACTTCTTGAATACACAGAATTGAAAAAAAAAAGTACGCTAACAATGGTATGTTTTTTTTTTCTATTATTATTTTCTGATAAAAGACATCTTTTTTTGTTAATAGTATCTTCAAACAACCAAAGATGGGATGGGAACGCGAAGAAAAATGTTATATTACTATGGGAACTTTTCTGGATGGAGAAAGTTTAAGTTCAAAAAGAAAAAAAAATCGGATTGATTGATGGCGGGAAAAAATTAATAAAAATACAAAAGATGAGAGAAATTTCCTATTTGACATCGCTTTTTATTAAAATATATCCTCTTTTCATAAATTTAGAAGTAAAACTTACCTTTGCATTAACGAAAATTTAATTGTACACTACTTAATTTGATTTTAACACTAGAAAGACTGAAATTTAGTATATACCTAAATCGCCCAAAAGCAGTTAAAATGACTGCATTGTGAAAAAATGATTAATGTGTAAAAAAATTTGTTTAAAATTAATTTTTAATGTTTTTCATATTATTTGCATCATATAACAAGTTATTAGTAAATTTTTAACAATAAAAAAATTTTCTCCCCCTTGGAAAAAATATATTCTAAAAATCCCAAGAAATTTTCATTTATATGTAATTTTTTTTCTAAATGGAATTAAAAAGCAGTCAAAATGACTTCCTTGGGCAATCTAGTGTTAATATTTATGGCTGTATAAGGTACACTATATACCTTTATCACCTCTTCTGACATTCGTGATGGCTGAATGGTGACAGTAGCGAACTTGTGACTGGCATTGTTTTTGTTGAGTCTTGTTCTCGAATTCTTGAGCTTTTAAAGAATTTGTAGCGAACATTATTATCCTAGAAAACATTAAATTTTGTCTTGAACAAAATAGCCTATGAGGACTCCCTTATATTGCAGGATTCAGAAAAGTCTCCTAGAAACTCGTTCTTCCTACGTTGCAAGATAGATTCTTATAAACGCATGCACAGTGGAATTCCGATTCGGAGCCGTATTAGATTTAAAATAGCGTGTTGAGAAGCGAACCTGTTTGAGATATGTTCAGAGTAAGATAGAAAAAAGAGGTATGTAAGATGGGTTATAAAGGTATGTTCTATATATTACCTCTAGACCGGCTGTGTTTTGTTTCTAAACGTCAGTGTTTCTCAAACTGTGGGACGCGCCCCTCTTGGAGGGCGTGATAACTCTACGAGGGGGGCGCGAGCCTATTGAAAAGTCGAAAACAAAAGATTACTCAAAAAATTTATTAATTTACTGAAAGTAAACAAAAACAAAATACTTTCTGATATAATAAAATATAAAATACACATTTACACTGATATAATACACTTATACATGTATCAATACTGTACAATGGCTTTTATTATTAATTTAACAATATTAAATTAAGAACAAGTTCGATAATTATCAGTGACCCCATGGGCTTGTATTATCACTTATCTTCATAATTTGTACGGTTTTTAATTAATTCTTTAATTGCCAAATTAAAGTTAAAAAGTCGCTTCCCAATACCACCGTTTTCCACTTAGACGAGCGTATTTTGATGTTTTTTAGGGGGGTGAGAAAAGGAGTAAATATAAGCAAATCCTGTGAAATAAGTAAATCCTTCTCAAACACTGCCAAAGTCCTCTTATTAGATTCCAAAGGAAATAATTTTATGGAATAATTTTATGTATAGCACTGCATAGAATAGATCGTACTTCGGAAAGACGTATATATACGTCCGGAAAATTAAGTGTTTTGGCTGAGCAAGACGTTTATGTATGTTGGTGGCACGTAAGAGGTTAAAATCAAAATGTAGCTTTAGTATCAAAGTATAGTATTATTGAATTCAATACACCGTTATTGTATGGAGGGGAGGGGTGCGATGAAAATGATGGTTCAATATTGGGTCGCGTATATTGAAAGTTTGAGAAGCACTGTAGTGCTTCATAATCTCCACTTAAAGCAGTGGATGCACATTAACACTATTGAAGTTGAAAGCCCTTACGCGTTTGCATACTGCGGAAGTTTAGAGAATGGAATTGAAATAAAGTATTTTCTAATCACTTGACCATTATTCAAAATTAAGAAGTTAGTTGCTAATACCTCTCGTATTGTTAAAAAGCATTAAATTGACTCAATATGTTTCTATTTAATCACAGGAGTTGTTATCGTAGATTTTTATACGTTGCCACAGTTAGGTATGAATTATAAGCAGTTTGCTTATCTATACTAGGTGGTGGTCAACCGTTTTGGGAAGAGTGCCACTGTTTTGATAAAAAATAATTATACGTGCCAACTTTTCAAACAAACAAATATAGAAAGGCGAAAAAGTGTTACTAACAGGCTTATTATGGAATTTTTACGAAAAAAGCACATTTTTTAATGCGTCTAAGCAAGTTTAATAAGACACGAAAGTACAAACATAGGTATATAGTTAATAATCGTTTTAAAAGTTCATTCAGTTAGGTATTAAATAAAAATCTGTTACTTGAATCATTTCATTCAGAATAATTATTAAACGCTCAGTACTTACTTAATGTGGCTTTTGAATTACTGTTATTTTTTACTTGGATTAGCACTTGCAGATGCTAAAACAAATTAAGGTTATTATAGGTGCATATCAGCTAGTTTTGAGTGATATGTATTTTATTATGTTCATAACAGAAAACATTTGTTAACACATATTTTGATTCAAATTTTGTGATTTTTTTTGTTTGAGACAATTATACTTCAACCAAATTGTAAAAAAGGGTTAGTTGTTAAAATACTTTTATTATTTTTTTTCATTTTCCAGCAAGTATTTGTGTGGCACTCTGTGGCATGCGTGCCGTGGGTTGGCTACCCCTGATCTATACCATATACATTTTCAGTGTAAAGCAGAGTTTCTCAAGCTGTGAGGCGCGCCCTCTAGTGGGGCGTGATAACTCTACGTGGGGGAGCATATCAAAAGTCTAATTAATCAAAACGTCTAATTTAAAAGTCTTATTAATTTACTGAACAGAAACAATACAAAATACATTCTGATATAGAAAAATTAAAATACACATTAACACTAATATAACACTCTTAAAAATGTAGCAGTAATGCACAATTTATTGATATTCAATTTAACAACACTGAAGTTATAAAGAAGTTCAATAATTACCAGTGCTCCCATGGGCTTGTCATGTATACAAATTATATACAAAATTCAGTACTTCCGTTCATAATTTTACGGTTTATATTTAAAGTCGTAGTATTCTAGCTTAAGCATTAAAGTACATATTTATTGATTTCAATAAATTGTTATTGAATGGAGGAGGCGCGATGAAAATAAGGACTGAACGTTGGGTCGCAAATATTGAAAGTTTCAAAAGCACTGATGTAAAAGCACCTGTAACTATTTTAAAAATATTAAATTTTTCTCAGATTCACTAAAATGTATATAATATGATTTGTTTGTTTCGCCAAAGAATGCATTTGTTTAATTTGAATTGTACAATTTGTAAAATTTAGATTTGGTATTGATTTTTGTACAAAAAATCCCATTACATGCTTTCTTTTATGTAATGGAATTGTTTTATTTTCAACATTTCCATATCATGCATTTATTGTCGCGGTATGTTTGACTCGTTTTACGAAAATCACTTTTTTTATTTTAGATCATGTCTTTAGATGCCATCACATTTTATTTTAGATTATATATATTATGCTATACATTTAAACTATTTTTAACCTTTTAAATGTCAAGTTATTTTGAAGATTTGGGTACATAATTATCACCATTATGCAAAAGACTAGAAGATGAAGCTGAAATAAACTTCTTTCAATATGTATTTGGGTATAAACAATAAGATACACTCAAAAAAATTACACAGTATGATACTCGAGTGTGACATTTTATAACTTTAGTGCCTTGCCTGAGATAATCTCGGACATGTCAGTTAAAAGGTTCGGCTATTTAAAAAAAAACACACTATATATATTTTAAATAAAAATTTCTTTGCTGCATTATTTTAACTTAATTGATCTGAGATTAAATTTTAATTTATTTCTCTTATTTTTAGACATTTTTTTTCACTTTCCTAGCAGCAAAAATTACAACACTCTTTTAATTTACATTTGAATTAACACGGAGATAAGGACTTTTTATTGACCCTTCATACTCTTTTTAACTCCATGGTAGAAATATTTCCGGGAAATTTTTGTTTAAAGTATCAAAGTCTCAGAAATCCGCAAATGCGTTTTGCTCCTTTAACGGCCCATTTCAACCCTGTCCTTGCTTAAGACCGTCATCATCAAATGCGTAACTGGAAAAATGCATATAAGCATACCGGCTAAAATGATGCGTTAAGCGAACACAAACAAAAGCAATTGGAAAAAGGAGAAAACTTAAGAAAGCAGCAAAACAAATGCAAATTATGTGCTTAATATTTCCCTGCTTTTCTAAGTGACATCAAGATGTGACCGGATGGTAAGTACCAAACATACAAAGTTGAGCAGAGTTTTTCATCCCTGATTTAAGAGTTTCGAATGCAGTTTTGTAAAGTAGCTAATAAGGAAAAGAATAACGTTTTTAGATAAATAGTGATACATATGTATGATATTATTATAATAACTAATGACGAAATATATTCTTCTCTAACGAGGCGGCCAATGGTATTTAACTTTTGCAGACCTAGTGCATTCCACAGGAGCTGGTATCACTTTTTAGTGAGTCACAATATAGGTGATACCAATAACCGGAAGTAATTTTGACTCTCAGTTTCCTCCCTAGAGGGAGGCACCTGAGCTCTGGCGATGCAAAACCGTAGGATTTTAATTTTGCGGAAGCACCCTAGCCAAACAGACAAACTCTCAAGTATTTTCTTTCATTCTGTATAATCAAACGACATGTGACTGTCAATTTCCTGCATCAGGAAAATCCACCAATTTGGGCCAGGGTCAAACCTGCAACCATAGGAGCAAGAAGGCCAACGACAAACCAATCGCGCCACCCAGTCTGCCTTTAATGATGGGATATTGTCTCTACACTCTGCCTATTGCCTCTCACTTTAAACTTTTAGCACAATAATTATAAACATCATTGGCTATAGAAGTATATTTCAACAGTCTTTGATTTAGAAGTAATATATAATTCTGAAAAAAATTTATTCCAGAAGCTGTCGCAATTTTTCCTTATAGTTTCTTAACATAATTTAAAGTTTTACTTTTCCTTTGCTGAATCTTACCTTTGCTTTTTTCTTCCTTTTGACGTTTTTAATTAAATTTACATATTTCTCTAATCTATTCATTATTAATGGAAACAAAAATGTAGAATATGTGTATTTTTTAATTTTAAGTGTTCTATAAAAAATAATATATATAGATGTAAGTTTTCCACAATACTAATTCTTTAAACAATTGTTCTTTATATTTAAATAAATTTTATCATCAAAAATAGTGTATTCACTTAGAATCAATTTCAAATAATGTGAAATAAAATTACCATTGTTCCCAAAATTTCAAAATTTAATTAAAAGTCCAATTGAAATACATGCAAATGTGTTGAAATTAAATTTCCTTCCGACCCACTGAATAAGTCTATTCTATTTTGAAATTATTTTCAGAAATGCCTTTCATAATTGTACCCTCATGAATGCATATTGTCAATTCCTATAGCTCTTTCGGATGTTTTAAAATTAAATAAATCATTAATCATATCCACACGTTACGTATTTCGTTCAAATACATTTGAATATTTATTTGAAAGAGAAATTATACTTATTCGGAATGAATTTGTGTTGGAATTCACAGTAAACATATGCTTCAGGAGAAGTGTAAAATTATGCTGCGCTAACTTTCAGCCGGTAATTTATTTTTCACTATCTAAACATTCAGATGGGCATATATTTTCATTCCTAACCAAGCATGAATTACGCTTTATATTTCCATTCAGTGAATTAAATAGATCCTTTTGGCTTTCCTCATGTGAAAGAACATATCCAAATAAATTCTTCTGCCAGTACCAGTTATGAATAACTTGAACCTAAAACTAGTTCATTTGGATAAACTTTGATGTAATTAGATAAAGTTCTTGGGCCATTCCATTTCTATTGCTAAACAGCTAATTATTTCAAGTTCTTGGTATTAATTTTAACAGCATAGAACCGTTATAAAATCGACTATTTTCATTCCCAAAATTACATCAAATAATAAAACTGCAGTGGAAAATTTTGTGTGGTAATTAACAATCCGTCCTCTTTGTGTGAATAAAAAATCCTATTATTATTTTTGTAAATGAGAAAATTCTACATTACTTTTTAAATACAAAAATAGTATTTATACTTTTCAAATCAGCTGAATTATCTAGCTTTTAAAGAGGCAGTATATTATGGGAAAATACTTATTTCAAGGATTCTATTAATTTAAGAACTGATTCCTGTACTTATTGCACAATGCAGTATTCTAAAGTAATTTAGCTAGACTTATAGCTATAACGTTGAAAATTTGTGATCGATCGATACTTAAATGACAAAAAAATTAAATAATTCTGTTTATATCTTTTGATCACGAGTTATATCTAAATATTCCTAAAAAACAGGGAAATTCCTTTTCATTATTGTTGTTTGTTTTGTTTTTCGAGATTTGTCTCCAGTTTTTTTTTTCTTGAATGATTCATTGCAAAAAGATTCAAAATATACTGCTACTAAAAAGATATTTCTCTATTTATATTCTGGCACAAATTCATTCAAAGTTGTGAAAATATTTAATTTTTGACTGTTTTCTTAAATTTGTATACGATATTACTTTAATTTATTTTAATTTTCTATAATTTTTATGAATAAAATTTTATCTAAACAAGTAGTACAATTTATTTTTAGTTCATAAATCTTATTGCTTTAAGCTTTTTTTCAAATGCACATAATTGTTTTCGAAAACTCTAGTGTTTTCTATTTTTTCTTCAATGTGTTCTAATGTAGGTATCTCTTGATTGGCATCTTGTATTTAAAGAAACTTCCATTCCAAACTCTCCATATCATTCGACATCTTGGCTGTGACAAGAAAACTTGTTTTATGTACGTTTTATGTACGGATTAACTTATGGTTTTATAAAGTACTTGATATCTTCGTTATAACTTTCCGTAGATCAGCTGAGAAGATTACTTGTTAGATCATCATTCAACAATCTCCGTGTAATGTGTATCTTCGAATTTTAAAGGTAGAATGAAACGGTTTCTAATGCTTGTACTTTTAATGAATCTGCCAGATTTTTAGATGTTTCTCAATCTTAACTCTTTTATGTACCTTCAAAATCGTGACCATGAATAGCTTTTATGGATGGGCTAAAAACGAACGATCGATAAAAGGAAAAAAAAAGACACATAAAAGGGACGAATCGTAAAGTTTTTACTGTTCTAAGCTTCAAACCAGACTGACAAGTAACACTTCAGAATGAAGGTCAAAATGTCTTTAAACGCACCTAAAGAAATTCAATAAACTTCCATACAATCCAAAAGCTGTATTCACACGTGTACGTTCTTCGGATTATGAGATTGGAACCTGGCTTATGATATCACAAGTCATTTAGACTGTTACTCTTTTTGATTTCCTAATATATGTCGGAAAGATATATCTGATTTTTCTCAACATTTCCTGTCAATTTCTGGAACAGCGTAATCTATTGTATCACTGGCATATTCTTATACACTCACATTATCTCTTCATTCTTTTAAGAAAATGTCCCAAGTCAATTGTTTTACCTTTCCCATTGCAGTGGTCGTTCAAAATAGACTTCGAGTAGTATTAACACCATCGCATACAAAAACGTCTTAATCATTATGTGAAATTCCTTGCCCATTTAAATAAAACATAATACTAGATGCATTGTATTTGGCAGATCCAAAGCTCAAAGACACATGGCCAATATAAACGTAACATGTTTTTTATTATGTTAAAATAATATTCTTCTCATTTTTAGATGAAATTGCTTTGATTTAATTCCTTCTATAATTAAAGGTGTGATATTTATTCGGTCAAGATAAATACAATGTATCAAAATCCTAATAATTGTTTTGTAATTATCTTCTGTTGCGACGCTTTCCCTTCTAATATTTTTTTTATCTATGAATAACTTTCAAAGTATTGGTTTTTGTTCCTATATGTGTCTTGAAGCACACTCATACTACAACATCAGAAGCATTTTCAGATATTCTGTAGAGATCTCTAGCTAATGCTGTAGCTTTTAGTTCTATCCTTATCTGATGTGCTTGAGTTCTTCCCAGTGCAGGCTGATATCTATTAATCATCAGTAAAATCGTTAACAAAAAAAATGGCTGATTACTTACAACAGTTTCAAGCCCTTCGTTGACGGATAGAAAAGTATAAAAATTGCACCTTAGCCTAGCTTTTGTCCCTTGGATCCGGCTTTTCTCTTCGCATCGAAAAAAAACCGATATTACTTAATCCATATCTTCTCTGAAGGTAAATAAATTTTGCCCATTAAGATGAATTTTGAGGATCCTCTCACATAATTTAACTTCAATTGAACTCTTGCACCTAAGTGCATGCTCGTACTCAGTAGGTAGGATTGTTAACTAATTTGTACGATGGCCAAGTATAAAGTATCCAGACGAATATTTTGTACATATCTTGGACATAGACAAGTGAATCAGTTTGCAAGCGAACTGAACAGTCATAACTGACCAAACGTAATGGAAACAATTAAGGATGGCACAAAATTCTACTCGTTCACTAACGATAAAAAATGACCTTTAGATATACGTATAATCAACAATTATGGAAGGAGTAAAACGTGGGAAGAACAGCCTATAAAGATAACTGTAAGAACAAGACATACTCACTCGGGTTTGCTAGTTTTACGATAGGCAACAAATTCAAATCAAATGCGTATGCGAAAACAGAATCTCGACTCGGACTTAAATATAGATTCCTTTTGTTTCTTTTAAAAAATACCTTGAATTTTTATAATTATATATGTGGTTTTTCAAATCCTTAAAACAGATAAAAATTTGTTTATAAAATTTAGTAAATTTACTAACGTATTCATTTTTTCATAAATTTAAAGGTTTTGTGTGATTGGAAGACTTAAAATATTGAACTATTATTTAGACTCGCGTTGAAGCTTAATACCCATAATAACAATATCCACTGTAACTTTCATGCTCCACAGCATTAAGAAGCGATTAAATTTCCGTTCTTTCCAAAAACTTATACATTAAGCCAACGATTCTTGTGATAGGAAAATATTATATTCAGATTTGAATTATTTTGTTTTTCTTTTTCTGATAAGTGTGCACAAACAGCAACTGCAAAATAACAAGTTTGAATTTTTCACGCCATTTTAATATACGTTCATTTTGATAATTTAGCATGCTTAAAAAAATGATCACACTAACCTTTTTGATTTTAAGCGAGTGTTATACTATTTTAAAGGAAAACAAATTACGAATTTTCTTGTTTTTGGTTTTTTTAAATATAATATTTAAACCACGAAAAATGTTAACAAAAATTTCGTCCATAATTTATCGCTTTGTTAAGCGTTTTATTACCTTCTATCATGTGTTTAAAATACTCTATGAGCCAAAGCACATCTATTTTCAAAATAATGTAGCATATGAATATGAATTTTTACTCGTATTCTCAATATGTTGTCATATAGGTGATAACATTTGTCAGTACTGTACTACACAGCAGAGGTACCTTATGATGACTAACCGAAACAAGCTACAATTTAGTAAAAGATAAGTGTTAGTCTCACACGTGGCATTGAAAATCCATTTATTAACGCTTTTTGTCTTTTTTTTTAATTAATCTTTCTTATTCATGTGTAACTTGAAAAGAAAATAAAAAATTATTACACTAATGAAAAGATAGGAGACTAGATATATGGTAAGAATTTTTATGCTGTTTCTCAAGATAGCCAGAAACCAAATAGACAGGAAATGTCACTCTCTTCTATTTAGATTTTGTATTTGACTTTTTTTTAAACATTTGGTGAACAAAGTATTTATTGAATGAAGATCAACAAAGTAAATACACTGAAGTTGCTATTGAATTAGAGATAGCAAGGACTATACAAATTGTGTAACGTTGCGCTTCATTTATGCTCAAGCGTGTGTGCTGTGGCTAGCAGTATATAACAGGTACTATGGCTATTCTGAATTAGTTGTTGGAATTACCAGTATGGGTAAACTGCCTGATTTAGACGCTTTTGATCGCGGACAAATTGTAGGCGTGAGACGCATGTGCCATTCAATTTCCGAAATCGTCAGACAATTAGAATTTTTAAGGTTGGCAGTGTCAAGAGTATATGAATAATACATGAATTGTGGACAAAAAACTTACAATCGGACAAACTGCAAAGGACAATTAGCATTGACAGTGCGTAGTGAGAGACGGCTCAGGCATATTGTACGTAGCCAGTGAAGCCAAACATTAGCTCAAATTACCACCCAGTTCAATGACGGGGCCAACAGTACAGCATTTAAATGGATTGTGCAACACACATTTCCCCATATGGGTATCGGGAGCCATTGATCTTCGAGAAACCTATGGCTACACACTTGTCAACGGGCTGCACGTCTTGCATGGACAAGAGAGTACAGAGACTGGAGTATAGAAGACTGGAAACGAGTAGCATGTAGTTATGAATCTCCATTCCAACTATTTAACACCAACGGGTGGCTGAGAATACGGCGTAAGGCTCATAAAGCAATTCGGTACGTAGGGTATCGAATTGCATTGAGTAATACACGCTGGGTAATCCCCTCCAACCGATTATGCTGTTATGTTATCCGCACGGCAATGGAGTTTTTCAGTAAGACAACTGTACCTCTCACAAGTACCGGTTGGCTATTGGCTGGTTGGAAGAGCATTCCTATGACTTTACTGTCATAAATTAGCCACCTACAAGCCCAGATTTAAATCCTATTGAGCATCTTTGGAATGTTTTGGAACAAGACTTGAAAGGCCTTTACGCATCACCAACAAACCTTACTGAATTATGGACTTAAGCCAATATTTGGCCAGTCATTCCCATGGAATGTTTCTTGAAACTTGTTGAATATATGCAAAGTTTTGTGGCAGACCTGGACCGGAATACTGTTTAGCTCACTCACCACGATATGTTGAATCCCCTATACTGATCCGTGTTGCTTCCCCTTGAGCTTCGATTTTATTCTTGGGAACAGAAAAAGTCTGTCGGGGCTGTATGGGGGATGAGGAGTGCTGCCTAACTGTGCCGGGAAGATACTCCACTACGCGGAACGCTGTGTGGCTCAGTGTGTTCTCATCGTGCTGCCGCCAATTGTTAGCATTGGCTGGGTGGACACGAACAATTCGTTTAAATGATCGGAAATCACTCTGATACTCATCCTACGATCACTGTTAGGGATTGCAATATCGCGCCAAAAGCTCAATACCGGTATTAGGTATTTTCTAGTTCTTAATACCGGGATATTGGTTTTAATACCGGTAGTAGAAATTTTAGAAAAAGAAAGAAAACTCAGGTGTTTCTTTGTTTTATTAGCCAGTTGTATTAGAGAGTGCAAATATCACAAAAATAGTTAAAAACTTTTAAAGTATAACAGAATATAAAGAATAACAAAAAAAGTAAAGGAACATCTTATTTATTCAAAGCACAAAAAAGTGTAAATTTCACTATTCAGTCTCTGGAACAATTACAAATTTTTTAAATGCTATCTTAAGAAACATAATGCATCAATTCATCTGTATGGTATACAAATACTCACCACTTTAAAAAAAATATCAAAATATTACTCACTTTCATCACTACTACAACATTGTTTTCCCAGATACAAATATCATATTACGAATCCTGTGCGTGTGCAGGTGGATTGGGATAGTTTTGACCTGCCTCCTTGAATGATTCACATATTTTGACACTTCTCTTGATTATACGATGCAATTTTATATGCACAGTCTAATTAATTTCACCCGTTAGGGTGACATAAAAACAAAAAAAAAAAACATATACTATTTTACTATGTTGGCGATCCCTGAACATGTAATGGAGACAGTTTGAAAAAAAATTCTGGTAAATACCGAAAAACCGGTATTTAAACTTGTGAATACCGGTATTACGAAATTGTACAAATTGTTTGAAATACCGGTATTCGCTATCCCAGTTTACCTGTATTGCAATCCCAAATCGCTGCTCAGTAAATTTTTAACTCGCGACATGTTTTGGTTGGTCTTGCTGGTCGAAGGAAGTCTGGAGCGTTCATCATCTTCCACTCTTTCCCTACCTTTAAGTAACAGCTTGTGCCCCTCAAAAACACCTGATCTACCCATGGCAGCATCACCGAGACCTCTTTAATCATGTAATTGCTTTTTGCCCCTTTTACCAAGCTTTATAATAAATTTGATGGCTTATCGCTGCTCCAGAAAATGCTCCATGATTTGCCGTGACGAGGCATTTCTATAGGGGTGCACAATACAAGAGATCTACTCTCTTCACCGTCGAAAGCTGACTGCCGATTTTTCCCAGCTATCCTAATATCCCTTCCACCTATCGTGCCCACGCACACACCGCCTCTCGTCCACCCGTTCGCTCAGAAAAAAATGAGTTTTATTACTTTCATAACAGACTTTGTATAGTAAGAAAACATGTGAAGCATTAGTATAATAAATATGAAACATGTTTCACTTCGAAAGAAATTAAATGAGAGGTAAAACAGTGATGTAATAAAGCATTTTGCTCCCGTGAAGTTAAAATATTCTTTTAATGTACGGTTAATTTCCCATTTGTGTTTTAAAAAAAATGATGTTTTAAATTTACTACAGTAATAGTTAGAACTTTTTAAACCTTAACATTACACGAAAATATCCTTAATAAAAAATGATTACATGAATGTTGTTCTCATTGCTTTTATATATATATATATATATTATTTTAAAAAACTCTTTTCTTATTACAGTAGAACGTCGTTTATCCGAACATTTATTTTCCGGAGCGTCAAATAAAAGGAACAGTTATTTTTTTTACGAATTATGTATACGAATTCGTTTTCGAACAGTGCAATGCTCAACAGTTGTTTCGCGTGAGGCCAAAAGTGACGCTAAAACCAAGGTCAGGGATATTTGGGAAATTTCAGTTGTGTAAATAGGTAAACATCCGCGAGGAATATTAGGTCAGTTTGTTTCCAAGTGAGGGGGGTGCATACGTGATCTTTTGTTGAGTTGTAAACTGCTAAAGCTTCGAATTCAAAACGGAAGCTCAACGTCTTGAACATTGAGACGAAATATTGAACCGTCTCGCGAAGGGAGAATGTGGAGCGTCTCTAGAAGAGTTTTATAATGTTAGAAAGTCAAAAATTTGTTGAAAGTCAACAACAACAACGAAAGAAGCAAGGGTCCATCTAATGCTGACAGAGTGGTATGAACAACAATCAGAGTGATGTCCTACTCAACTACTGCAGCTCATGAGAATCAGAGACCTTGCAGCGAAAAACAAAGGTTTACAATGGTACCGCGAATAACTAGGGACTATTTTCCACAATAAATGTAAAATTGCGACATTTTGCACATATTTTGCTTTTTCTTCAAGCACGTTTCCCGCATGTGATGATTTGCAATATTTGTATAGCGTCCGGTTTCATATTGCATGGATCTCATTCGGTTTTCGGTTATCCCAACAATCACGTATCCGAACGGTGTCCGGTCCCAATTGATTCGAATAAACGACGTTCTACTGTATTTTAAATGTATAAGTAAAAAAGGAAATGAAAATTTTCATTGAACGAGACACGTGTTTATTACTAAACCATAAAAAAACAATATCTTTTTCATATCTATGCAGCTACAAAAAAGGGTAGATTTTTAAAAAATGTTAATGAAAATGGAAAACGAAATATTGTTTATCATCACAATGATCTGAGTTCGTAAAACAAGAAAAAATATTGTTTACCAGTAATGTAAATGAAACAGAGGGGAAAAAACACGTTTTTGAAAATAAACTCACCAAAAACAACTACTTACCTAGACATCAAATGTAAGCAGAAAAACACTTTCCTCCTCACGCAACAGCTCTTCCCCATCAATTTTGTCAAGGAAGAATTTTCGTTGGTGTTTTGATCTGTTTCTTTCTTCATATTTAAGCAACTCGTAGTTGAGGATATGGGAGAGGAGTACACAAGGGGAAAGGAAGTTCACCCCTCCTAGACCAACATATTTATAATTTTAGCATATAGATTATGCTTCAGCGCTTTGGTAAGCTTGTTTTTTTAAGTATATTACTCCCTTACTAATAAAAAAAAGTCTGTGAGTGGGAAATGGGATAATTTTTACTTGTTCTGTATTGAGAATTGAATGGCTTATGTTGTTTTGGAACAGTGATTCTTATCCTTATTTAAGCCTTACTCTTATCCTTTTATTTTTGTCTATAATACACTATGTAAAACAGTTTATAATAATACTTTTCAATGCTAAATAAAATAATATGTACGAGTACGAAAAAGGTTACAAAATACTCTTATTGTGTAATTAATTATATAAGTTAATTATAAGAATACATTTAATGCGGAATTTGAGCTTGATGATTTTGTTTATATCTGGTCGTAAAAATGATAATGCCACTTTCATTTCTTCATCTACAGTCCCAATCTTATTTTTTTTCATTTTTATATTTGTTAATGCTGAAAGTCTAAATTCAAACAAATAGGATGTAGAAATTTGTGACAGTATTTCTATAGCTTTTTGGTTGCTATGGGATCATCTCTAATTTTAATCCAAATGAATTAAACGACTCATCGAAATGTTTTGAATCTAAATCTCGAAACTAGTTTTTCTTCTTCATTCAAAGTTAATTCATATACAGATATATCCGTTATCACAAATGGATTACGAACCTAATAAAATAATTTGGTAAACAATGTTAAATCATAGCATAATTAAGAATTTAAAAAAAAACTGGTGGCACAAAAAAGTGCTGCGGTACAGTGGTTGAGAATCATTGGTTTGGAGACTTGAAATTTCATTGAATGTTAAATCGGGAGTGTATGGAGGAATAGGGATACATTGATGGGAAGCAGTAAAACTATGTATGTGCATTTTTCGTTTCAAAATGAATATTAAATGAACAGTGATCTATAACTCTTTATTCTTTTTTTCTGTAATATTTTTAACATAATTAAATTTTCATATTTTTTTAGGTGAACATATTTTTCTTTAATTATTTACTTATTTTTTATTTATCTATTTATTTATCTGTTTTTTACGTGAAAATTGCAATAAATGTTTTTAATTTTCCTAAAATAATAAAAACGGGATTTATGTAAAAAATGACAAAAATAGAAATTACAAAATTTGAGCTATATTTAAGTAACAATTCTGTACCTCCAAGAATTATTAGTGAAGTCTCATTTATGCAAATATGAAGTGAGATTTGACAGATTCTGGCGCATTTCAATTGGTCATTTATTTAGGCAAATCGTAAACAAAATCGTATTGAATTGGTTTTAAATCTAATCATTAATTTTATGCGTTATTTATCATAATGAAGTATTTTAATGCAGAATCACATAAAAAAAATATTGTTATTCTAATTAATTCTTATTTAATTTATGATAGCTAATGGAAATTATAAAAATAAATTATTGAAAAGAAAGTTGCAAGAAAATAAATCGGAACATATGGAAACTTATGCCATTCAAATTTTTAACCAAGTCCTTATTATTAAAAACTTAAATGGTAATATTGCTCAAAATGGTACATAAATTGTCTTTCTATAGCAGTGTTCGCAGGAAATATAAGAACAAAACAAAACTGGGCAAATCTGGAAATCTATCAGACGAATTGTAAGCCAATGTTTCAATTAAAAATATTGATAAATTTAAATTCCCTTACAAGTTGCAAATTAGTTAAAATTTCAAAAACGCAATATGTATATAAGTACGTTAAGTATTTTTAAATAATATGATAAAAGAAAAAAAATAATAAAATAATCTATTTGTTTCTTCTAAATTTATATTAACCTTTACGTTTTTAAAAGCAGATAAATACTATTTCAAATATAGTTTTAATTTCTAAACTAGGTCAATTGTTTTACTAATACACGATTTTCGGGTAAAATGCTAAAAAATCTTTCTTTTCTCTTTAAAAAAGGAAAAACCATTCGTTTTATAAGGAACGTGGGTAATATGAAAAAGAATTTTCAAAAAAATATAGTATTTAAAACTGCAATTTTTTTTTCAAAAAGCCATGGATCATATAGAATGAAAAATGCGAATTAGAAATATCAACATAATATAGAAAGAGAGGAAGAAATTGGTTGTAACATGATCCAGCCAAAATAAAGAATTTGCACAAATAATATTAGAATAACTTATCTATTCTACATTAACAGTTAACTATGTCTCTGATAAGAATTATAATATTCCTTCTCATGGGAAGTTAGTGTTACGTCAGTCTCTTACAAATAAACATAAGGGGAAACTTACTAATTATTTAAATAGACTTCTCATTAGAAGAGCGCTTAGTGAAAATGAAGAAAAGCATTCGTTCATCCCACAATTCCAATTTAAAGATTATTTAGCAGAGTTAATTAATTCAAAGGATGATAAAACGAATCCTAGTTTTAATGGTACATGATTTCTACAATAATGGTACAACAAAGTGAGATAGAAAGTAGAAAAATAAGTAAAGAATATAATCCAGGAAAATAATAATAAGTACTGTGCGCTAATTTATTTGCAAAAGAAAATATAATAAATGATTTTGTCAAATTGATATTTTTACTCGAATATATAGATGGATCAAATATGAAAAATGTGTTTTGATTATTAAACTTTCACTCACAAATGGCTTAGTACATGTGTGTCATAGTCACATGATAATGATAAACACGTTTTCTAGCCAATCACTTCAAAAACTCATGTGACATCATAGTCACACGATATACGTAATCATTTGTTTCCAGCTAATCAATTCATGTGTTTCGTTGATGCCAATCACGTGCTCTTTTCAGAAACTTTCTTTTGAAAAAACAATAATAACCCACACGAATAAACAACAAAGTTTTTTTTTAATTTTAAAATATTTTTGAAGAAAATTTTTTATAACTTTTTAACATCTTAAGAAATTTAAAATTTTATCTAAGGTTTATAAATAGGACAACAAATACAGTTAGTTTAATGTTTGTTTTTATTTCATCGGAAAAATATTCTTGTTTTTATCACGTGACCGTCTTAAATTGAGCCCTTTAAATCCTGAGGAAAAGCATAAACTACAAAATTATTACTAATTTCCTGCTGAAAAAACCAAAAAACTAAATGAATAGTAAAAAAAAGAACAAATAATGCAATTCTATATGGGGTCTCTAAGCAACACGGCATACATCATTGTGATAGTCCAGTTCCTGGCCCACTCTGCTCAGAATGATACTAACAACGTTTTTGATAGCACATGTTATCTTTTTTTTTGTTATCCATGTTATTCAGAAACTAGATCTTTTACATACGACCTATGTTTTCATACTTTATTTGCCCCTTGATGCAGCAGAACTGCTTTAAGGAATAACATATGCTGTCAATAACGTTGGTAGTATCATGCTGAGTACGAAATAACAGAAATTATATTATCACATTGATGTACGCCGTGTGACCAAGGATTCTCACATTGAACATCTGAGAAGTATGCAAATAAAACTGGAAATTTCTACGTATTCTTTCATATGCTCTTTTTTGGCTGTATTCGTCTCTGTTTTTTTACTACAGAGCTCTACAACCTTGGACGGAGTTATGAGTATAGGACGGAATATTCCGTCAATTTCTCATTTATTTTTCCATTTTTTGTTACTTATGCTGTTATCTCACTTTTTCTTTTCAAATTTTTCATGATAGGTGCAATAAATTCTTTCAGTTGTAGATTCTTTTTTTGATAACTGTATTTCTGAAAAAGTAACTTTTAAATCCTTTTTTTCTTTGTAGAGAAGAAATGTATCACTTTCTTAAAATACGGAGAATAACATATTTTCATTTAAGGAATTTTACTATAATATTACTCAGTTGCTCACACAGTGAATTAGTAAAAGAATTTTTAAATTAAGAAAATTGTAATATTTTGGAAAAAAAATCATGTTGTATAGTAATTTTAAAACAACTCAAAAAGCATACATCCCCACATGCATTTTTGCTTTTATCTACGAATGGAATATTGACATTTAATTCATATTTAAATGTGAATCTTCATTGTACTTGATTAACTGTATTATGTTATTATTTATTTAAACAATATGCATATT
Organism: Trichonephila inaurata madagascariensis; assembly: GCA_019973955.1. Taxonomy (NCBI): domain Eukaryota; kingdom Metazoa; phylum Arthropoda; class Arachnida; order Araneae; family Nephilidae; genus Trichonephila; species Trichonephila inaurata. Next base: position 356,306 of record BMAV01027473.1, on the reverse strand, counting down.
TTTTGTACAAAAAAAAAAAATTCATGAAAGTAAATTAAGAGTGAACTATAGCTACAAAAAAGCAATAATTATTGCTTAAAAGTTTTTTAAACTTTTAAAATTTAGTATATTTTCTGAAATTAAATATTAGTCTAAATACACTTATTTTTAGGAACATAATTTTGTAAGTATTTATGAAAAAAAATTAAGATTTGAGCTTACAGTATTAATTATAACTTTCAAAATAAATTTTTTTTAAGATGGGATCTCCTCGGTAAAAAAAAAAAATGGATTTCCTTAAAAAGTATTCAGTCCTTTCATGTTTTCTCTTTTTACATATTCATTTGCGAAGAGTCAAAGAGTTGTTGAATTAAAAATAGCTTATTTCTGTCAAATATGCACGTGAAAAAGTAATGAAACTCTCAAACAATAGAAAGAATTAAGCAGTTTCGATTTCCTCCAACGAGGACATCTGAAGGACCTGTGTGGTGTGAAAGATTTCTAATTCACTCAGTGGCTGATTGCATGGCTAGACATTTTGTCGTATTTGAAAATGTCTGCAGTTCCTGACTTCTTAGACATTCTATGACTGTATTTTCAAAAATTAACTCATTGTTTTTTTGCTTAGTCTCACTTCTTTCAGCAATTGATAAAACTAAGCAAATTAAGATACTCCATACCAGAGAGATTCATTTATTATCACTTAAACAGAATTATAAGGAACTAATATATTTCATGTCACTCATAAAAATATTTATTTTGTTGTACGAAATTACAATCAAAGTTTAACCAATGAGCCTTACATAGTTTTTTTTTTATTTAATTGTTTATATCTTAACGTAATGAATAAAACAAATCAATATTAAAATAATCATAATGGGGTTTGGCATGACATTAAATAAACAATTATTCATTTTTAATGAACATATCTGAAAATATTTTTCACTAGGCATCGTTACCAGATAATTATTAAAAATGTATCACGATCTTTGTGTTATTTTTTTAAATCGTTTCATTTTTGATACTTTTTTCTTGTTTTGAGTTTAAACAATTTGCATCGTGACAATCACATCTTATTATTCATATAAATATAAGAAACCCTTTATAAATTATATACATATTCTTGATCTATTGTTAGGGTACGTTTAACGAACATTAAATTAAATCTGCTATATAAAGTGAGAATGTGGAATAATTCCTTGTTTTTGTTTTTTAAAAGGTGTTCTCTTATGCATGACATCAAAATTTTGGTTCTCTAAGCTTAGAAATAATTTCCATCTTCTGTATGGAAACTTAAAGTAATTGTAAGTCATTTTCATTTGTGAAATAAATTGTACAGCTTTCTTGTTGTATTATTTTAATGTTAATGTTTTCATTATTCTCTTGCATTTATAATCCTGAAAAAAATTGTCAGAGCTTGAATGGCTCCCTCTGAGGAGGAAACTGAGCGTGAAAAATTACATTGTGCCAATTAGTATCTACCTATATGGGGCCACACTAAAAAGTGATAGTAGTTTCCGAGAAATGTACCAGGTCTGCAATGGTAATTAAAAATCCGTAGTCCCATTTGAAGGAAAATATAATGATGCAATTAAAGATAAATAACTACAAAGTTTTAAATATTTGAAGAACCTTACACTAGTCTGAAAAAAGAAAAGAAAATCTTAGATAATTTTGTGTATGTGTGTTTTGTAGCTTGTTAACGCTCTTCTGTTCAAAATAAATAAAAACTTTCGAAAGAAATTTAGGAAATAATTTATTTAAAAAATACTCTCGATTAGTTTCCATAATAATCATCATAGGAGAAAATATATACATTTTACACTTCTCCACTATTCGTCTTTATTGATGTACATCATATTATCCCATCTTTTTCATTACCTATTAATGCAGTGCTTCTCAAAGTTGCAATATTCGTGACCCAATATTCAAACATTATTTCCCCCATACAATAACAATGTACTGAATTTCAATAATACTATACTTTGACGCTAAAACTACGATACGACTTTAACCTCTTAATATAAAGAATACATGTATAAACATCTCACACACCAAAGCCAAAGCCTTTGTTTCTCGAACGATATACCATACGTCATCCTGAAAGTGGGGTGCTTCACCGTACGCTATCAGCCAGGTATTTCAAGACTTTGGGGAGACTACGCAGTAAAGGACCTTGACAATGTTTACGAAAAGGACTTACACTTTATTCGATTATTTTGCTGCTATTCCGTCCCCAATACATCACATATGCGTGCCTACGCCCGGAAAACGGTTGGCGATGAGGAAGCGGAAATCCGCGAAACATGATCGGCGATTAAAGGTTTGAGTAAAACCGTACAAAAATTATCAGAAGATAAGTGTTTGTTGCCTTTTGTTATAAATTATACTTTCTCTGTTAACCATTGGATTACTGGTAATTAATAAACTTGTTTTTAACAGAATTTTGCTAAGTCAGGTATAAAATACATTGAAGGCTGACTGATATATTTATAAATTGCAATATATTAGTGTGAATGGGTATTTATTTTACGTATGTCATAATATATTTTGTTTGTTTACCTTCAGTAGATTAATAATTTTTTTAAATAATCTTTTGTTCTCGACTTTTCAACCAAAAACTCGCTCCCCCCCTTGTAAGAGTGTCACGCCCCAAGGGGGTACTAGTTTGAAAACACTGTATTAATGACTTATTCTAATTTAGTTTATTCTCGCATTTAAGAAACCTTTATTTATGTATATAGAACATCATAGGGTTCTTCAAATTTAAAGCTTGTTGGTGCAATCCTATACATCATTTAGAAATTTTACTATGAACATATATAATGGTTTAAAAATAGATATTATCCAAATGTACTTCTGTATATGAAGTAGCAATAGCAAAAACTGTGAGGATAGATTAAAAATCTTACAGTTTCAGGAAGTTTAAACTTTTAAATATATATAGAAACCCTTGTGATGAAATCGACCCCTAGTACCATTAAAGATCTGCCATATAAAATGGTTAATGCCTGTTTAACTTGAGGAAGCTTACAATCCTTATTTTGCTGTGGTGTAGAAATTTAAATAGGAGGTTGCTTGATAGTACAAGAAAGTGGTGAAATTATAGGTTCATATATACATTTTTCCGACCAGTTCAGTTTTGCTGATGGCATTAGCTCTACACCACACTCTATAAAAACATAAAACTCCTCCAAAAGTCTTGGAAAAGTACATGCACATCTAGCTTGTAAGTAATAAAGAGTTTTAGCTTACTTTCAATGAATTATTTAAAGTTAGACAAATATATCACAATAAATAAAAACTATTATGAAGTATTAGAAGTTGGATTACTACGTGAAAATATTTCCACAGATACTATATTCAGAATGCTTAATTATTTTTCGAATATGCATCAAAAAGTAAAATCAGAAGTATTACTAATGTAATAATTTAATATTTCGAAAAATTTCATGGCTTCTATGAATGCTTATTTAAGGAAGTAAAAAAAGTAATTAAGTTACTAAATTAAATTCAGTAAAATCAATATTATGCATACATGAAAAGCAATAAAAAATTTACACAATAATTATTAATTAAAAATTAAACATTGTAGAATATGTAAATACAGTTATTGACGCTCTAATACTAACTATACATTTAATATAATTCATTACTCTTAAAATGTATTCTTTTGAAAGCATCGATATATGTAAATTGTTTGAATTACTTTTTTCAAAAAAATCGGAACAAAATTAATAACTCTAAAATATGAGAAAACTTCAAAACCTTAAAATGAAAAATTATTTTTCGGATAGGTATAAATATTTCATACCGTATTTCCACAAGCAATAAACCTGAATTTTATGAGACTAGCAAGCGGGATTTTAAATATACTTAAGCAGGTGTTTGCGTGATGAATTTGATATTATATTAAATTACAGCAGATCTTTAATTAGTACACCTTTTTCGATGACTCTAGAAGTGAAACAAAATTACGGTAACGCAATCGTTAATTTTCTTAATGACTGGCTTCTCATTAGATTCTGAGGCATGTGATCTTTTTCGTTAACGGAATGTTTTAGAACTAACTACCTTTAAAATTAACAAGATGATGCTATTAATTATGGACTTAAACTCGTCAAAAACTATTATCAAACCAACATTAGTAAGAAAGGTTTATGACATACATCTTAAAATTGCTACTAACCATGCTTTGAGAAAAAAAGAACCACTATTTTTTTACTATTTATATTTTCATACTGATCATTTATTTAGAATTTCATATCAGTAATATATTATTTTTAAAAATATTTATTGTTCCTATGAGTTACGTAGAAATGTCTGAAAATAAACACAATCGGTTATTTTATATTTTTAACTAACTTACATACGATGTTATTTGTCATTCCAAATTTTATATTCAATGAAAAATACACCAAAAGATAAAAGGTCTGTGTTTATTATAGATTTTTTTATTTTCATTATAAGCCATCAAACATTGAAATAAAGTTTTATCCATTTGCTTTCAGAAATGCAGCATATTTTATTAAAAGCTATAAAAAGGAAAAATATTTCAATCATTTTATACATTATCATTTCAAATGTTTAAAAAAATAGAAATTCTAAAAAGTAAAATGTAAAAACTTAATGTTTATATTTTGCTAACTGTATGTAGTATTCCACAAAAAACTACAAATACTTTAAAAAATTTACATTTTTTTTCGAAAAAAGGGGCTAGAAAAAATGTGTTTCCCCCTCCCTAATTTGAAAATAAACAGCTGTTAAAACAAGTTTGCGTGAAAAAAAAAGTTTTAAAAAAATGACATTTTTGTGTCAAAAGTATGTGTCATATTTAGAGGTCTTGTGTTCAAGGTAACTGTCTAGGTAGGACCGTATCTAGTGTTCAAGGTAACTGTCTAGGTAGGACCGTATCTAGTGTTCAAGGTAACGGGCTCTTGGACGGCGTGTCATGAGTTCGAGCCCAGTACCACTGAAGACCTGACATGTAAAGGAGCGATGCACGTTAAATCTGTCAAGAGTTCAAGCGTCCTGAAGTTGCTGTGGTGAGGTAGTTAGGAGAGGGAGGTGCCAGCTCAATTGTCGTCTTCGTCACTTAACCATGGTTCAAAATTACGAGATCCGTCGCCAAATGCTCTTCTGTAGCTCATCAGTGCAACGTTAATATTCACTCACTCACTTATGTGTCATATTTATATTAAAATTTTAAGTTATGTATATCAAATTGTTTCGTGTTATATAATTTATCTACACACTATTCCTATAAACCCTATCCTTGTGCATGCCGCCCTTATATAGGGTCACACAGCAGAGACTAGCATTAGGTTACTCGAAAGGTCTCAAAGTATTATTATAAGACATATTTGAAATACTTCTTGGTTTATGAGAAATTTTATCATTAAATCAGAGCACAAAATTCATAGTATTAATAAGCTATTCGTAAAAATTCTTTATAATATTTTAACTGCACATGGATATCTCTAGAAACCTATCTACGCCACATATGAAAACATATATCCTTATTTTTTTGTTTTAAAACCTTGAAATATATTAGTTTTCATCCGGCTTTTATATATTTTTCTTATTTTATTTCATATTTTTAGCAATTTGAATTTCTTATTTTGTTTCATTTAACAGAAACAAATCAATTTATAATAATGAAGGGTTTGCTTCTGTTTTGTCGTTTGAAACAAAAATATATCTATAATTTTTTTTCTAAATATAATTTTAAATATTCAAATAGACTTTACTTTTTAAAAAAAAATTAAAACATCCTACAAAATAATTATTTTATAATTTCAAGATCACACATGTGTCAAGTTAAAGCTTCGATATTCTCAAAAGAACACGCAACGTATTTTATTATAAAACAAAAATTCTGTCAGTTATTAAACTAATTTATTTGGATGAAATTAATTTATGCTATAAATTTAACTATATAAAATTTGGGAATAATACACATTATTGAACAAGCATTAACTTTTAATTGAAAGTACGATTAATATGTTGATTACTTTAAAATGTTGATTTAAGAGCTCTGATATATAACACGAGGTATAATATTTTAGCTTTCTATTCTCAGAATCTGTGAAACTTCCATGCATACAACAACTTAAAACATCTGAAGCATAAAACACTTAGCAAGTTACATAACTTAGAAATAACAAGGAAAGATAAGATGAGAAAATTCGTACAAAATTACATAAAAATATTTCATTTTATTTTACTTTTCATTATAGTTTTCATTGATCTTTAATCAAATGAAGTTTTTCAGGCACATTTCCGTTGTTAAATGAATAACTGCAGCTTCAGCTTTTCACATTTTCCTTTAGATTACATTTTACAGAAATTGATTCTGATTTTCGAAATTTATAGCAGGCTTATACCACCTTAAAACTATAAGAAATAATATATTATAAATTTTCAAGTTGCTTTTTTATAAAATAAATCAAACTAAGTTATTTTCGTTGCAGCTTCTTCATAAATAAATATATATGTAAGAACACCAAAGATTAAGCGATTTGCAAACAGAAATTTGTTTTTAACTAAAACTAAATTTATTTAGCAATCGTTAAGTATATAAATCAAGATTTCTAAATTTATTCCTCAATACTTTCTGTTTTTGAAATTCCAAATTTTTTTCCACTTTTTTTTCTTTTTATAGAGTATTTTACTGAAAACTTATTGCCAATTCTCACCAACACATAAAAATAAAAAAGTACATTAATATGACTTAATAAAAAATATGATAGATAAACCACATACTCCAGAAGTTATGTATAACGTCACACTCAGAGTTAAGCTGTAAATATGGTTCATACATAACTTTTTAAATTATAAAAATAATCATTTTAATGATTTTTATTTATCTTCTTTGGCCAAGTTCTGCATTTAAAAGATTTTAAGCACGATCTACAGCTATAGATACCTCTTACTTTATCCATTATGTACATATATATAATAAAGTTTAGAAATATTTTTCAATTTTTTTCAAGTTCAAGTGTTTGAAACTACACAAATTTATATCAATTTGCATAAATTAAGTACGTAGCTTTGTGCAATGTAATTTTATAAAAATAAACCTAAAACTCATTAAGAATATATAATAGGTATTTACACAATTTTAGAACGCGAATCCGGAGCATTTCTTCATCCTAAATGTAAAAACTAATTTTTTAAATATATTCGATATAAGAATCTTCTTTACTGATAACATGCGTCATGATCAGCATGATATTTGCAGCTTCTGTGAAATGTCCAGAGATAATAACTTGACATTCTTTTGTCATTATATTCCAAAGTCTGTAAATATTGGTGGATTTGCTCTTAAAAAATGTTTTACATCAGACCAAAGGAATAATAGGGGAAATGTCAGGACACTTTTTCAGAAATATGACGAGGACATGTATATAAACGTGTATTAAAACTGTATCAATTATTATTTATTTCAAACACTAGCACAATACTTTGCTGAGGAAACATCATAATAATAATTATATATTATAATAAACATAATATTATGCATGCAGACATCAGGGCCTCAAGCATTCGTCAAAAAATATTCAAACTTACCTGTGTGTCAGTTTTCATTTTTCAAGGATTGCTGCAGGAGTTTTGCAAGTATGAGTGTTGGGAGCGAAGAGTTTCTACTGAAAAAATCTGGCATAAAATATTTTCCTCATAATATGATGAGCTTTTAAAAATATATATACAATTTTCATTTTTCATCTCCCACTCTAAGAGAAACTTACGGCAATCACAAAGTATTTAGCTACTCTCTTTGAATTCTTCGAGTCGCTTTTTAAAATAGACAACTTTTGTTACACATTTTCAATAGAAAACAGAAATTTTTTTGTGGCAGTTATGTAAACAAATAATTATTTCATAAAGAGTAACCATTTATTTACATTTATTTATTACTGCATGTTTTTTATGGGTCTCTACCAAATGTCTTGGCTTGGATTACAATTGCCTAGGCAAAATATTGGAAAGATTATGTGTTTTAGTATAAGTCATAAATCTTCGGGATTTTTTTGTTTGTTGATTGTTGCTACACGTACAAAAGATTTCTTCCTCGTTGGGCTTACTAATATATTTCTTTTGACTTCACTTTAAAAAATTCGACTCAGTATTTATTTTTTTCGAGTATTTTTTGAAACATCTTTTTTTTAGAATTATTAATTAGGGATAGTTTATTACCAGATTAATAATGCCGCTTATTTTACACTTAAAAATATTCCTGACACTAGTTGCATAACATTTTATAAATGTGATACATAAATAATTATTTTTTGAAGGAACAAAAACATGCACTTTTTAAATCAAAGTTTGTCTATGAATTATTTCTAAGAATTTGTAATTAAAATATTTACAATTTTCTAAAAATTTAACAAAATCATTCTAAAATGTGCAAGTATCTTTCGTATAATTGTTTAAATTGGATTTTAAGAAAGGATTTTATATTCACACACAAATATTTCTTTACTTTCATTCTAGAAGGATTACCATTTACCTTTGTAAGTGCTTTTGTTATATATATTTATCATTCACATTATTAAAAGATAAACCTTCACTTTGGATTGCAATCAGGTTAGTTGAATGAAAATATTCTTAATAAACATAATTAAGTATGAATAATTGCACACGGATTTTATATCGATGTAATTTCTATATTCATTTTTAAAAACATTTTGTTGAACAATGTACTATGTTAATGATGTATGTCAGAAGCATTTTAGGACTTCGTTAGCATTTTTGAATTTCATATATTTCATTTATGAGTTATGAACTGCTTTTTTTTTCTTTTAAAATGATTAACAGAGTTTAATTAGGAAATTGGATTGTACTTAGAAATCACACAGCAATGAAAGATTTAATTGAAAAATATTAATATTTATCTTTACAGATAAACAACTCAAACATGTATTTAAGATAATCTTGCTTATTCATTTAAATTTTAATCGATTTTTTCACACTTGGTGATTTTTTTTATAAATCGTTTAGTTAGTAAATTTTTTTTTAAAATTGGAGTCTAAAAGTTTCAAAATTATTTCAGAATGACCATTATTATCCGAATTAAAAATTTATTCAAATAATTATTCTGAATATTAGTTGATAATCTCTATGTTAATTTAGAAATCATTTGATTTTTTTTTACACCAAATACATAATTTGTTAAAAATGCCAGAATTTTCACATCAAAAGCAATTCCTACAATGTTAGAAAAAACGTAAGAAAGTTTCTAAACCAAAAAAAATTGATATTTGGCATGAAAAAAAAACAAATATAAGAGTTTTATATATAAACAATCATTATAATTTAAAATATTTAATTTTTTCACATTTTCAGTATGCGAACATATGTTTTCTATAAAATGCTAGTGCAATGTATTATGCATCTTAAAATATAATTTTTTCCCACCTACTGTGTAATAATTTTAAAAATAAGTTTGGAAAATGTTTACCTTAGTTTTTTACAATTTTTATCAGCATATTTTTACTAGGAAAAATATGTTGTAAATAATTTAACATCTTTATTATTCACGTAAATGATAACTTTTTTTTTATTTTACCTCTATTTCACAATTTAAATCTTTTATTTGTTTTATCCTTCTCATCAATGCAGAAAGAGCTGAAAACTTATTTTCAGGGAAGAAAATACTTACAAACCTTCATATTACCTATTTCAGCCATAATTTTGATCTTGAAGGCACTAGCAAAATGAAACAAGATAATGAAAAGAAAAAAAGCTCACTGTTTCTATCTCTGAGAAAAGAAACAGATGGTTATTACTAAACGAAAGCATTTAACAATTTTCACTCAAGACAGTGAGGAGATATTCTTTTGTAGGAAATACTTGAATGAAAAATAGTTTCAGAGCTAAAAGAAAGAAATCTTCGTGAATGAGGGAAAACTGAGATTTCGCTGCCTTGTGCGAGAGTTTTAGCAAAAATGTGTTAAATTCTCGTCTGCTCCCATAAAGAATGTCAAAGATATTTGAGCAACATTAGAAAATTTAAAAAATAAAATAGGCCTCTCACTACTTATCTCAGACTAAAGTATCCATTTAATTACTTAACATTTCCTAGTGTAACTCTGTTTTCTGTTTCGTGATTTTTCTTTCTTCTTTTGTACAAAATTATAATTTTCTAAATCACCTTTTCAAAACGTTAAATGTTTAAACAATAACTCGGAAAAAGTAGTAAATAGGAATCTCTTATTCAGAGATTTAATACAATTTTTTTTACCATTAGATTTAGATAAGCAATTATAAAATTGGTTTATTAGAATTACATTTTTAAAAGAAGAAAATATTTTTTATATGCTTCTCTTTAGATTTTGTACCATGTTAGTTTGAAAGTGATGTTAATATCGTAAAATCTATTTCATAACTTCTATGAATATTTTAATTTTGTTCAAGACTGTTTTATTTTTTTAATAAACGAAGTTATTTAATTATTAAAAGATATCTCAATTGTTGAAAAATACTAAATATTGCATAGAATTCATCCACATGTATTACTAGAAACTACTTTCAAACATGAGAGGAATTATGGCGTAAAACTGTTTATAAGAAGCGATAGTACGTTAAAAATTATATATATAATATATAGATTCAAGTTGTAATATGTAAACTTAAAAAGGCTACTCGAATGTTAGATTAATACATGAAGTGGCATTTCATACGCTAGAGTAATACTATTTCACTTAACCCACGGTCACTCGTGCCTGTTTTTGCTACCGTCGTTACTCGCGGGGTGTAGAGAACACCCCAAACTTTTAACACGTGCATTTAATTATGAAAATAAAATTAAGTCATTATGATACATACTTATAAAGTACAAGATGTTTTTTGTATTATACAAATAAAATTATTAAAGTTATTGCATAAAAATGAGACTAACATTAATTTAAACTAAACATACAAAATTTTCATTTTAAAACACATAATTTTATATTTTTTCATAAAAACCAGTAAAACGTATATACCAGTAATAAATATAATTTATAATTAATGAGATAATGATAGTAGAAAGTATAGAAAAATAATATTTTAATCATTTTCCAAACAAATAGAGCATACTGTATACAAATGCTAAGCTTCTCGCGGGAGTTCTAAGCCCCCCAGTTAAACTTTTGAAGGTCATTATATTCCATTCGTTCGAGAAAGAGAGATTGCATCAGGCCTGACGGTTCAATGACCTAAAATGTGTAGTTACAGAAAAAATAGTGGTTCTGCGCATTCTTTTTAAAATCCTGGAAGAATTTTCTTCTTGCTGGGGGGTACAGAACACCCCGCGCAAATGATCGCGGGTTAATGCTAAATGTTTTAATACAGAATTTGCGAACATTCTTCCTTTAACATCGTAAGCAATTTAATTCTTCCGAAAATATGATTAGTATTTCGATTATTTAAAAACATTTGCACTATAAATAAATATTATACATAAAAATGTTATAGATATAAGAACATATGGATAAGTACTGAAAAATATAGAGAGAAAGGCACACATCTCCAAAAATGATAAAAACATGTAGGTTTACTACTAGATATAAAACCAGAAGCATAATGCATCAGTCCATTCAGAGGTTTAGTGCTCTACGTTAAGGTCATGGGAACCTGAATGAACTTAAGTTTATATTCTACATTTGATCTTCTGAATTATTAATATATTATTCAAATTGTATTTTTTTCATGAATTAATTGGGATACTTTTGGTTTATTTAAAAAATCATTAAATCAATTGTTATTTTAAATTCATTTTATTTTCATAAAAAATATTTTTATTGTATGGTCATTTGCAGAAATTAATCGTGTATGAGAAAAATTATTTTATTTATTAATCAAAATAATTTTCACAAAATAGTATTATAATACACACTTCACATGGAAATACCAAAAAAAATGTTACCGTGGTTATTTACTTAAAAACAGTTAGGTAGGACATGAAATAATAGAGAAAAACTTTACTGTAATTTACAAAGCTGAAGTTTATTTTCATCTTGACAGGTGTTCACGGATGTTTCTACAGTTTGGTTCGAAAGATTTCTCAACCATTTGACTATTTTAAATTTTTCATATTTCTACAGTTTGACATTTCTACTATATTTTACTTTAAAATTATGCCCTTTCATTTGACTGATTACCTAAATCATTAATAAACTGTTGTTTATAAAAATGCAAAACACCATGAAGGAATAATCAGAAATAAATGTAATTTATTGTACAAACGATTTGTATTAGTACAATTAAATGACGAAATTTTCAAAGCAAAAAACAGTATTAAATGTCCGAAATCAGTATATGGTGCAGCCACCACGCGTTGCAATAAGTATGTTATACGACGCGGCAAGGAGTCAAACAAATTTTGAATGTCTACTTGTGGAAGAGAATTCCATATTGCTTATATGCGCAGCAAAAGTTCGGCTTTTGAAGCTGCGGCACGCAGATCACGTGCAAGACGCTGACCAACCAAATCTCACACGTGCTCAATAGGCGACATATTTGGCGAAAGTGCAGACCAAGGAAGAAGCTGTGGGTGTTGGGCTGAACAGAAGTCTCGAACAGCCTTTGCAACATGTGCGCGTGCATTATCCTGCTGAAAGATAGCTCCAGGGAGGCCTTAAAGGAAGAGGACGACTTCAGGCTGTAGCACTTCATGGACGTATCTGTTGCTATCGAGATTAAATTAAATTCGTAGCAAATTGGATCATTCGTGATATGAAATCACACCCCAAATCATAACTTCGGGTGTTAGTCCACTGTGTCGTTCGATAACGCACTCGGGAAGGTAGCGTTCACCGGCATAGCGTCTAACACGAATTCAGCCATCATGGTCCCACAAATTGAAGCGTGATTCATCTAAAAAGAAATCTTGGTGCCTGTCAGATTGCCAGGCTATGTGTTCATGAGCCCATTGCAGAAGCAGCCGTCAAAGGTTTGCCGTGAGGGGGATCCTGTATAAAGGCATCCTTGAGCGCAATCTACGACGCAGCAGATGTCGCCGAATTGACGAAACCGACATTAGTACACTTGTAGCAGTAGACCAACTTGCTGTTAACTGCCTGGAGGAAGCTGTACGTTCATTCACTGCCATGCGAGCAGGTGTCGATCGTCGCACGCTGACGTCACCTTCCTTCATCCACTGCCAGTTTTCGAATTGTTCGGTGCCTCGTCGGACCACTGCTTTCAAACTCGCATCACTGTGGAACTATTCCGCTGCACACAAGCTCCTATTGTGTGATAGGAAAATCCTCCTTCTCGAAGGCCAATAATCCTCCCCCGTTCAAACTCCATAAATTGTTGGAATTTCTCCTTATTTCGTCGTGAAGGCATACTTAGGTCTCACTAAACGTTCTCCACTAACAAAAAAATCATTAACTATTTTCAACGTCCCGCTACAGCCCTCTATTTATACACTATCAGCATCTTTTGAGAAGGCGCTGCGCACGCTAAGCATGCGCAGTGATTCTGAAACTTTATTAATACTTACTAAATAAATAAGGGGGGGAGCGAATATAAGATCTAAATAAAGCTCAATGTAAGAGCTTCTAAGGTAACAGGACATAAAATATCTCACTACATATTTTTTTTAAATAATATATTCGACATTTATTTCACTGTAATCAGGGTTAAATTAATATATATCATGCTTTGCTTTAAATCAGCTTTGAGGATACATTTTTTGTGAATCTACTTTTTAGTTTTTGAATCAAATCATTTGAAAACTAATGCTATTGGCGAATTAAATAAAAAGAAAAAAACAATTTTATTTATTTATTTTTATAAACCATAATCTGATCTCTTCCAAAATGGAATAGTGCGAATGAATATAATTCCAAGAATATATATGATACAATGAGATCCAAGAATAAATTACAAAAAAGGAAACTTCGAGTAGAGGATTTAATTAATAAAGCTCTAGTTCTTTGTCTCTTTATCTGAGTTCTTTAAGTAACAGTCATATAAAATTTCAGCATCAAATAAAAACATCAAAAAAATATTTATGATTGAAGTAAGAAAAACTCTTGTCGACTGTATTTTATGATTTTGTGTTTCCTTCACCAAAGTTTTCATCTTTATTAGACTGCCTGTCAGTTAAGTGAAGCTGACTCCTTTGTGTCATAGTTTTTTATTTATGTTGTTTCTGTCTGGTAATTTTATTGGGATCGATATACTTTGCATTTTTTACTTCAAGATCCGAACCATTTCAGAAGCCTTGATTGTAACAATGTCTCTAGTTTCTTGGGGAAGTTGGAATGTTTATTCTATGACAGAAACTTGCAATTCTTGTATCTTCTGCTTTCTTCAATTCATTACTTATTTCCTTCAGATTCTTCAAACCTGAGTCAAGAAACTCTATTTCAAAACTTTTTTTGAAGCATTGTTTTTAGCCTTTTTTGTATTCTACTAATCTTTTTGATGATAAAGTAAAGATTGCTGACTTTCTAAAACATATTTTTAAATACATACATTGTAATTGCTTGATAAAATTGTTTCTAAAGTAAATGAAAACATACACGTATAAATAATACTATATATTATTATTTATAACTTTCAAGTGATTATGATAATAACAATTTAATAAAGTTTACTAGTTAACATTTATTTGTTTTAGTGTGAATTTTGTTGCTTTTTATTTGAATAATAGAGCTAATCTATAATTAGGTGACAGTACAAGACAGTACAAATGTCCTTGAGCTCCAATTTCATTTTTCTTGTTTTAATCGTTGATAATGTTGAAATGGTTTATTTGTAAAAATTGCAAAAGTGATTGAAGCTCCAAAGTTTGTTTAGTGAAACACTGTTAAACTTTTTGCATTGAGCATCAAGGTTTTTCACACGGAGCATTCTGAATTAAAATCGAAATACACATTGCAAGTATGTTTACCTATCTTCAACAATTTCGACTTTTTCAAATTAGCATCTTTGATATATATTATTTATGTTTCAAAGAAATATATAATGTATCCAAGTTGATAAGTTAAATTTCATGCCAGCTGGATAAAACATGCAAAGGGTCTTAGTAACATTTAGAAGCATACGCAGATGTTTCTCATTTTAGACATGGATAGACATTTTTGTACTTAAAATTCAGAAACATTTTCTGAAAACTGGTAAGTTGCATTGCTGGCAATATATAAATATCACATCCGTAAAATCGAGTTCAAACTTTTGAGGGTATGTTTGATATAATTCAGGTGATCAAAACTAAATGATAGGTTAACCCAATCCCAGGATAAAGTAATTAATTTTTTCAAACCATCCATGTAATGTATTAAACAGTTATTTATACCGAGAAAAAAAACTGAATTATCTGCCTTTAATTTAAACATGCGCTCCAAATCTTATGCTCGAGGAGAGAGACAGACCACTGCACTTCTGTGGAATAAAGAAATGCTTCATATTTTGCATATATATCTTTGAATAACGTTTTAAAAATTGAAGATTTAGTACTTTACTTCTGATGAAATTTACTGCTTTTATGGTTTTGTGAAAGTTCATTTAGGGTTTGTGGAAAGTCGTTAGTATGTGTTTGTATAAAAAGTGAGGTATGTTACCGCAACAAAAGGGGAGTTTCATATCTCACAAATGTAGCAGAAACAAATGTATTATCAATCACCGTAAATATATGGAAACGAAGTTTGTTTCTCCGTGTTCAATAAATAATCACAAAAAAGAAAAACTTATACGTATTATTTTTTTGCTTATCCTATATTGATTGGCAAACTAGTTTTTCATGAGTGTATTGTTATCAAGTGCTTATATTTTATTTTATATTTCAGTCAGTGATTGAATGTACTGCCACAATGAAAATCTTTTATTTCTTTTATTGAGCTTTTTATTTTTATTTATTTCTTATTTAAATGCAGAGAAGCACAAAAAATCGTTTTCCTTTATTTTGCTTCTGCACGAAGAGGGATGCGAACAAGTGTTTTATACATTTAATAAAAAATATACAAAGTTATTTTTTGTGATTTGTTCTGTCCATATTTGTAAATAAATGTATTACTTGTGCAAAATGTTTGAAACAGATGACTGTGCAATAAAGCCTAAGGAAAACATTGGACCGTCTTAATACTGAAATTTATATCCTTGTAAACAAACATGTAATCTTTGGACTGAATAAGATTCATTAATGAAAAGTGATACTAGCAATCATTTCATTTTTGGGAAATTTCAGCTCAATGAGAGGAATCATAATAAGCAACGATGATGAATAAATTTTAGCTTACTATTGTATATATTTTTATTTTTATTTTTAATGTCAAATGTATGAAATTTGAAATAATGAACTTTTTAGTTTTATATGATGCCGAGTTTTATTAAAATGTGTCATGAAATGTGTTTACGCTCATATTCTTATAAAATAAAAATGATCCAAGTTCTACATCCTAAAATGCAGTGTTCTCCTTTTTAGAACCTTATATTAGTTTCCATAATGAATTAATATATTCTATAACCAATTTCTACAACGTGGAATGTTCAAGGAACTTGTACATGTCTACTCCATTATAGAAGATTTATCTGTGCTTTAAATTTACATTGAACAGTTCTATTTCAAATTTTGTAGAAATGGGATATCTTCGTCAATATTCAAACATACATAAGAGTGTCCCAGAAAAAGTGATTGAAACGAAAAAACTATTGATAATGAACAAAGTTTTTTTTCATTTGAAAATCTTTTATAAAATATGAGAACTTTTTTAAAAAAATTGTTATAATTTAAACACTTTTTCTTGGAAATGCATTGAAACTTGGTTGAACCATGTCACGTGCAAACCTGCTAAATAAAGTAATATTTACAAATATTTTTATGAGAACGTAACATTACCTTTATTACTGTATTTGTTTAACATACGTCCGTACTGAAAGGAAAATACTTTAAAACCTATTTAGACGTTTTGTTTCCTTTTTCTTCTCATTTTGTAAAGCAATTTTTACGAAACAAATGGAAAACATTTCATAATTTTTTAGAAATACAGTTGGATCTCTATATAACGAAGTCTCTAAATCCCGGAAAAACATTATATGGAAAATTCATTATAAAGAGGTTCATCTTTTAATATACTTAATATAAACCAGATAAAACAAATTTTAAATTCATAAACACTATATATTAAAAAAAGTAATTATTCACACATGTTTTTAAAAATTAATATATGTTTGTTTTATGAATCTTACCCATCAAAAAAGAAAGAAGGAAAGAAATTTGCAAATAAAACTAGAAAAAAGAATGTCGAAGAATTCACTGTATTTACAATATTAAGAAAATAATTTTATACTAAAATTGATGAATTTTAAGGACATTTTAAAATTTAAAGCATATAATTAATAATAAACATACATTATTTTATAATTAGAACACGGACAACTCCACTGAGGTTAAAGATGATATCGATGGTGTTCTAGTAAACTATGCAATGGGGCTCAAAGGTTGCACTTCTTGCATGAAACGTCCAGAAGTCTATTGCTCTCGGCGAGTTAGGATCTAATAAAACCAGTTCAAGATTTATGACCACCATAAAATGTGTGAAAGAAAGAATAACTTGGAATTTTTTCAGAAATACTTAAAAAAAATTTAGAACAAAAATTGAATCACAAAAGAAAAAAAATCGTAACATAGAAAATGCACTTCGCTGTAGAAATGTTATTTAATGAAGAAAATTGTGAAATATTCTAAGTTCCAGGAAAAAGTTGCTATATAGTAAAATTCGCAATATAGAGGTTCGTTATATAGATGTTCGACTGTATCTTATCTTTAACTCTACATTGGTACTGATGTTTTATATTTATCCATCTCACACTATCGAAGTATAAGTAGACAGGCAAGTATCTCGCTATTTATTCTCATACTTCCCAGAGTGTTATTTCATGTATCATTTCACCATTTCTATCTGTACCAGAATGCTTTAGATGTATCACATAAATTTTGCTAGAAAGAATTGTTAAACTCTAACAACTAACCTTAGTAGACACCGACTATTACGGATTTGTAAGGTCGTCTGAAACTCTTCTCAGTGGAAATAACGTGGAAAATGGCTGCTTAAAGCTAAATGTGACGAGGGTACAGACGGATTATTTGTTTCTGCCTGGATTAATCTTTTTTCCCTAGAACACTTTTCTTGCGGAAAAAAAGCAAAAAATATAGTCTTGGAAAGTTCTATACTATTATGACAATCTTGGAAAAATGGAAGACGTACGTATAAACAAAAGAATGTTTCTCTCCTTACCTATATAAATGATGTGCGATTTCTCTCGCCCCTTATTATTATATTATTATCTTCATTCGACGAAAGACAGAATGAATGTGCGGGAGAAAAAGGATAAAAGCGTTTTGGTACCGGATGAGCAAGTTCCACGAGGGGAAAGTTCTGTCGAAACAAGATAAAAAGCAACAGCTTACATCAGAGGAGTAATAAAAATATGACACGGAAAAAATAATACCTGTTTGAAAATAAACACTCTTTCACCGATTTATCGCTGTAGATACAGTTTCTATTTAATATATTTTAATCGTGTAATTTTTAAGAAATAATTTAAAGTGATTTGTTTTATGAAAAGAAAATTGCTGTTTTTTTATTATGGGCGTCACGGTTTCTGAGCTTAAATCATTTTCTTTAAAACAGGTTTTTTTTTTTTTACAAAAAATAATAACATGTTTTACTGCTTACGAGATATTTGGTTAAGGGGACACAGTACGATTTAATTGACAAAAATCGGTCAAAATATCAAATCTAATTTTTCTAGCTCAAATTATTTTCTATATACTTTTTTATAATCTCACAAAATTTGAAAGCTCTAAACTTAAAAACACAGAATTATGATAGATTTTACGTTCGTTTTTATTCACATCTCTATGGCAAATAAAAACTTTAAACTTAATTATCTCGGAAAGACAAAATAACTAGTTTGTCTTCATCTTAAATGCTAAGGCATTTTTTCTTTTGTAACTAATGCTTTGAAATTTTTTTACCTATTGCTAATAGTACATGTAACAAAAGTTGGTATACATTTTTAAATGAAAGCAATACTTATTTTTTTAAAAATATTTTAACTCAGAATTTATACATTTTTTAAGGAATTTTCAATAAGCCTTCATAAAATGAAGTATTGTACGAATACCAATCATGTTGTTGCAAAACCCATACCAACTGTTGTTATTCTCAGTTTGACGTACTTGTAATTCAAATTTCATGCTTGTACGTATTTTTTATAGGCGGAGTAGCATTTTAAAATCACTTCACAAATTTTAAGTTTTTTCCTTAAAAAATTAAGTGGCTAACTTTATATGAAATGTTGAGCACAGAATCTGTTTTACATAATACACACACATAGGAGGCAGCGAAAAAAAAATTTAAAAATCCTTAAATTAAAAATTTTGTATAAACTGTACCATGTTTCCTTAAAACATAAATAATTAAATATTAAATATCCATATCATATAAATAACGGTTATACACATCTATGAAAATAAATAGAAAATACTCGAACTCAAACTCAGTGACCCAGCAGCCCATGAAGACCAGGGGCTACTGTGCCCATCCCTGTATACGTGACCATTGGGCGCTAAAGTGCATGAACAGATGTCCCGATCAGGTGGTTAGTCTGAAGCGAGACTCCCACTGCTTAAGTCTCCAAGCAAGATTGGTACTTATTTATCAACCCCCTGCAGTAAAGATGAAAGGCTTAGTCGACCAGGCCCAGCCCGGGAATAAATAGAAAATACGTTTCTACAATTCATTCAGTTTTAATGAACACACACTGATAACATGACTTTACATATGTTCAAAAAATCCCAGTTGATTATTTAATATATGTTCATTAATAAATTATATATTAATTATATGTCCGTTTGTAGGAATATGTTACTAGATCAAGTTATATAGATTTTTTCAATTTTCTTTTCGAATAATTTTACGAAAAAATTTATGTTTCTTGGAAAATTTTACGTGAATAACTACGATTGTTAAATGTTAAGTTTAATTTTGCTGCTATTTATCCTACTCCTTAACTATCAAATCAATTGTCAAATGTTTTTTATTTGTTTCAGTTTTTTAATTCTTTTTTTCCTCGAAAAATTCCTATAATTACGCATTTAAATGTATCTACTGTTAATATACTTGCGTGCAGATATAATCTCTTGGTGTTATCAATGTATGTAAGGCTGTGAGTTTAAGAAACACAGTTGTTTTTATAATGAATTAAAGAGAGAGTGTGGCATGAAGGTTTTCTTAAGTTACTAAAGCTTTCATTACTGCTTGAGTATAATCTACATATAAATTTCGTTTTACAATTACGGTAGTAAATTTATTTCAATAAAACTTTTCTGTTCTGATTTATATATTCTGTCTTCTCAAACCTCATGCCACAACCTATTAATCAAAATAATTAAATTAAATCACTAATTAAATTAGATTTTTGTTTTGTTTTCAATTTTTATTGCTGCTTACAACAAAAAATTTAGAAACACACTTTCCTTTTGATTGCATATGCTAACTGTTTGTTTTATTGTTATTTGAAGTTATTAATAATGAAAATGATTATTTTTAATTTGTGTCAAGTACGGTATTCTTCAAATATTACTTCCATTTTCAGAGTAATTTAAAATGCTATAAGCAAAAAAAAAAAAAATAATAATAATTTTATAAATGTGTTATTTTTGATTGCATAGATATTTAAGAATATCTCTATTGCAAACTAATATTCCATTAATAGAACATGGATTTTAAAATTTTATAAAATACAGTTTAATCTGTAATTTTGCCATAAATATTTTTTATTAGGTAGAAAACATCTATAACTTTGAACCATGATCACAAGAATGAAACCAAGTTTCAAATCAGGCCAACATGTGGACTTTAAATTTCGACAGATTTAACATCCCTCTGTATGATTGTTTGTTAGTGGAACCAGGATTCAGGGCCACGCCTGAACAAAAACAGTACTGCAGTGCTTCTCCAACTTTCAAGATTTGCGCCTCAATATTTAATCATTATTTTCAACGCGCCCCCTTCATACAATAACAATGCATTGAATTCTATTATACAATACTTTTAACGCTAAAGCTATATTACGACTGAAACCTCTTAGTGCCACTGGCGTATAAAACGTTTCGCCCAGCCAAAAGTTAATTGCCTCTGGCGATATATACGTCTTTCCAAAGTACGATCTGTACTGTGCACTGTTATCCATAAAATTACCCGAAGGCTTTGAAATGCAAGAAAAGGACCTTGACAGTGGTTAAGAAGGATTTACTTATTTCAGAGGATTTGCTAATATACACCTTTCCTTCCCACCTTAATGCATCACATACGCGTGACTATGTAAACGGTGGCATTATGGAGCAAATTGC
This sequence comes from Trichonephila inaurata madagascariensis, assembly GCA_019973955.1. Lineage (NCBI taxonomy): Eukaryota > Metazoa > Arthropoda > Arachnida > Araneae > Nephilidae > Trichonephila > Trichonephila inaurata. The sequence continues at coordinate 334,972 of BMAV01027473.1, read as the reverse complement.
GTAACTTTTAATCAACAATTAATATGTTAATTATAAGCAGTACCCATTAGTAAGTAAGTGTTACTTTTTGAGTGCAATTTTATATATAACCAGCCTATGGGGGTAACTGGTAATTATTGAACTTGTTCGTAACTTAGTATTGTTAAATTAATTATAAAACACATCATGCAGTACGGATACATTTACAAGTGTATTATATCAATGTAAATGCGTATTTTAATTTTTATTATGTCAGAATGTATTTTGTGTTTGTTTCAATTCAGTAAATTAATAATTTTTTTTTTAAATAATGTTTTATTTTTGACTTTTTAATATGCTCCACCCCCCTAGGGGGCATGCCCCACAGTTTAAGAACCACTGCAGTAATGGTCATGAGTTCGAGACCATAGCCCTTTGGCAACCGGAAACAAGACTGCACATGAAATCCTTTCTTTAACTCCACAGATATAATTTTAAAAAATTAAGAAGATAAAAGACAAAATCAGTTAATTTTTACCTTGTTATGAAGAATTTTCATAAGTTTTCATTTTTTTTTAATAATTGACATGATTACTTCTATATGAATTTGTATTTCCTTCATCTTTATATCGTTTTTTTTTTTCGTTTGAGAGTATTGCAATAAGTAATGGGCGAAATCCCCATGATGATCAAATGATGTATAAAATTTGGATGCATTGGATTCAAAATTGACATTAGATATGAACTAGTAATTATTGTAAAATTTAAATAAAATTTCAGGCTTAATAATTGGATAAAAATGTTAGAATATTAATATTGATCCGAAAAATTTTCAAAAATTAAAAGAAATTGCTATACACGTTGTTTTAAATCAAATGCATTTTGCTTACCAATGTTCATTATTGTTGTTTACAGATATGTATCTTTTAAAAGAATCCGTAAAAAGCAAAAGATAAAAACAAGCAAAGAGAAGGACATGAATTGATTGGCTGGAAACACTTGTTTGTAGCAATCATGTGTTTAAAAAGTCACATGAATTTAGGCCATCGCAAAAAGTATATATTTAACTTTATTTACTTACAAATTAAAAGCTATTTTGGGGAAATTATTTGTAAAGCTTTTTCCTATACGGAAACGACTTTTCGTGTCTTAAAAAGGTTCGATAGTTTGATGGTATGCTTTGTGCAACCCGACTATAGTTTTCTACTTAATATGTGTTTATTATCATTACGTTTATTAAAATGTACTTACATTTTATTTAAGGTGTCCGAACACGTTGAAAATGACCAAATTCAGTCAAAACAGATATTTTTGTTTTTTATTTTATTGAATAGAGCTATTTTTTTACTTTACAAAACATACTTTGTTTTGATTCTACGTTACCTAGAGGCTAAAGCTACAATCAATTTTATAAAGTTAGAAAAATCGGAAGTGGGTCTTTGATCTTCCACAGAAGTGGGCATTTAAATTGTTCAAAATCTATCAGGGCGAGTCTAATAACTCAAAATATTACAAATGTATTTCTATAAAACTTTTTCAACCTGATATTTATGCTATTTTTTGAAGAATGTACTAAAATATTTCTTATTGTATGAATACTTTCTGAATTAGGGCCTGTTAACTAAATAATGGTCTCATAAAGAATCTGATTTTTCTTATAATGTTAACTCAATCAGCTCTAAAATTTTCAAATTTTATAAAACATTAAAATTTTAGTACATTCTTTAGATAAATGTGTCTAATTTTTTTTGGTTAATACTTTTACACTAATATAAGTTTATTACTTTTTTCTCTAATTGCTTTGAAGTTTTACAAAAATATTGCTAAAATTTCACTTATAATTGTGATTTTTGTGAAATTTAGGCAATTTGTTTTAAATATTGTTGGTTAAATTGTAGTATTTATTGCTGTTGAGTGTTAAAAAACCATTTACAATGTTTAAATAATGTTATTTTGCCAAATAGGACTCTGAACGTGTTCGGATACCTTAAAATTTTGTAAAATATCATTAACTAGTTTTTAAATTATGCGAAAAATAACTCCCATTTTCATTTGTTATTTCATTTGTTCCATTATTTGTTTGTTGTTCCATTTGTTAAACATATAAACCCCATATTTTTTTTATTTTTTTCATAGCTGTTATTTTTCCTTGAGATTTAAATCAATTTTTTTCAATAAATATATTGTGTTATTTATCTATAATAGTGGAACTCTTAAAAGATTAGAGGGTAAAAATTCAATTTTATGTCATACTACTTTCCATTGCACTCTTTCAAATCAGTTTAAACAGACAATAAATTTCGCGTAAAAAAAAAACAATGTTAAAAAAAAACACTACACATTTTTTTTAAAAAATTTAATCTTATTGGAATATACAAAGGTTCTCGATATGTACAATTAATTATAAAAATAATAAATATGGATGTTCATTTTATTTCATGTGTTATCATTCCAATGAAACACATAACAGTTATTGATAATTTAGGCATTTTTCTTCTAATATCTATCTTCTTAAGTATAAATATTTTATCTTTTTCTCTTATTAATGGTAAAATTTTGAAACAACATAAATTAAAGGCAATTCTTTTATTAATCAGTTAAATATATTTTGCTTCTCTTATCTTCAGTCAAAAGAAAAACTTTATAATGTTAAAATGATTAACGCTAGTAAGCAAAATACTATAGAATACAACCCTTTAACTAATCGTCTTAAGCTAAAAAATTAATCTTTTTAGAGATTTTATTACTTGAGAAGGATATTTATCTTTACAATAAAATGAAGATGAAAATGAATGAGAAAGATTATTCTTTACACACAGTTTAAAAAAAAATAATGTTGTATAAAAGCAATTATTTATTTTTGCTTACTTAAGAATAAAACATAAGCAGAAAAAAACATTTTCTTATAGTGTTTCCCATCAATTCCGTCAGGAAGAATTATTGATAATATATATTTTATTGTATATTTCATTCTAGTTCATGCAACCCACGGCAAAGAGAAGACAGAATACTTTTTATCTAAAAATACTTAATTAAATTGATCATCTCATTTGCTTAATTGAGGAAATTTAAATATCTTTTTAAGTTATTGAGTAAAAGATTAATGATAGAGTTATTATAATTAATATTAAAAATATTTTCTTTGGATTTATAACAATACAAATATTAATATTTACTAAGCAAAAAAGGATCCAATGCTAAACATCATTGTAACTTTCATTAATACGTCTTTTATAAGAAAAACTAACGCCAATACTTTTACTAGATTTTACTTCGCTTAAGCTCCATATGAAATTAGATTAATAATTTAAGACAAATACGAATGAAAAATATAAAAGATCGTGTAAAAAAGCTTTAATATCTTTTATTTAATTTCTGTTTGCTAAAAGTTTTGTTGAGCTAAATATTGTTATAAAATTTCCTTTTTTAAATAGAATAATATATGCCAATTAATTAAGAATTTGAGCTGTTTTAATATTTAAGAATTTAATATAACGGGAATAAATTTATAAAAAATATATTTGATTAAAATTTTAATTCTGTTAACACGAATTATATTCTAATTTATGATGAATTAAGTGAAAATTAAAAGAGAGAGAGAAGACAAACACATGAAAATAAAATAATTTATTACGAAAACACATGGGAGTAAAGCATTTTACTAAAACCAAATAGAGGAAATTTGTTTTATATTTTTAAAAAACATTTAAATAAAACAAGTATAATGCTATAGCAAATTTCATTAAAACATAAAATAAAGCAGCTTAGAGAAAAAAAGAAATAAATGCATGCACATTATAATATGAAAAAGGGACGAACCAAAAAAAAAGGTTAATCAATAGGGCAAAAATTTGGTAGAAATAGTGTTTATTCATTGAAAACTAAACTTGAAAATACCACGAAAGCTTAACATTTTATTAACGAAATATACCTAGAAGAATAAAAAAAAACTACATTTGCCTAATTCTAACCTTGATGCAAGCTGTTAACCAGCTTGATCAAGGATCTAGCCCAATGCTTCTCAAACTTTCAATATTAGCGACCCAATATTCACTCATATATAATTTTCATCGCCCCCTCCATACAATAACAGTGTATTGTGAATGCAATAATACTATACTTTGACGCTAAATCTACAATACGACTCTAACCTCTTAAGTGCCACCCACGTACATAAGCGTCTCGCTCAGTCAGAGTATTAATTTTCTGGACGTATATATACGTCTTCCCGAAGCACAATCTTTTCTGTACACTGTTATCCATAAAATTATTCCGAAGGCTTTGGAATTCAATAAAAGGACCTTGACAGTCTTTGGAAAGGATTTACTTATTTCAGAGGATTTTGCTTATTTATTCCTTTTCTCCCCAAAAACATCAAAATATGCGCGTCTTCGTGGAAAATCCTTGCATTGGGGACAAAACCACGTAATTTTTAATCGGCAGTTAAGGAATTATAAACAGTACAAATCATCAAGATAAGCGTTAATACAAGCCCATGGGGTCCTTGGTAATTATCAAGCTTGTTGCTTAGTATTATTAAATTAATAATAAAATGCATTGTACGGTACACACACACACAGATACATTTATAAGTGTATTATATTAGTGCAAATGTGTATTTTATTTTTTATTATATTACAAAGTATTCAGTTTGTTTACTTTCAGTACAAATTAATAATTTTCTAAGTAATATTTTTTTCCCAACTTTTCAATATGCTCGTGCCCCCTCGTAATGTTAGCATCTGCCCTCAAGTGGGGTGAGCCCCACAGTTTGAGAAACGCTGATCTAGCCAGATGCAAGCTGTTAACCCCGAACGCTGCAAGCCAATGTCTGGCTTGTAGCGTTCGGGGATATTTCCTCGCAGAATTTCTTGCCATGCATGCTCCAGTTAACGAGTTGCTACAAACGGGGTGTAAGGAAAGATCAAAAACTATTTATTACGTATTATGATGAAAAAAAAGTTCGGGACGAGATGCAAAAAATTTTAGGCTGAATATTTCACGGCACTAAAGCACATTCACATTTTAATTAGTCCCCTCGGGTGACGTACACTTCTCCCAGCTTTTGTATATTTTCTGGAAGCACAGCTGGAAAACACGGCGTCCCTGTAAACGTTTTTCAATTCCTACTATTAGCTCGCACTCTCTATATATTTATTTATTTATATATTTGTATATTTATATATTTATTTATCTGGGTGGAATTTTCAATCGTTAATAAAATGCATTTTAAAGCGCTCAATTGAACTGAAATTTTATATACAGGATCATTTTGGATGACAATACAATAATTTAATTATAATTAATAAAAATTAATTAATTAAAACTAATTATTTAAATAATTACAAATACAGCCACGTTGGCGACTTGTGTCAAAACTTGTGAAAAGGGTTTTTTCTCACGTGTTAAATCATTCAGTTGGACTGAAATGAAAAGGACAATACGATACTTTAGTGATAATTGAAAAAACTAATTACCACTTAATGTTGTGATTCTGACCTATGTATATACATATTTACATTAATTGTAACTATTTAATAAAAAGTAGCTAAAATATTTTTTCGTTGTTGATCTAAGTAGGAATTGACTCAAAAACTTTTTTTTTTGTATTACTTGTTTCATTGATGGGAACAGGTAAAAGTCACACGGGGTGAAGCCTGGTGAATAAAGGGGATATGGAAGCACATCAGTGCGAGTTTCGGCAAGGAACTATTTTACCAATGGGGATCAAACTGCAGGAGCGTTATCATGCAGAAGATACAAGTCGTCACTCTGCCAGAACTGAGACCGTTTACGACGAATGGATTCCCTGAAACGACGTCTTCGGCAATTTGTGCAAGTGTTTGACGTTGATCTTTTCGAACGCATTCAGACACCAACGCAATATTTTCGGCGTACCGTGAAGTCGGTCGTTCAAAGTGTTCATCGTCTTCGATGTATTATCTGCTCTCTTTAAAACGCCGATTCCTTTCCTTAACATTGGATCTTGCTATAGTACGATGCACCTTATTTCTAAAATCTCCATTGGAGTTTTTCCTAAGTGTTGACAGAATTTAATGTTCTTTCTTACATCGCTGAACAAAGCCAACAAGCTTCGGAACATAACAGCTGTGAGCGCTGTTCGGTCACATGACATAAGCTAAACCAACTTGGCCAGATAGAGGAGGGTCGAGAGAGTCCATTCCAAGTGTCTTAAATTTAGGTACTTAAATTCTTTATCTGCAAAGGCAGCAATCCCAGAATTTTCAGATCGTACTACGTTTAACCCAAATACGATTTATTAGGGTGTGATCTAGAGAAGCAGTATCCTATTAAAATGTGTACCTAAGGGTTGTAAGAAAGTTCCCCCTGAAGTCGCTCCCTCACCGTCCTGCCTACCAAAGGGTGTGGGAGGAAACTAATCATGACCAAAAACTTCCATAATAATTTTTATTTATTATTATTCCCACAAATCAACCACAAGATGATGCATTAGGAGTGATATAAAGAAAACAATAAATCCTAAGTGAATAAGCGCAACAGTTCAATTTATAACCTAATAAAGCTTAGACTATAAATTCCCAATTTACTAATTTAGCACAGGGACAAACTCCGTTCTCAACTCAAGTTGTGTAAATCAATTAAATCTCAACTTCGTAACGTTGCAACATATTCTACGCTCCTTCTCTCCCTCACAATTACAAAACTCTGACTTTATATACTCTAACTAATCTACATATCAGGGTTTCTATTTAAGAAGAATGGCTATGAATAAAACGCGAATGCTAGACCAAAGATTCCCAAGAGAACTTGTGTGAAGTTTGTGTAAAGACCCGTCACAGTATTTATGACAGAAAGTTCAATCTACTGGAAATAAAACCCCCGGGTTGTAAGAATAGCTACCAACAAGTTATCAAATTAAATGAAATCTCTTTAAAATAATATCTGGTTGTCGAACTGTGTGTGGCGGATGGCAACAGGTGAATATCCTACCTCTGTCCTGGACATTGCCAAACATAACTTCACTGGTAATAGGACTCAATACGAAGCCCCAAGCTTATCGCTTAAAACAACTGCACTTCATTCATTAGAATTCAAGTCTCATGAGCCCAGCATCATTGAAAACATGGCTTGAGAAGTAAAACAGTGAAGAGCGATGTCCTTTGTGACATTGCATTTTTTCGACACTTTCGATAAATTCTCGGTGCTCTGTTCGTCCACGGTTTACCCATTGCCAACTATATCGCCAAATGGTAGCATCGCTCCAGGGATTTCGAGAAAACCTGCTATTTGACAACCTTGCTTCTTTTAGTCCCATTAGACAGGGCCTATTGCGAATGATGGAACTCAGTTTTTGTATGCTATTGCAATAAGTTTTCTAATAGCTTGAGTGTTTTTCTTTTTCAATTCTTACTATTAGTTCAGACGCCTTTATATATATATATATATATATATATATACATTATATATATATATTATATATATATATATATATATATATATTATATATATATATATATATATATATATATATATATATATACATTATATATATATATATACATTATATATATATACATTATATATATATTTATATATATATATATATATATATATATATATATACATCATATATTATTTACTATATATATATATATATATATATTATATATATATATATTATTATCTATATATATATATATATATATATATATATATACATTTGTATGTATTACATATATACTATATATACAGTTTTTTCAATATTTATAATACTCATTAATATTTATTAATAATAATATAGTAACATAACAAATATATATATCATATATATATTTATATAAGGAAATATAGCTCAAATTTTCTCAATTGTTAATAAAATGCTTTTGGATTTATCCAGTCAAGTTCAAATACATTGACTGCAAACTTGTTGACATTGAATTTAACGTTTAATACTAGTTTTTCAAATATTAAATCACTCATTAAATTTCATTAATGAATAAATAGTAACAAACAAAAATAATAGTCCTATACCATATTTAAAAAGGAAAATCTCTCGTATCGCAATGGATAGCGCTTTGGACTTCTAATCCAAAGGTCATGGGTTCCAATCTCACTGAGATGGCCCAATTTCTGGCATTGTAATTTCTTTTTACTATATTATAACATTTTTTTTAATAATTAAATTTAATTAATGAATAAATAATAAGAAACAAAAATAATAGTGGAGCAAGGAAAATCACTTTCTATTTTGCACTTAATATTGTAATTCTGTCATATGTAAATACATGTTTATATTTATTGTAATTATTTAACAAAAAGTATTTAAAATAATTTTTTTCTTAGTTGGGCTAAGTAGGAATTGACTTCATTTTCTTTTTCTATATTACTTTTTTTGTAATATGGTTTTTATTAAGCAGGTTTTAATTTCCCATACGTTTATAAATTAAAAGAACACATTTTACAATTAAACATATGTTTCTTTTTATTTTTTTTCAAAACTATTTTGAAAACGTATCAAGCTTGAAAATTTTTTTTTCAGTAGTTATACTTTAGCAAGTATCGCTTTTTTAATGTTTACTTAACATAACATTATTTAGCAAATTCTATGTAAATCTAATCATTTCTAACATAGTAGTCTACACTTATTGATTTAAACTTGAAATTCAGTATTTCGATTTTTCATAAAAAGATGTTACAGATTGAAGAGGATAAAATGTGATTTAATTCATAAAATATTTTCCATACATGTATTTTATAAAATAATATAAAAAAACAATAAGTAAATTTACCACAATTTACTAATTTAATCAAATAAGTAAAACAATAGTTGTGAATTAAAGTATGAAAAGTTAGACATGGCCTAACACAAAAACCTACGTAAACTTTCCATATTTTTTTCTTCCTTCCTTTCTCAGTGGCTTGACATCCCAGAGTGACCCTCCGCCTTCTCAAGAAGCATTATTCAAGCCAGCCTTCTTCCTGCTAGTATTCTCCAATTCTTAGTTCTCAAAACTAGGAGATGTTTTTCTATGCCATCAATCCATTTAAGATTTGTCTATAGAAATATTTTGTACATCATATATTAAGACTGCATTTACCCAACATCGTAAATTTAGTCAATTAATAATCTTAAAACCATAATTTAAATCCTTAATTTAATATCATAATTTATATATTTTTATTTAAATCGTATATAACATTTTGCCAAGTATAAGCATGATTTGACTACTCTAATTATATATATAGATATTTTTTTATGTAAGATTTCTATATATATAGTTTTAAGAAATTTATAATTGTGTTTGTTATATTTAAAATATACCATACAAAACACGGACTTGAGATTTAATATTTATAATACTAAAACTAATTTGGTAATTAGTGAATACTTACCTTTTGTTAATCTATTAAATATATTTTAAAAACAAGTGCTTGATTAAGGCATTTGTTTAAACACAAGATTGCTAACACATTTTTAAACAGCCATCAATCATAGAACTTCATTCGAAGAAAACGAAGCTAAATGTTTTTACTATCTATTACTATAGCTTATAATACAGTTTCTGGACAACTTATTTTTCAATTTCTCGTGGCAGATGTGGCTTCATTTCCTTTAATAATTCATCATGAAAGACAAAATGCTTTCGCAATGCTGTAGATTGTTTTTTGATTACTCCATTTTCTATTTCTGAATAGTTAATATCAGTTCCATTTATAGATATATGTTGAATGTTTTACACAATTGCTTTGAGAAGTAAGAAAGTAATGGTAATAAATGGGATAGGTACTAAGTAAGAAATATATGGGATAGGTAAGAATATGTGTGCGCGTTCAATATAGTATTTAAAAAATTAATATATCTGTATAACATGAATTAATTATAATCCCATTACTATTCTATATATATTACATTGCAAACCTGTTCTTAAATACATACTAGTTTTTAAATATGTGTACTTTTTGTTGAAAGGTTACGTCAATAAAACAAGTTGTAATATAATTTATTATTTAGTATTTGCTATTTTAGTATAATACTTTAAAATTGTTTTATTCTTAGTTATTATATTATTTAGCTCTGCCCTGATAAATTAAAACAGTAATTGTATTTGTATAAATTATTTATTACGGCTCATAATTTACCCAAATAAAAATACTTACTTATGTAAGTAGAAAATTTGTTTTTCTTTACAAACACTCTGTACATCCAAATGTAGCTTAACCAGCTTGAAGGTGCCAGGCCTAATAATACTGGATAAAATTAATGTTAAGTTTATTGTTAAGAAATGCTCTCCCTTATTTTATTTATTGATTTATTTATTTTTTTGCATTTAATGTCTACCCATGACATTATAAAGCATGTTCATTCAAGGAGTAGAGATCCGCTAAGAATGGGTTTTCTGAAAATCAATTGCAAAGAGAATTGTGAGGGATTAAGGGGCGATATAGATAAATATTCCAGTTTTTGAACTATTAGACCAGAAAATCTGAAATTTGGCAACCCTGCTTATTTTGTTGAGAAGAGATTCTCTAAAAATATGTTTTGAGGAAATCCAGTTCAGGAAAGGAGAAGGTTACAAGATAATAAAAGTTCGCTTTACTTCATTTTTAGAAAATTAATATTCTATTCTTTTCAAATCAAGACAGAGCTTTAAGAATATTTTTCAAATCAATCAAACGCTTAATGCTAAGACTTAGATGTCAATAATTAATATACCGGGTGTCCATAATTAAACTCGAAATTTGCTAGCAGCCTGTAGCAAAAACTATGCAGCAGAATTGCAGGAAAATTCGGTAATGGCAGAATGAAATGATGGGAATTTCATCGAGGGAAAAAAATGTGTTTCAAAATCATCATTAGATGGCGTTGTGCAATGTAAACTATTGTCCTATGTAAATATCCTAAACGTAGTAATTCTGTGCAAGTGGTAACCTACAGCTTGGCTTCCTGGATCCCCGACATGAATATTTGCCACTTTTAGCTGTGGAGGTACCTCAAGGCCATGGTCTTCCGTGATCCCATGACATATATGTCCGCCCATAAGAAAACATAGAACGCCATGTGCGTAATATTCCCCAGTTCATGCTGCTTTCAACAGTCGAACATGCGATTTTACGCTTCCAGATGGTAGCAGACCATTGTGGGCAGCATATCGAGCATATTTCGTAAACATGTGCAGATTATTTATATGACACGCCCCCTAGGGGAAGTTTTTGAAACTAATTGTTTTGTTTTCTCTCAATAAAATTCCCATTATTTCATTGTACCATTACCCAATTTTCATGCAATTCCGCTGTATAGTTTTTGCTACAGACTGCTCGCAAATTTCAAGTTTAATTATTGAGAACTGGTATATAAACAGTATAAGATCAATACATTATTTTGAAATACCCAGCAAAATGGGTGGATAACGGTAAGTAAAATTTATCACAGCAAACCATTATTTTTGAACACGCTTTTATAAGTTTCATTTGTATGTAACGGATTCTTTGAACTCGATTTTTACTCATTTTAAAAGGTCAAATTAATTCGAAATTTGGCACACTTGTCAAGGATGGATGACAATTTAATAATTTTACAATTTTGTTCCATTGTCCTGATTAGGATAATTAGGAATACGATTTATAGATTTGAAGACTTATTCCTTATACCACTTCCATATTTGGGATTTATTACATAAACCATTTGCAGATTTGGCGACTAATTCCATATGCCATTTCCTGATTTGGCGACTAATTTCAGACTTAGCGACTAGAAGATTAAGGCGCAACCCTAAAACCGCAAGACGCATGCATATAGAAAAAGTTATTTATGCCCTAACTTCTAAATATTTTTATTTTTTATTTTTGTAAAGCAATATACGTTTAGAAGTGATGATACGAATTAACATTACAACAGTACGTTTAAACGGTGATAAATGTATGTTCTAACTACTTATTATTTTTTTTTATTCTGATACAACAATACGTTTGGAAGTGATGATAAGAATTAACATTATAATAATAGGTTTAAAAGGGATATAATACGATTGACATTTAATATTTCTTTTTAACACACTTTTATTAGTTAGACCTGTATCTATATAGACGGAATCTTTGAAATATAACGATATGGGACTCATCCGAGGCCCCGTAAACGGAGAGAATAAATACCCTTCAGACTCGTTAATTAATATTCACTGAAGAACAAGACTAATTCTAGCAGCCACGTAGCTCCGGCTTCAAATATCAAACTAAAGGATAAATTCAACAGCTTCTATTGTAGATTGAACTAAAATAATAAAAAATAAATTATAATTTAAAAAAAACTAAAAACACATTTTTATAGTGAATCGAATTAAAAAGTAAAAAAATAATTCTTAATGTAAGAATAAAATTATTAACGAGAAAAAGAGTGTCATTGTGGTAAAAGCGTGTGGTGCTTTGTGTTACATTTTTACACTAACTCAGCATTTCGGAATAGAACTATTAGGAAATTATAACAATTCATAAAGAGCACCCCGCGCTTTTAACCCAATGGCATTAATTCTCTCGTTAATCATTTTATTCTTATATTAAGAATTATTTTTTTTTACTTTTTAGTTCGATTCACTATAAAAGCGTGTTTTTTAGTTTTTTTAAACTATAATTTATTTAAAGTTTGTGTTTAAGTCATTTTTCGGTTCTCTCTCGTCCCTACATTTAATCTCAGTATAAAACTTAAATGCTATAAACAAGTTTTAAAACGTAATGGTTCCTTAAATAATAAATTAAATTTTAAAAAATTGATATTTTTCTCGCTTAACCCTTAACTTTGCAATTTTTAAAATTTCTATGAAAGAATTACATCAGCTAATTCTCAAATAACAATAAAAGGGAAAAATATATATACAAAAAAATTAAACAGTTTTAAATTGAATTTCGTTATTTTTTTGTTTGTTGCAGAAGTGCAACATTGCGCAGCAGTGATGTAAATTACAAAACATTTTTTTATATGAGGATTTTACTATTCATCATAAAATGTTTAGATTTCTTACCTGGTAATTTATTTTGTCAATAAACAAGAAGAAACACAAATTATGATGGATTCTTTTGATGACAAAAACACAGTTCTTGAGGCATCAGAGATTTTTATAATTGTTGTGATATCTGAAAAAAATGTATTTCCATCTAGTGACAAAATTAGCATGTATTTCGTTGCAGCAATCTTTTTTTTCTCAGATAAGTGATTTGTAGGTAATTAAAAAAATATTGTCTGTTTAATTAAAATAAATCATATGTTGCAGAAATGCAACAGTGCGAAGTTAAGGGTTAATTCATAATTCATTAAGTCAATGCATATATAATTTTGATGTAGTATTACGAAGATCTAAAATATCGCAAAAAGCCATTTTTCACGCTTCATATCTCAGATCCTTTAATAAAAGGCCGAAAGAGATATAGGCGGATTAAAAATAGAATATTTCCGACAAATAGTATCTTTCCACGTGATGAAGCAATTAACGAAAATGGAGAATTCAGCACTTTAACAGGTTTCGATTTCCTTTTGTGGGGACGTGTGAAGGACTTAGGGTAAAGGAACTCTAATTAAAGTCCAGATTAATGATTTCATAGCAAGAGTTCTTATGACCTCTTCAAAATACTGCATAAATATTGAAGCCTTATACATTATACATAGTTAAAAGTATTTTTTAAGAAATATTCGACTTTATTCTGATAATTCCTCTTGTAGCTCTATTTTAAGAACAAGCAAAATAGTACAATTTTTTTTGTATGTGTAATTTCATTCTGGCGAACATTGCGCAAAATAAACAGTACTTTTCCGTTTCATCAGCTCAAGGGATAAAGTCACCTAAAATGGAACAATCGACGACAAAGGGAATATTTTAAACTGAACGAAATTTTTAAAAGATATTCAAATATTTATACCTCCAAAATAAAATAATTTTGGAACTAACCTTATTAACCTTTTTGAACAGATTACTTCCTTAGACATGTTTACATGAAGAGTTCATCTACATAAAGCGTCAGGATTCAATACGGTTTAGGCTCCATTCGGCGATCGTATTTGGGCCGGCGACGCACGATTAGTTTTCAATTGAAAAAGTTTTAGGCACATTTTTTTTTCACAATTCCTACTATTAGCTTATTCTCTCTATCTATTTATTTATTCATATTATATATATCTTGTTCAAATTTTCAATCTTTTATAAAATACTTTCTATTCATCCAATCAAGTTCAAATAATTTCTTTAAACATGTAGTGGATGACACTTGATGTTAATACAGTTTTTACAAATATTAATTAATTAATTAAATTTAATTAAATTAGTTTTCGGTTTTTGACTCCAACTTAGATTCGTCTCCATTGTTGTAACAATGTAAATGTTAAAACAAAGACAAAAGTTGGCGTCGAAAACCTGTTCTTCAGCCAAACCGGGTGTGCATTGTTACAACAATGCAGACAAATCATGCTCTTTTTCAATTTCTCTCTAACTATATATATATCCTATTCCAATTTTTAATTGTTAATAAAATACTTTCTATTCATCCATCCAAAGTAGGAATTGACTTAATTTTTTTTATATATTACTTGTCAATAAACTTTTCATGCACAATTTTTTCCGTGAAGTATTATTTTCTATATTTAAATATTACTGTCACACAGCCTAATTTCACTCAGCTCCAGAGAGTGCACGAGAGAAGAGGAAGCAAAAATAATTGGAAAAATAACCCGAATATTCTTATGTAGGAGATTTAAAATAAGAAGAAACCAACCATTTTTTTTTTTGATTCAGTAGAATGAGCATTTAAGCACAAAAATGTGCGAAAAGAATTAAAACCCGAAATTTTAATGAAGTTAATTGGCGAAAAAGTAGCCAATATTTTGTTTTACTGAGTGATTGATGGAATATTAACATCGCACTTTTCAGCTACACGAGGGCTTTTGGCGAAGGACCACGTAATTTTGAAGCATGGTCAAGTGACGTGGACGACACCTGAGCTGGCACCCCCTCTCCTAACTACCACACCAACGGGAGGACGTTTCAGCTCTCGACAGATTTAACGTGCATCGCTGCCCTACACGGCGGGTCTTTAATGGTACTGGGGTCGAACTCGTGACAAGGCAAGCCACGATCCGATACCTATACCACTCGTCTACCACGGCCACATATTTTGTTTTACATTAAGGTATCCGATTACGTTCGAAACCATGATTTTACAAAAGCATATAAAAGGATAATATTTATGATTAGATTAGAAACTACTTAGATTAGACTACTTAGCTTAGAAAACGCATAAAAAATTGTTTTAAGAATATTATTACAATAAAAAATTATTCAAGTACAATATTTTGACAAAAAATGAACGAAGAGAATGATCTATTTTCAAAACATTCTCCTTTTATGAAAAATGCTTCTCTTTTAATAATATTTTGCCTGTATATAGCTCAGACCTCTGTACAGAAGTTGAACCAGAAGTTTTGAAATATATAACTTAGAAGTGGATTTATCCATATTTTACTGCAACAGAGGAGAGAAATTTTAAGGAAAAAACGCCGATAAATAATTTAACTGGTAGTAACTCTGAAAATAATGTGAATTTTTCAAAAACCCTAGTTCAGACTCTCTGGAGAAGTCTTTACTTTATATAAGCACACACGCACACAAATATTATTATAGAAGCATTTTTTTATAAAAGGAGAACGTTTTGAAAAAAAGTTATTCTGAGTTAATATTTTGCCAAAATATTGTATTTAAATACTTTTTTTTTCATAAAGCCCTTAAAACAATTTTATACATGTATTCTAATCTAAGTGACACTAAATATCATGAAAATTATCCATTTTTGTACTTTTTTAATATCATGTGGTTCCGAACGTAGTCGTATACCTTAATCATGACAACTAAGGGATTGCGAGGAAAAAAAAACTTTAATTGCGAAAACAATGAACTCTCTTCTTTTGTTTGCTTAGAGAATTTTTAGAAAAGTAAACGACTCTCAGGGTAAAAATTTTCCTAGCCATACACAGTATACGGTGCTATATAAGTTATATAAACGGTTTTGGCGTATTATCGCACAATGGTAGTGAAAATATTATACAAAAGAAATCACGTGGTTTCCTATTCAGTGCATACGACACAGGGGAAATAGGAGTTGCCAACTTGGCTAGTTATCTTAAACGTTGACATAGCTACGATAGTACATAAGTACAATATTATAAACATATATATATTACATAAATATAATCTACATAAGGAATTTACATATAAATATGTTTAAATATTAAGACTAATCGACATTTACTTCGTATATACTCATATATAAATATATAAGAATGCATAAATATTTAAACATTGCTCTTTAAAGAAAACGCATTAAACAAACAAGTCCACGGATGAATGGACACGAAAAGGAGAACTACTTTCACGCCCATGCGAAAATATCGCAAAAGAAAAAGTAGTATATTCTGACAATTATATTCTATTCCCCAGAATAAATCAAAAGTTTTCACTTCTATAGTGTAGTCATAAGAACACATATTTTTTTTTATGTGTATAATGTGTGTTGCTGCGAATATTATGTGCCTGGCGAGATTTTCCAACGGCGAAATACAAAAGTACCAATTAATCTAAGTTGTTTTTTTCTTCTTTCCTATCCCTCCAAATAAATTGGTTCAATTAAAGTTTTCGTAAGCAGTTTATATTCAACGTTTTATATCATATTGATTCATTAACCCGGGAGAGGTCACGTGGGGCACAGAGTCACGCCAGTTGTACGGAATTTTTAATTCTAGGAAAACTGTTTGCTATTAACCAATGACCTTGTCAGTGTCCTCCTATATGACAGTCTTCATGGGAACTGAAATGTATTTGTAGCATATTTTCCCTCTTTTTAGGGAGAGGCAAACTATCTTAAAGGAAATTGAGTGCTTAATTCCCTCACTCCCACCTTGTCTACTTTTATTTCAAAATCTGTTCTATACACAGGCTACATTTTTTTCCTGTGAACGAATTAATTGTTGGGTTGTTGTGTCATACGACTAATTTTGGCTTATCAATGCAAGTGAACAGAATATAAATAAGAAATGGGCATCTGCGACCTCTGTCGGATGAAGCTGAAACTTCGGAAAAAGAAATCGATCCAGCAAGGGATGAACCTGATGAAATAATGGATATTAATCAGGATAGCAAAAGTAAATTTATGAAAAGCGATGAACAAGAAACGTTTGGGTCGAAAGGAAGATTTTCAAATGCTACCTAAATAAACCCATCAAAAATCTGAAGTCGCAAGTGGTCCACAAGACTCATTACCCCATGTCAAAAAGACACAAGCAAGAAAAAGTTCAACATGCTATTTGTCGAACATCAAAGGGCAATAAAACTGCAATAATTTCAACAAAATCTGTCAATTTTAGCAGCAATTATCATTCCTGTAATGTAAGCCAAAAATGTCTGGGATGTATGTCCTTTATTAAAGTCATGCATATTTGAAACATTTTAGTTCAGTTTGATTGGATATTTTCTTAAGGTTACTGCTTACCTTCGGACCCAATTTTTTTTATAAAAGCAAATTTTTGAAACAAATTGTGTGTTTTTAGGAAGAAAAAAAATATGTAAATACATAAAATTTTTTAAATAATTATTATACTTTTAGAAAAATTGGTTGTTTTCAAGGAAATTTTACCAAACTTTTACTAAAAAGGGTAACAATGTATAAAAATTTCTAATACAATTATCATATATTTCTTTATGCACAACATACATATTATGGTGCTCTTTAAAATGCACCAAAATCTAAGAGAAATATTAAAATACAAAAAAAATTACAGACAATTATACTAAATAATATAAAAATTTTGATATTTTTTAAAGTTCTTTCTTTATAAAAACTACCCTAAATGAAAAAATATTCAACCTAAAACAAAACTTATGATTCGCTTTATGAAACAATAAATAGTAAACATTCCCACAAAATTTCAAAACGCTATCTGGTTTGGTTTTTAAAATATCATGTATCTGGTAAGGAGTTTCTTTCAAAAATATTATTTTGAGAAAAGCTCATTTAAAGTTTTAATTCCCTTTTGTATAGAGTGGCATTTTTTAAAATTACTATAACTTTATTTCTATTTTGCGTAAAGAAAAAAGAAAAACTGCATTGGAAAGATAAATGCTCAAGCTATAAGAATTTGAAATAAACAAAAAATGCCTTATGTAGTCGTAAGACGACATTTTTAAAAGAGGCAGTCACCTCGACAAAGAAAAATTGAAATTCCTTAAAAGTAGGTATGTACTGTTTCTTTTAATTAAATTATTCACTGCAATTACGATTTTTATGGTGTACAAAAAAATATTTGTTAATAAAAAAAAATATTGGGGTGACTCCGTCACCCCGCACGACATGTAACGTTAGCATCGAGTGCGTGAATTCTCCTGGGTTAAAAAAAGTGCGGAATGGGAAAGAGTCTTAAATAGGTCGTTTTGAGATAACTTTGTGTTTAATTATTACTATGCTTAAATGTAAAACATATGAAAGAAAAATTTCGTAAAATCCTAGTTTATAATGTTAGTTTGTATGTTCGCCAAATAAAATATTATGTATCACTTTTCGACAGGAGAATAGAGGTCTCTTAGATGACGTTTTTATTATATTTACTGGAAGAAAAAGAGTTGAGTTGTATGCCGACTTTGTGTAAGCTGTAACTAAAATATCTCAATTGGTTTGTAATTGGATCAATTATCTGCCACGTGTTCATAAACATTGGATTGCTTTAGTTACCTGTCGTGAACCTGAGATATGTAAACTTTTATATTTCATATTTTTTTCATGAAGAGAGGCAATTTTGTAAAGTTCTTTTGAGAAATGATGGGGTCATTACGTGAGAATGAGTAGATTTTTGAAGTCATAACTTCTGTTGGCGTGTTTTGCTGGAGTGTGAACTTGACTGAAGGTCACGCTCTTCTTTGGCTTTTTTCGTCTCGAGTCGGAAATCTTGCCCGTGCATGTTTTTCTGCGACATACACACCACTAAAAAGAAAAGGCGGGACGTTTCCCTCCTCCCCCGCCACTCTGAAACGCGGTAGTTTGTCCCCTTACCAATATGCCCTTAAAAGTAAAGTTCCTAGTTTTGATCCTAGTGCCTCCACCTCCTTTTTCTTCAAAAATCAATGCGGGATTCTTCCTAATCCCAGTTGAAGCATGAAAATGAAACACATAATATTTTTAAAAAATAAACTTAGAGAGAGAGAGAGAAATTCTACACACACACACTAAAATTAAACTAAATGTAGAAAAAGGACAAATTTTTATACCACTAAGTAAATAGTTTAATTAATAGTAAAATTAAAACAATTAAAAATTTAAAATAGGAAAATTAACTATACAGGTATTAAGAAAAAAGTTAACATTAAATAATTTAAATACAAGAAAATCAAATATAATTAAGAAGCAGCACCGGATGTATTTGTACAAAACTGCCATACAATGACAAAAGAGCTAAGTAAAAGCTAGAGGTTATGTGATATAAATCTTCTGATTAAATCTCTTTTTTGAAGGTTTTGACCAACATTCTTCTATTCCCAATCAACTTACCTGTCTTACTATCCCTTTGCTTAAATTAATTCAGGGATAGAATTGAATATTGTTAAATTACAACCAAAATTTACAAAGCCGGAGAAAATTACCTATGATTTTAAGTGGGAATTTTACAGTGGATTTTTTAAAAGACAAATCAAAGCCTTTGGTTGATTTTTTAAAATCAAAATTCAATTTAATGATGTCAAATGATCCAAACGAAAGAACGAGGAAGTGCGGAACAATGCTTGATGGATTATATATATATATATATATATATATATATATATATATATTTAAATAAAATTTTGCTTCTAAAGTATTTATGACCTATTTTAGCTACCATAAACCTATTGTTTCCTTCTTAGAGTACAATTAATCAATATATGATTGTATATTTCACTCAAAAATACTACTTTATGAGTACAGACATATGAATAAATAATTTTGTAGGACAATACTAATATCCCCTTTTTTTTTAATTCACCAAACTAATCCCCTCCCCCGAAGTAACATTACACAATTTGCAGTTATCGCTTCTATTGTGTAGTCATAAACACACTTTTTTTTATGTCTTATAGCTCGGAATGTTTCTCTGGTTTTTGAAATATGATTTTCGTTCCAATTAATTTCAAATGAAAGAATATTTTATTTCTAAAATGACCAAACATTTATAAGGTTCTTATATTGGCTGAATTCGTCTGTTAACCATTTTTAGTTAATGGGAACTTTTTCTTTTCGCCAGTGTAATCGATAATATAAACGAAAACATATATAGCCAACTTGATATCTTATGATATAAGCCATAGTGAATATTGTCTAATTTTTAATTCATACTTTCCCTTCTATTTTGAATGAGTTTTTGTATTCTTCAATATATCACCCTGAAAGTCTGAAACAATCCTTTATGTTGAAATACGTCTATTGATTTTCTGTCAAAATGATTTACTACAATTTCTGAAGATATGAATCCTGTATTTGAATGGGATGTTGAATAGATTTTAAAAAGGATGCTTTTTTGCTATGAAACGATACTGTGGGGATTAAACAATCTAGGAAAAATGACATTCATTACCTTTTTTCATTTTCTTATCTTTTAATGGTTGATTAACACATATTCCCAGTAGGCAAAATATTCATTCCTAAGTATGCAAAAGAGATTTAAAAATTCAGAAAAAAAGACTCCAATTGGATATTTTAGCAATCAAGATTTTTACATCCCTTTGAGAAAGAGCATACTCTCCCCCTAATTCCAGCTTCACGTTCATATTTGTTACTATTTTTGATGCTTTGTTGGTCGATGTTTTTTATCGTATATTTAACTAATGCACTAAATTCTTATCCTCAAACTACTGTGAAAGAGCATTCAGATATTTATTTAATAAATTACATAATGAATGGCCACCTTCTTCATGAATAAAACATTAACGAGCGCTAAAGATATTTTTTAATATTTCCTAGTATCTCATAAAAAAAGAGTAGAAATTCTTAAAACAGAAAATGAAATAATTGACAATACTATTGCTGGTAATAACACGATAGAATTTTCTTGAATCTGGTTTCTAGGAGGAAAAATCTGAAATATATCTATAAGCCTTATTTTTTCCTACATCAAATACAGTAAAACGCTCGAGTGACTTTCGTATGCTTTAACGAAGCATGCAGAAAAATCTCAAATTAAGAAAAAATAAGCTCAAAATTTAGCTTCAATACATAAAATCAACTTTTACTTTTAAATTAGTACTTTTAAGTAATGCTACTAGCATAAATAGGTGAAATGGGCTAAATCTCAATTCCCATCTAAGTCGACAAAGTTTTACGGTTCTTTGAGTATATTCGTCACCGTGGTCTGTTTTAGACGTGGCAATGGTCATGACTTTTAAACGGATTACCCGTGCAGAGAGAGAGAATAAGACTCATAGATACGGATTTCTTCTCACTTCATGAACGTGACATTCCTAAAACACGAAATCACCTCAATACATGTCCTGCTATTAAAAACTGTTTTCTTTGAATGTTGACTGTGCATTTTTTTACTGTTCTTAACGTTCTACATTGCATTGGTGGTTAGTCGACTTAAGAACGATAGGACGGAGGAGATATTCCCCCTCAAGTATATATATGTAAGAATAATTAAATTAGATTTAATTTTAAATTCCCTATATAACACTTAACTTTTATTTTTCATTACATCTTCAAGTGTTAAAGTAATCACCCAATTATTTCTCCGAAACAGATGGCCCAACCTCAAAACGCTTCTAATCCCAGATCATTATTAATATAGTCTATATATCAGATTGACCTTCAAGTACAACTCATAAAAATAGAAATGCTTCACATCTGGGCATAAGTGGTAAAAACACTTAGGTTTCACTTTGGCGTCGTTTTTCTCTCAGCGGCAGAGCATACAGATGGCTCGATGAATGAAAACCGTTTTAAAAATAAGCTTGGTTCTGACTTGAAACATGTCATTATATATATATGTGTGTGTGGTGTGTGCGCGTGTGTGGAAAAAGTTTTAATATACCATCATTCACTGTTTTTTTTTATTCATTCATTCATTTTACTGCTGCTATTATTTTTAATTTATAAATTGGTATTGTTTCTTTTCGAGCCTTTGAAGGATTCAACGTAAAATTAGTTTCATTTAGTGTTTAAGTACTTCAGATAACGTGTTTGAAAAGCAACAATAAAAAGTCATAAACATATGCAAATATTTTTTCAAATTACGATATTATTAATTTAAAAATTCAATTACTTTAATCCACTAGTGAGATGAAAATCTTATATACTATACAATAAGAAGAATGAGAATGTATGCATTAGAAATTTACAGAAGTTCATTTTAAAAATTATTCACTTAAAAACATGTTGGTTTAAAAATTGATTTGATGTTAAAAATGCTTAATGTTTTAAAAATTTGAATATTATAAAAGTTTCTCAGAAAGAATCACTTCACTTAAAATAATTTGGAAACTTGGTTTTTCTTAATTGTAAATTGACTTATAATTAGATATGCATAGTTTAAATCGGAATTGCTTGCAAAAGAAAAAGTTTAATTTTGTGAGATTTGTGGGATTTAGTTTGAAAATTCTTCGAAATAACCTTAATCGAATAACGTATTTAATTTGAAATTACATAAAGTTGCAGGAAGTTTTAATTAATGCTAATTTCCCAAAGACTCTAGATGTGTAAATGAAATAACAGGGATTGCAGTCATTAGTTTCTAAATTAGTTTCTTCTTAATCTCAGTTTCATTTAAACAATTTTCCCTGGTACTCACGGTAACATGTTTTTCCCATTAGTAGAAGCAACTTTAGATTTCAATTAAAACTTTTAAGATGACACTATAAATTACGAGTGGAAATTAATATAAAGCCAACAAATTCGCGCATTACTTCAAATAAATACTGTAAGTTTGGATATAAATATGTATATATCTTTATATATATCCTCCTCACACCCGAGACAAAAATAAAAGCTTGATGTTTTGTAAAAGGTACTTAAATAGTTGTTTTGATCACTATGTTATAGAAAAGTGCAAAAAAAATGTATTTTTAAATTATAGAAGCTAGGGGGATGTATCACGTGTGATACATCAGAATCCAGACTCCACAATCAGAATTGTTTTTAAGTATTACGCAAGATTGAAGGAATTAATTTAATCTTAGCTTTTAATCACACAATACACACAATTCAGAAATTCAACATGAAAATTAAGATTTATTAAAGTTTTAAGTACATATTACATTAACATTACTTATTTATTTATTAATTATTTTTTTTTTTTTTGATTTTCATGAAATGTCTTGAATATTTCTCTAGTAATTGCAGAGCACAGGATAACTCTGTACATTGTATAGTTACATCCAGATCTTCTTCATCATCATCCATCTCACTTCCATTATCACCTTGATGATCATCTTGAATCAAATCAGAGTCATTGCGATTCATCAGCTCTCATCTGATGTGAAATATATATGTCCGATAAAAAAAATACATATTAAATAAAAAAATTTCAGGAAAAATGGGTAAAAATGGAAAACAAACACCTCAATTAAAGATTTTAATTCAAGAAATACTGATATCAATCTTCAAATACTTCTAAAATATAACCAAAAATTAAAACAAATGACTTAAAAAGTAAGTTTATAAGTGATTGGTCCCGAATGTATCACATGTCATACAAACAAATTTAACAATTCATCATACTTTAATAGTTCCGTAAAATTTTCTATTTTTGCTGTTAACTAGTAAAAAGTACATATACAAAAAAAAATTTAAAAATAGTTGAATATTTATACGTAAATAAGAAAAAAATATTTTCTTAGGCGATGTGCAAACATCTTGTTTTGATTCTGATACGCTACTAGAAAATCGCTATAGACAGGCCCTGCCATTTGTTGACTAAACGAGGAAATTATATGAGGTATTTCACTTTTTATCGCATGTGATACAGCCGGTTACAAAATTGTTTTGCAATTCAGCCTTCACAAAAAATTATGAAGCTTTGTATCACATGTGATACAAGGGGACCTACGAGGATATATATACACTGCTGGCCACCGTAAATGCAACACCAAGAAAGACAAGAGATAGAACAACAACATTTATTTTATAGATAACATGTTAACTAAGTATCAAATAATTCAATTTACAGATTTCTGTCAAGTGTAGCTCCTGCCAGAAACAGTAGCCAGAGTAGCTGCCATTGTTGGAGATCACCGCTGCCACACGCGTCGGCATTGATTCAAAGAGACTTTGGATGTGTTCTTGGAGTACAGCAGACCAAGCAGCTTCCACACGTTGCCAAAGTTGATCTCGTGTGGCAGCTGGAGGCGTAATCTGGATTAATCGTTGCATAACCATGGGCCACATATTTCCAATCAGCGAGAGATCCTGGAGAGCGAGCCGGCCAGGGAACAATTGAATCTGGTGATTGACGAAGAACCTTTGAACAATGCGTGCTCGTGTGTTCGTGCATTATCCGGTTGATATATGGCTGTGGCGAGCCCTGAAGCTAAGGAAGGACAACTCGCTCCAAAACCCTCGGAGATGTAACGCTGGCTGTTTAAAGTACCAGCAATGCGTACTAGAGGACTGTGAGAGGATATCCAATACCACCTTATACCATAATACCCGGTGCAGGACCAGTGTGGCGGTGCATAACGCAGCTCTTCAGCATCCTCTCTCCACGGTGTCTCCAGACTCGAAACCAACCATCGTGGTGTTGCAGACAGATGTGTGACTCGTCAGTAAAGACAGCTGCATTCCATTCTGCAGCCCACATCCTTCTTTCATCGCACCATTGGCGGTGGAGACGTATGTGGTTCTGCGTCAAGGGTAGACCGAGCAATGCACGTCTTGCGGACAGATCACTCTGGTGTAAACGGCGTCGAATGGTACGCGCAGACACTGAATGATGCGTTACAGACTCAATGTGCTGGTGCTGTGGTTCGCGATGTGACTGAGCAATCCGTTAATACCATGCGCACAATTTGCCTTTCCTAACGTGAAATGGTGCACTGAGGTGGATGCGATCGAACACGTCTTTCCGTCGTACCCCCCTGCATCCAACGGTCACATATCCGCGTTACAGTTGTTTGGTTTCGTCCAACACGACTACCGATTTCCCTGAAAGATGATCTACAATCTCGGTAGGCCACTACCTCCCTCTGTCGAACTCGGATACTTGATCCAAAGCTGATCGCTGTTTTCTACGAGACATAACTGATCGTTTTTTGAAAAAAAACCACAAGAAAATCACAATTGCTTAACTTGAAATCGTCGATATCTCCAAGCATTAAATAGCGCTTTGAGGTGGCCCCACAGGCGCGTGATGTGTGTCGGCGCTGAAATTCTAATTATTTGCATATCTCACCTCCACTAATGCATGTTGTAAATTTCATGTTATTTGCATGCTTCCTTCAGGGTGTTGCATTTACGGTGGCCAACAGTGTGTGTATATATATATATATATATATATATATATATATATATATATAAAGAGAGAAATTCAAATATTCTTTTGAGTATAAATTAATACATTCAGTATGAATTCAACACGTTCTAAATAAAATCTATATTAAGTACTTCTTTGATTAGTGAGTGATCAAGGTCTTTTGTAAAAGTTTTTATTATAAATTTATTTTTCCTTTTATGCATGTTTGTAATCAATTCACTTAACTTTATTATGAACAATTTATATTTTGTAAAGTATCCGACTACGTTCGGAACCATGATTTTAAAAAAACGCATAAATGTAAATTTTCATGATATTTAGTGTCACTTAGATTATAATGCATGTATAAAATTGTTTTCAAGGACATTATGACCAAAAAAAGTATTTAAATACAATATTTTGGCAAAAAAATTAACTTGGAATAACCTTTCTTCAAAATGTTCTCCTTTTGTAAAAAATGCTTCTATTGCAGTAATATTTTGTCTGTATATAGCTCAGACCTCTGTACAGAGGCTCAACTATGATTTTTGAAAAACTCAAATTATTTTCAGAGTTACAACCATTTGAAATTATCATCGGCATATTTTCTTAAAATTTCTCCCTTCTGTTTTCGTAAAACATGGATAAACTGACTTCCGAGTTATGCATTTCAAAAATTCTAGTTGAGCCTCTGTACAGAGGTCTAAGCTGAATACAGGCAAAATATTAATACAATAGAAGCATTTTTTACAAAAGGAGAACATTTGGAAAAAAGGTTATTCTAAGTTAATTTTTTGCCAAAATATTGTATTTAAATAATTTTTTTTGTCATAATGTCCTTAAAACAATTTCATACATGTATTCTAATATAAGTGACACTAAATATCATAAATATTATCCATTTACACGCTTTTGCAAAATCACTGTTCCGAACTTAGTCGGATACCTTAAATGATATAGCTAATTTTTTTCATTTTGCAGTGTTTAATGTAAATAACAAATTTACATTTTTATGGGTATGATAAAGTAAAATGCCATATAAATACAGTGAACCGATAGAAGTGCGATTTCTTAAGTACACTATTTTAAAAATCTACATGCATTTTTCTACATTTGTTCCGCCAAATGTGTTTTGTAACTTATATTTTCCTCTACAACCTTGTAACTGCTCTATTCGATAACCTAATACACATCCTGTAGGGGAAAAACTGTTTTTTTAAGTATTATTCTATTTCAAACTTTCTCCTTAAGAAGAAGATGTGACTTATGTTAATCAATGCTTATATTTAAGCATTAAATTTAGGTTTGTTGGAGAGTGAGAGGTTAGGAGCTAGATGACAGAAGTTGGTGATTAATGTTAAGTAGTAGAATGCTATTCAAAAGTGACTAGTGATTAATTGCTTAATATTTAAAATTGATTGACGATTTGGTCAATTAGATATTTAAATTGGAATAGTATCGGCTTTAACTAGATTAACTTTGAACTGAATTTGAATTATTTGGAACTTGTATTTCCAAGTCGTTCCAAGAGTAGGTGATTCAATTCATAATTCAATATTAATTATCTCGTTCACCTCGCTCTTTTGCTCTAATACTTACTTGTAGGTGCGTTTATTAACCTGGGTTGTTGAGATTTGTTTGGTTGTTGAGACTTGTTAATAAGTTATATTTTTTTGATTATGGCTGATCTTCATTCTAATTCACGAACATTGATAGATGTGAGAGCACATCCATCACAACTTCTCTTCTGATTTCTTTCGTCTTTCTTCCTAGTTTTCAACTATCCATACATCTTTACATTTGCTTTAGACATGAAATTTTAAATGATAACAATTTTCACTTAAAAGGACGAGTTGAAAAACTATACATGTGTTTTTAAGTTTTTATTCCGTATAAGAGTTTAAAATAAATAAAATTTAAAAATATATTAATTTGTTAAATTATTCAGCAGTAAAATAATTTGAGTTTGTATCTTAATAATATATAATTCCAAAATATATTACTAATGAGTTTTTAGAAGCAATTTCAAAGCTAAAAATATGTTTTTACCATGTTAGTTCTAACTAATATTCGCTAATGACTTATTTTTTGCATTATGTATAATATTGTTAACGTTTTTTCATGAATTTGCAATTACAGCATTTATATTTGTAAGTGATAAGTAGTACTAAGATTTAAAAAAAAGAATTTATTCTCCAAAAATTTTTGAATTATATTGTTAGGAATATTGTGTAATTAATGCTGAAAATAGTGTAAATATATTGAAACTAGATGTTAAATATATTACTTTCTGTGGTATTTGTTTTATGCTAATATTGTAATATTCACAAACAACTCCGTCATTTACATTGTAATTGCGTTGCAGTTGAAACTTGGCGAAATATTGGAAATACTGCCAAGTTGGCATTATTGTTGATGACCACATTTTGTGGATTGGTGACCATTTTAGCCACTTAGCTATCATGCGGATGCTCGTGGAAATTACTGGAGAAATCTATTAACTCTACGATCTATGATGTGAGAGGACGTTTCGAGGAAGAGCAAGATTGCAGCCACGTAGACAATAAATAGAGTTGCTCGCTGAAACTGAGTCAGTATTGCTTCAGCTGCTTAAGTCTTCAATTGCTACGATCAAGCGATTACTTGCGAATAATCTTTATCATTACGTATTTGTATTTTTAGGCACAGATAGTTGTGTCTGAATTCTGCAAAAGGTGTGATCACTTTCTGTGATTTATTTTGCTATAACCTGTACTTTACAGATTGTTTACCTACTATAAATGTCATCGTTCTTAAGGAATTGTTTCGCTCTTTGAAACTTGATTTCATAAAATCCTCGAACTCTGTCTACGTAACAGTATATTGATAATACATCCTCAAACAATATAACTATTACTTGTAAGGAATAATGTGAAATAAAATTAACTTAAAACATACGTTACAACAATTTTCCATTAAAGAATTTTTGAAATAACTACAAGAGTTTCTCTTTCTTACACGATTTCTAAATTGCTTAATCTAGACTCATTAAATATTCCGAATGAAAATTACTTCATTATTCTTATTGCGGAAGGATATCCAAACATTTATATATTTGAAAAATAATTTTTCGTTTCGAACTCTGAAATAATAAGTATTTCACTGTAGTTTCCAACTTCAATAAAATTCATGAATAAAATGAAGCCATGTAAATGATTTCTAGACATAGCGGCTATAAATCTTTTTCAGTGACTGTCTATGATTGTGGCTAGAAAACTCCTTCCAAATATTTTGTGTCTGACAAAGTTGATTAAGAAAATATTGTCAGAATAGTTCCTTCAAGTTTCTGATTTGCAGAATGAGAAGATATAATGTTATTTCTGGGATTATTTTGTACGAAGGAATTGAAATGCAATCTAGTAGTTTTATTGCATGAAAAAGTGTTGTTTTTCAACTGATTATAGAAGGAAATGAATATACAACAGAGGAAAATAACAACGATGAATCTATGTGGAAATGCTTGATAAATTAGAATAATATTTTATATTCCCTACATTTTTATGTATTTGGATTTAATGTTAACCTAACGATCTGTCTTGAAGATAAATTTCAGGATCACTAGAATATTTCTATGGATTTTAATTGTTAGACAACTTATTTAGTAATATTTTAATTTTGTTTATAAATATAATTGGTACAGAATTCGATTCAATTAGGGATTTTCCAATTGATTAGATTTTGCAAAAACTTCTCGCTAATGTTCCTTTAATGGTATATTTTATTTTTAGTTTATTTCTGACTAGATGTTTTATAAAACATACAAAATATATTCAATAGTAAGAAATATATTTTAATTTTTTTCTTTCAATTTTAATTTCTTTTTTTCATCATTTAAAACACGCACACATATTTGCATATATATATATACATTCTAACAAATATTAAACAATATATTTTTATAAATATTGTATGTATTGTATATACAAAAACTAAAGTTCTACAATTAAAAGATACAAGAGAAATTTATATATATATATAAATAAATTTTTTTGACTAAAGTAAAAGTAATTATTTTGTTTCCTGTAAAATTTGGTATGCAAATTGACAAAAGAAAAGTAATTTATCAATAATTTATAATTTATTTTGACAAAAGAAAAGTAATTTATCAATAATTTATAATTTATTTTGAAAAAAGTTTTCTGTTTTAAGTATTATTTAACTCCGATACAAATACAGTACAGAATAATGGAAATGATTAACAAAAAATTCCAGTGAACGTTGCTGTTATAAATATATTTGACTCAAACAAGAGACTTAAAGATATATGATAAAAGTAAAAAGTAATTGATTGCAAACTAATTTAAAAGGAAAGCTTTTAAATAATTTTTGTAGTAACATTAAGTTATTTTTTTTTTTAAAATAAAACTCGTTAGTGTATCTACAGACGCCTATAAAAATCAAGGGACACGCCTTTATCTTAGTTGTATCCCTTATTATTTCTCCTGAAGACACTCGAAAAATAATGTAATGGATTGTATGAGTAAAACCTCCTGTTGTTTCTTTGGGAAAAGGAACAGGTGGCTACGAACAGAACTGAGTATTAAACTGTTTTCATTCAGAGCAATGCAGACATTCTTTCGTGCAAGCCTTTGGAAGAAAAAAAAAAGTTTCCGTGTCAAAAAATGGAGACAGGTAAATGGAAAAAGGATAGAAATTCCATCGTCTTTTAAGAGATCTTGCGCTAAGATGTGTTTCATTTTACACATACTAACTCTGAAAGAAATGAGTGATATCTCAGAAAATAAGGAAACGTTAGAGTTGAAATGAAAACAGGTTCTGAAAAATGTTTATCTCAGAAGGAAAGTACATTTCTTTATCATTTAAACGTAATGAAAGTTTTCTAATTTCCTGAGTGAGAATTGTTTTTCCTAATATCACGATGAATTTAACATATGGGTTTAAACATTAGCAGAGATATTACATATATTACTGTACTGTTGTTTTTAATCTCCCCATTTTATACATGTATAAATTCTGTTTCCAATGATTTATTTTATCACTCTGTTTCTTAACTTTTATTTCGCTTCGTCTTAAGCATTATATTTTATAAAAATACGAGTGTTATTAAAAAAAAAAAAAACCCCATACACTATATTCATTACCATTAGTGGCCACGGTAGCTAAGTGGTCAAGGTATCGGGTCGTGGCGGCCTTGTCATGAGTTCGAGCCCAGTACCACTAAAAACCCGCCGTGTAGAGCAGCGATGCATGTTAAATCTGTCTAGAGGTGAAAAGTCCTCCCGTTGGTGTGGTGTGGTAGTTAGGAGAGGGGGTGCTAGCTCAGGTGTCGTCCATGTCACTTGACCATGGTTATAAAAATTACGTGGTCCGTCGCCAAAACCCTCGTGTGGCTCAACAGTGCGACATTAATATTCACTCATTCATTCATTTCCATTAAATAATTATAAATAACTTATAATAATAAACTAATAATAAATCAGATAAAGATAATTAATAGTAGTTCATGTCTAAAATAATTCAGATTATAGAGGTTAAAATTAAAAAATTGTTAATGTGTAAAAATTTTTAATCAGTATTTCTATTGATATTCCTCTTAAATATATTTATAAAAATAATTAGTAAGACTGCATTTTAATCATTGAGAAAACCATAATATAATAATGAATAAAATGAGCTGAAGATTTAAATTAAATAATTTAATTTTTAAACCAAAATATAATAATATATAAAAATTAAATTATTGCTAAATTCAGGAAAAGAAAAGTGAAATAAAAATTCATGTAGAAACTAATACGATTGATTTTTGACACATTAGCATGATGTGGTAAAAATATAAGAAATTATCCAAATAAAGTAAAAATTATATTCCCTTTCTATTTAAAAAATTCTTATATCATAATGATTGAGCATTCTTCTTATTGTTACAAATAATCTATTGTGTTACAAGTAATCAAATACTTCAATTTTGTTAAATATATAACATGTTGAATAATATATTAGCCCTTATATGTTTTTTTATAATAGATTACAATCATAAATACAGGGTGCGGCAAAAAAACTCGGACAAATTTCTTGCCTCCTCGAATAGTTAACGAATTTCCTTTTAATTGTTATTTTAGTATTTTTTTTATCTAACACTCTAATAATACAATATTTTTAAATATATTTTTAGTTTTTACTTTGATTTATGTGTTTTTGATAATGTCACGCAAAAGGTCTGCTATTTTAGAGTTGTTTCAGCAAAGAAAACGACAGCTCGTTTGCTGAATTTACCTCGATAAACAGTGTCTGATTCAATCTGCCGTTACAAAGAGCTTGGTAATGATGGTCGACGTCCAGGAATTGGGAGAAAACGCATTGTAAACAGTTCAAGAAATCGTAAGGACATCGAAAAGCGAGTCCAGAGAAATACGAGGGTTTCCATGAGACAGATCGATTGTGACATGGGAATAAGAGAGACATCGGTGGAGCGAATAGCAAAAACGGAGCTTGGACTGAAGCCTCAGTTCAGTCGAATGTTCCACCGAAATGTTCAGCTTCTTACTGAAAAAAACAAACCCACACGGTTCCGAAGATGCCAAAAACTTTTGAGACGGGCCGCAAGTCAGTGCCTTTTCACTGATGAGAAGCTCTTTACGGTTCAACAAGTTCATAACTCCAAAAACGATAGAATCTGCTGTGTGGACGCTCCAAGCATCTCGGCAATTGTTGAACATCGCCAATATGCAAAGTCGGTCATGGTCTGGGGCGGAATTTGCGCAAGTGGCAAAACACCTTTGGTTTTAGTGGAAGAGGGCGTTAAAATCAATCAAAACGTGTAACAGAGGGATATTATTGAAGCTGTTGTACTTCCATGGGACCAAAAGCATTTCGTAAATGCAAATTGGACGCTTCAACAAGACTCTACACCAGTTTGCAAAGCCAAAAAGACACAAGAGTGATGCAAGGTGAATTTTACAGACATGATATCTGAAAAGTGACCACCTACTCGCCGGCTCTCAATCTCATGTATGATCCATTTTAGAGTCCAGGACCTGCACTAAAAACACACAAAACTTTGGACTCTCTAAAGCAATCACTTCTGCAGGAATGGGGTATATTAAAGGTAAAAGATTTGAGATTCTTGTTGAAACTTTATGCAAGCGTTTGCGCCTCTCAATTTCTGAAAATGGCAGTAACTTTGAAACCAATTAAATTTCTTTATTAGTACGAATCTCTTATTATTATTTGTTATATTTTGTTAATTTCTTAATTTTTTATAAAGTTATATAAAAAATTGTTTGTCTAGGTTTTTTTGCCGCACCCTGTATTTCATACTAAAATCTATATCTCCCCAAAAATAAATATAAAGCATGTTTTTGTTTTTATGATTTATAATTCATCAACTTGTGCTTAATTTTTAAGTACACTTTTAGTTTGATCACTTAATATAAATATATATATATATATAAATTAGAAAATAATTTGGCTATATGTCTTAAAACCTTAAACAAAAATTGTATTTTTTTCAAAAAAAAAAAAAAATCACTAAAACATTTTAGGAAAATGGACTCAGGACAAGCAGTATTAGTATTGTCAATAATTGATTCAAATCTTTAAACAGAATTAAAGATTTAATCAGAATTAGAATTAAACCAATAATATAAAGACAAAAAAGTAGTAAATTGTTGATATAAATCTGCTTATGGGAATTAGGAAAGAAATAATGTGTACGCAAAAAGTTAAAAACAAGTAATATAAAAAAGAATTAAGTCAATTCCTACTTAGATCAACAAAGAAAAATCTTATTTTAGCTATTTTTTATTCAATAGTTTCAATTTATATAAATATGCATATACATATGACAGAATCACAACATTAAGTGTTAATTAACTTTTATTAATTACCATTAAAGTATCGTATTGCCATCCAAAGCGCAATCGAGTATATAAAATTTCAATTCCACTGAATGCTTTAAAACGTGAGAAAAAAAACCTTTTCAAGTTTCGACACGAGTCACCCAAATGGTCGCTATGTGTCCAAAAATGATTCCAACGTGGCTGTATTTGTAGTTATTTAAATAATTAGTTTTAATCAATTAATTTTATTAATTATAATTAAATTATTGTATTGGCATCCAAAATAATCATGTATATTAAATTTCAGCTTAATTGAGTGCTTTAAAATGTATTTTATTTAAGATTGAAAATTCCACGAAGATAAATTAATAAATATGTATAGAGAGAGTGTGATCTGATAGTAGAGGAATTGAATATGTCCGTGGTAAACTTCGATGCTACATTATAAATTTCGAATCATTAATTTCATGAAGTAGAGTTCTGACTCAATGAAATATGTGTTTCACAATATTATGGGACTCTTATTCCTCTTTAAAATGATTTGAGCTTCGTATAACTATCGTAGAATGGGAATTTGTTGAATGAAACTCATAGTCACATATCAGCGTTGTATGATTTGATCTTGTTTAACACTACCATTTTCATATGTAGGCATTAAAAACTTGGACCCGTATAATTTTGGGACAACTTCGACAAGCACAAAGGAAGTGCGAAAATTAACATTTTATTTGATAATTTGAATTTTTATTAGTATCACAAGTTGAAGCTATACTCAAGGACTACTGATGACGGACTCAAGTGAAGAAGGCTATATCTTAACTGGAACTTTTCCTTCTAATATTGCACACCAACTTGAGAACCTTGAATTTTAACAGATGAAAAGACGAATCCTCAGTGGCACCAGGGCTCGAACTCACGACTCTAAAACGCTGGATATGAGTTAGCGATCATAACCATGTTCCACAAAATAATATAAATGTTTTTTGTTAAAGATTTATATTGGTTAGAAAGTATTAATTCTAGTACTTTAATTGGAATTTTAATCAAATTAAATACTACTACAATACTTTATCATCAGCACTGTACTATTTGTATTCAAGACTATATATATAT
>BMAV01027473.1:282481-293029 GCA_019973955.1 Trichonephila inaurata madagascariensis | reverse complement strand
GTTAATGGTCGAGGGGAGTGATGCACCCCAATTCTTTTTTTTTATAACTATTTTCAATATACAAGATAAAAATCAAAATTTCAGTGAATAATTTAACTAAGAGAAAATATACTTACCTATTTCAAGGATTTTTCTATTTGTCTTTCATAATTTGAGAAAATATCCAATAAAACTGAACAAAATTGTTCCAAATGTGCGTGACCTTAATAAAGGACACAAATCACAGACACTTTTTGCTAACATTACAGGAAAGCTATGTGCAAGCAAAACTGTCACATTTTGTTCACGTTTTTGTAATATATCCTTTGATGATCGACAAATATCCTGTTGAACTTTTTCTTGCTTGTGTCTTTTTGACAGGGTGAAGGGCATTTTGCGGTACAGTTATGGCTTCATATTTTCTTGATAAAGTTCTTAATGTAGCTATTGAAAATTTTCCTTTCGTTTCATGTTTATTGCTTTTCTCAAATTTACTTTCGCTAACATGATTAATATGCATTATTTCACCAAGTGTTTCCCTTGTTTGATCAGCTTTAATTTCTTTTCAGAGAGATTACACATGCCCAATTCTTTTTTTAGATTCTGCTCATTTACATTTATAAACCATAATCAGTCGCACAACATCACAATTAAAACCACTAAGTTATTCAAAGGGGAAAATGCAGCATGTTCAAGAAAATATTTTTGAAAAATAGTGGTCGTGCCGGGAACTCGGTCTAAACAAGTACCTTAAGATTCTAAAAAAAAGTTTGCCACTCCCAAAAAAGGAGATATGTTATCAATTCATTTTAGCTCCCATTAAGACTGTCATATTAGAGGATTCTCTGTCAAGGTTATTGGTAACAAATAAACACTTTTCCCAGAATTAACGATTTTTGTATTATATGTTTCAGTATACTCATAAAAAATAAATCTTGGCCAATGAATCCTTCAAAGCGCTCAATATGCTTATCCATGTATCAAAAAACTCTTTCACATTATGAAAAAAAGCGCAACAGAATTATATAATTTACAACTTCCCTAAAAAAAAATTAATGCAGATAACCATACCAATAAGTTCGAAAGCCAGCAAAAGTAATATTTTAAGTTAAAAGAAACGTAATAAAAAAATCTCTCATCGTAGGATTACAGCAAAGCAAACAAAATATTTTTTTATTTAGTTATAGGATCAAAGATAGCTAATGAGCGTTCAAAGTAGAATCTTTTATTTTTGATGACCTTTTTTCACCAGATGATATATATAAATCATATCAATGTAAATCTGTATTTTTTTTATTATATTAGAAAGTATTTTGTTTTTTTTTCATTCCAGTAAATTAATTCTTTTTAACCTTTTATTTTCGATATGCTCGCGCCCCCTTGAAGGGTTATCGCGCCCCCCCAGGGGGGCGCGCCCCACAGTTTGAGAAACACTGCTGTAGGTCTAATACTTTAAAAGTGGAAATAATTACCAATAACGCCTCTTAATTCCCCGTAACTGTCACTTGGGGTTCGATTTTCACAAAACCCATGTTGTAACGAATCTCTACTTTAGAAAAGGAATCTGATTACCAAATTTCAAGACTGTACGTCCAATAACTAAGCAATTGGAATAATTATTTATAACGCTCCTTTATTCCCCTTAATGCCCCTAGGTTTATGAATTTCGCAAAATCCATTCTTAGGTGATCTTTACTCCATGAAAGGAGTATGGCTACAAACTCTGAAGTATTTACGCTTTATATTTCTAGAGACATCGTGATGAGTGATTCACGTTTCCCCATTATATATATAGATAAACATTCACGAAATCAATAAAATGTGATGTAATGCAAGCGATCAGGTATTCAATTACTTACATTGATAATCTAAGTACTTTTCCATTACTTACGTCCAATTTATGCATATATATATATTTATATAGTGAAGTGTGAAGTATGGTTCCTGCCAGAATCAGTAGCCAGAGTAGCCGCCATTGTTGGAGATCACTGCTGCCACACGCCTTGGCATTGATTCCAAGAGACTTCGGATGTGTTCTTGGGGTACAGCAGACCAAGCAGCTTCCACACGTTACCAAAGTTGATCTGGCGTGGAAGCTGGGGGTGTAATCTGGCTCAATCGTTGAGCCACCATGGACCACATGTTTTCTATCTTCGAAAGATCCGGAGAGCGATCCGGACAGGGAAGAAATTCAATCTGGTGATTGACGAAGAACCTTTGAACAATGCGTGCCAGGTGTGGTCGCGCATTATTCTGTTAAAATATGGCGGTCCGTCGTGCCCTCCTGCATCCAACGGTCACATATCCGTATTACAGTTGTTTGGTTTAGTCCAACACGACTACCGATTTCCCTGAAAGATAATCCACAATCTCGGTAGGTCACTAGCCTTCTTCTGTCGGATACTTGATCAAAAGCTGATCGCTATTTTCCTATTTTCTACGAGACATAACTGGTCGTTTTTTGAAAAACTACGAGAAAAACACAATGCCGAACTTGAAATAGTCGAAATTTCCAAGCCTTAAATAGCGCTTTGAGGTAGTGCCACAGGCGCACGTTATGTGTTTCTGCGCTGTAATTCTAATCATTTGCATATCTTACCTCCGCTAATGCATGTTGTAAATTTCATGTTATTTGCATGCTTCCTTCAGGGTGTTGCATTTACGGTGGCCAGCAGCGTATATATGTGTATACAATATTATTTATTCTTATTAAAGATATAGTAGATAAATAACACTAAAAAATAACATTGGAAGCTGATATTTAACAAGAAAGTATTGAACACATTAATTAAAATAAAATCGTACCTATATATTTTGTTTCATTTTTATAACCTAATGGCATTTCTATTGAATAAAAACACAATCTGACTATAGAGTATAATACATTATTATTAATATTCATGAAAGATAAATGGCACTCAAAATAAAAATTACATTATTAAACAAACAATTTTTCACCGAATAAATTGAAAACTCGTATAAAAATAAAATTCCACCATTTTATTATTTTGATGAAGCACATAAAGTGCTAGGAATATATATAAGAGTCATTTATTTAATGGAAAAAAATCAGCACCTAAATATATATTCTTGAAAAATATTGTCTAGACGCAGTTTTTCAAAGGCATTTGATTTTAAGGGTAAAATTACATAAATCTCGAGAAATGAAAACCAGATAAAGATTTCTGGTAAAATTTCGAATCAAAAGGGTCATTCGGTAACTTTTGGAGATGAAAAATATTTATGTATTTACGAGAACCCTGAGCCAAATTATCGGAACACCGGAAACAATAAATGCAAACAATAAAACAAATGCAATCACTTTTAAACTAATTGGAATTTCGAAAAGTGCCATATATATTTGTGAATTATGAGGGTTGAATTTTGCATAAGTTTACCGAGTTTGGTGAGAATCCCCGGATGAAAAAAAAAGTGTCAATCGCACGGAAATAAAAAATGCAGTGCAAAAAGCACGCTTTCGACGTATATTAGTTATTACACTATTTCCGACACGATGCTCACTCCGATATTTGTCTTGAAAATGTTTTTAGTGAATTTTTCGGTGTTTTTATTGATACGGTCTAAATTTTGCATTGAAATACATTGCCAAAGTGCAATACCTCGCGTTCTTACAAACGTAGCATAAAGTCAAAGGCATATTCGTACTCGAGGTCAAATTTCTGTTCGAATAACACCAGAAATTTAAAAATTGGAATGTAAGTTTTGTTTACATAGCAGTTTCGTTAAACCCGATATACTCTTGTAAAATTCAAAGCTGATAACGAATATACATGGCGCTTTTCAAAACTTAATTTAGTTCAAAATTTATTGTATTCCTTATTTTTCTCGTTTCCGGTGTTCCTGTATTCTCGCTGTATTGCGTTGCAGCGTTCTCGAAAATACCTTTATAGTTTTCCCCCGAGAAGGTTACCAAAGTGACCTATTTGCCTCACAACTTAACCAGGAATCTTAATCTGGATTTCATTTCGCAAAATTTCAGTAACTTTATCTTTAAAATAAAAAAATTCCCTTTTATAAAATCGAGCTTCCATTAGCCTAAATGCTGTGAAGGAAACTTACAGGTTGATTTTTAAATTTCTTGGGTTATTCGAACAGGAATCTGCACTGGAGTACGAATATAATTTTGATTTCACGGTACGATTATTAGTACGTGAGATATTGCACTATGGTAATAAATTTCTATGGAAGATTTAGGTCGTATCAATAAAAACCCCTCGAAAAAAAATTTTTTCTTATGTCAAATATTGTAGTGAGCAGAGCGTTTGAAACACTAAGTTCTTCAGGAGCTATGGAAATTTATTGTCGAAAAATAATCTTGAAATACAACAGTTATATTCGCAAAATAAATCTCAGAATACCTTCGCACCAGCTACGACGTTCAGACACAACTATGAGTGTCTAAAAAACAAATATGTAAAAGATTATTCACGAACACTCGCTCGTCCGGCACAGCAGCCGAAGTAATAACTAATCACTGGTTCACTCTTCTCAGTCAAATGAATACTATTCTTCTACGGTCAAATCAAGACTAATCTAGTTTTAGCGAGTGACTCACTCTTTATATGCCTCACGGATCTTTCGAGAAAAATCCGCTTGCCTCGTAGATAGCGATATTAGTACATTTCTCCCTCAATTTCCAAAATAATCCATAGGCTGGTGAACTCGTCATAAATGATCGCCAACAGGGTAACTAAGTCACTAAAATGAACGCCAAAAATGATTCCAACTTGGCTCTATCATCAAAATTTCGCCTAGTTACCCATGAATAGCGATTTTTATGTAAGAAATGGCGTTGCTCTTGCGAATATTACAATTTTAATTAAAATAAATACAACATAGAGTAATATAAACGTATTTAACACCTAGATGTAATTATTCCCACTATTTTAAACATTCATTGCACAAAATTTGCAAGAGTATTATTACTCTCTATAGGTATATTCAAAAATTAGAAGTGCATATAAAACAAGCAGTATTAGACAAAGAAGTCAAATGTAAAATTAAGACCCCTATATTTGTTATAAGATAGTTTTGTGAACTGAGTAAATCTAGGAAACATAAACGCAATTTATGAACTTTTGTATCAAAAATTGGTTTAATCAAACCTGATTAATTACCTCGTACCTTTTCTCTCCAAAATTTTATTTTCTCTTGATTAAAATCTCCCCTCATCCTCCCTTTGAATATAATTTGAAGAATTTCAATTAAAACAACCTTCCAAATTCTCAGATTGGGTGTGAGAACAAATTATCTACATTGCAAGTTAATTAGCAATACGGAAAAGTTGTAGTGGAATTCCTTAACCCCCACCTTTAAAAAAATAATA
This sequence comes from Trichonephila inaurata madagascariensis, assembly GCA_019973955.1. Taxonomy (NCBI): domain Eukaryota; kingdom Metazoa; phylum Arthropoda; class Arachnida; order Araneae; family Nephilidae; genus Trichonephila; species Trichonephila inaurata. The sequence goes on along the minus strand of BMAV01027473.1, from coordinate 287,703 downwards.
AGGTATTTTTTAATTACTTCAAATGTTGAGTATATGAAGGTGAAGAATCTAAACTTTTATTAGGCATTCACAATAAATTTGTTAATTAAGATTTTTTTCTAAGTTATTTACATTATTAAATAATTTTATTAACATACTCGAATAAAATAAAATTCTTGAATAGTAAATAAAGTTTCAAAAGTAAAATTAACAATGCATAAAATATAATGGATTTTTTTTATTTACTCAAAAATAGTAAACAGGAAATTTTAAATAGAAAAAAAAATAGTCTATCATTAGTAATTAGTAATTTAAGCAAACTTAGTTTTACACTTTTAATTAATTTAATACTTATTGACTTTTAATATAAAACAAATAATATTTGTTTCGGTCTTTTCTTTATAATTTGTATTATACTATTATTAAAACTGTCCATTTATCACACACATATTTACAAAAGATCATACATTTTTATCGTTACTTTTTTTTTTCATTGTCTCTCATTCAACTGTCGGGGATGACCAGATTTCGGAAAATATGATTAATAGAAGTTGATATTTTTATTCTTTTTTATAACCATTTGCTAAAAATAGTACATACAAATTAAGCAATTCGTTTCCTAAACTTTTGGTTTAAAATCATTATTGATTATCATTTACGTGAAAAGTTATTGAATAAGTGGCCATTTTTCAGACTTAAATTATCTTCCCCTTAAAACAACATTCATCCTTAAAATCAATTTACTAGATGTCTGATATCCATTTTGAATATGGTGGTTTTTTTTTATTATATTGCTTACAATCTTTATTTTTATTATTTTACTTTACTGAGTATTAACTTACCCACTTAGGAACTTAAAACTATTTTTTAAAATGTGAGTTGATACCTTTTCACAAGTATTTTACATTATGTAAATTTACTATGGAAAATAATATTTGTTACTTTTCTAATTACCGATTATCCCTATTTATGCAAAAGTTTCACCTATTCATCGCCTATTGACGAGATTAACTTAATCTTTTAAAATTCCCGGTAATTTCACCGGATTACTAATGCTCCTGCCTCCTTATCCTACCGTTTATATTATTTTATTTAATAAATTCTTATTGTTTGTGTGGATGGTGAATCGTCATTTAGCCACCATAACCAATATTTAGCAGTAATTGATATTGATCCTTATTTGCTTTTGAAATAAAGTAGTTAATATATTTTAGTATATCAGATGAGTAAGGAATAATATTAGAAAACTAATCTCCAGGTGTACAGGTAGTTATTAGAACAGAGAAAATACCTAAGATGTATAAAGAATCCTTATTAGCACGGTGAATGACTCGATTTATACAAACGCTGAATAGTATCTACAGGAATATTGTACCATTCATTAAGAAAATATTGTGATAGTTAAGGGACAGCAGCTGGAGGAAATCGATTCCGTAATGAAAGATCCTAAGTAGACCACAAGGGCTCAATTATATTAAGGTCGAGTGACTGTGGAGGCCAAAAGATATATGTTTAACTTCATCCTCAGGTCCATCAGACCTTAATTGGACTAGTCCAGCTGTATGGATAGGTACATTATCATCCTGGTAAATTCCAGTTCCTGGAGGGTAAGTAAGCTTGCAACTTAGAATGGACTTGGACAGCTACAATTTCTTTATAATTCTTCCCAATGATTTTTTCCTTTCAGGTTTATGATTGGTCCAGCAGGGAACCACGGCATGGCTACCCATATCATGGCAGATCCACCTCCATGCTTTACAGTTAGAAGGATATAAACGCGATCATACGGTAGAGCAGGGGTGTCCAATTCGTGGCATGGGGGCACATGTGGCTCGCCTTGAATAATTTTGCGACCCGCGAGATTCTTTACAACTTTACAAAACTCGACTAATTTGTAGAATATTTTTTGTTTAAAAAGGGTTTTTTTTTTTTTTTTTTTTGTAAAAAAATAAATTTTATAACTGTTATTATTTTATCGCTTTGCTTCTGTTACTGCGAATCTCCTATTTTTTCTAAATTGAAATTTATCAAACATAAATGGTGCTCAAACTTAACGCATGAACATCTGCAACATCAGTTACGATATGCAAATACACATGCATTCAGATCGGCAAAAACTAAGTGAAAGAGTTGAGAAATAGATATCTCACTAATTAAATAAAATAAACATTATTTGATCATTGCATTAGTATTATTATATTGTCTATGTTTGTGTACATGAAAAATAATGAAAACAATAATAATACATCAGTCTGTTTTAAATTTTCACTCCAACAAATGTTTATAATAGATCTAAATCTAGTATAAAGATATATATTTTTATATGCGGCCCGCGGGATTGTAAAGTTCTTCCGAAGTAGCCCACGAGGTTTTTTGGGTTGGCCACCCCTTGCGCTAGAGCAAGTGTCCTCCAAACGTGCACGAGTCCTGTTGGAGAGAAAAGTGTGAAAAAAAGATTCGTCAGAATATATAAATTTCTTCCACTTATCAACTGACAGGGTCTTGTGAGTGTGATACCACTTTAGACGACGTTTGACCTTAATATCTGTAAAAAGTGGCTTGTGAATCGCTGCTTTGTTATAAGTGTTATGTTTATGAAAGTGCTTTCAAACTGTAATCATTGACACTGAAGAATCCTAATGCTAATTGAGATATGTGGTCACTTTTTCTGCAGTTACTCGATTTTTAGACATTAAAATTCCCTGCAGCAGCCCTCGGTCTCTTTTACTGAGCTTCCCTTTCCATCCACTGTTTTGCTTTTCCATGTTTGTCTTGCCATACTGTGTATGATGTCATTACTTTAGACACCGTTTCTCAAGAAGCTGCTAAAAGTTGACTTGTTTCGGTGACACTAGCTCCAGCTAGACGGGCTCCTACAATTTGATCTCTTTGAAAATCTAAGAGGACCGACATGTTACACTTTTGAAAAAAAATCCAAGACTTACAGAGCTTCAACAAAACAAGTGATATAAAAAAAAAATTAAGTCAATACCTACTTGGATCAACAAAGAAAAATTTAGCTACTTTTTATTAAATAGTTACAATTAATATAAATATGTACATATCTACATACGACAGAATCACAATATTAATTATCATTAAAGTATCGTATTGTCATCCAAAACAGTCATGTATGTAAAATTATAGTTCAATTGAATGCTTTAAAACGTGAGATAAAAACTTTTCAAGTTTTGACACAGTCGCCAAAAGGGTCTCTAAGTCACCAAAAAGGATGTCAACGTGCCTGTATTTGTAATTCTTTAAGTAATTAGTTTTAATCAATTAAATTTTTAATTATAATTAAATTACTGTATTGTCCTTCAAAATAATCATGTATATAAAATTTCAGCTCCCACTTGAGCTCTTTAAAATGTATTTTATTAACGATTGAAAATTCCACGAAGATAAATAAATAAATAAATATATAGAGAGTGTGAGCTAATAGTAGGAGTTGAATAGCTACATATTACCACAATATATACATCTCTATTTATAAAAAAAATTATTATTATTATTTTATTTTATTGCTACCGAAACGCATTCAAAAATGTCACTTTTATTCACAACTCTTTCCATTATTTTGATAACCATCAATATTTTCTTCACAAAATCATTAAAATATATTTTTAATTTGAAATTGTTTTGTAATAAGTGAAAAAAGTAATTTGAAAAAAAAACACATGCATTTAAAAGTCACTGATATTTGTAAAAAAAGGTTTATTCCTTGAAATTTATGAAGTCTAATCTACGTTCGGGGTTTGTTCGTTTTTTTCCCTTCTTTTTTTAGTGAATGCATACGATAGGAAAATATATAATTTCTCATTACCGAAAAATTAAAAAATGGAAAAAAAAATTCCGTATAAGCTAACGCTAATTTAATTGAATATTTTATAAAAGCATTACAATATTATCAATAACTTTCTTATTTGAAACAATTTTCAATGATCTTTCTAAACGGAATATTCATTATCAAAAAATAATGTTTTATGAAGTTTGTGCCAAAAAAAAACAAATTTTAGTACATATACTTTTACTTTTCATATGATGAAACATTTTATATTATCATGGGCACAATTTTAATGTCAGCATGTATTAAACATCTTGAACGGTTGCTTAAGAACTTCTGCATTGTTTAATACAAATGGTTTACTAATGAACCCACCAAAAGAAACAATTTAATTAGTTGTAACAATAAAGTTACTTTAATAGTTAATTCAATAAAAGACGATAAGTGCAACTAGATTTGTGAACATAATTCATTAAATCAAAGTATTTCTTATAAATAAATTATGTTTTCTCAAGAAATTTCAGAATATGAAATGTTGAAGCGTTTAAATTACTTACGAATTACAAGGCATGAATAGTTTTGAAATTGTAATTAGGAGGAAGGTAAGGTGCCTTGTTTTTTAAGTCTGCTGATTACTGTTTATTCTTAATTAAGCATGAGTCTAATGATTGAATCACGGAAGTACATTTCAGGAGTGAATAGAGAATAGGAATACTCAGAAAATACCGTAAAATCTTTAGAACTCCATAGACAGGTAATTGATAACAAAATAAATTATAGCACATACAACCTTATTTAATCTTCACATATTAAATAATTCTTTCCTGTCTATTAATTTCATTTGAACAGCATGGAAATAATACTTGAAAAAACATTCTGACTGTGGATTTTATTTAAATATGAAATTAATATCCTCATAGTTGTGTTATTATCATTTAGAAGCCATCATACTGTATCGACAGCATAGAAATAAGGCAAAATAACTCTCACACAAAAACATAGAAAATAAAGAAAATAACTCTTAATTATATGAGAACAAAATCTGCCTTATGCCACCGTCACTGCAACGCAAATGCACAAAATAAGAAAACCACTAAGGATAGGACAGGGAATGATTCCCACCCTTATTCTCGTAATCTCTTTTTCAAGAGAGATGTCATTGACAATTTCTTAATACAATGCTTCTCAAAGTTTTAATATTCGCCGCCCAATATTCAATCATAATTTTCAACGCGTCCCCCTCATACAATGACAATGTATTGTGAATACTATACTTTAATACTATACTTTGATGATAAAGCTGTGATACGACTTAAACCTCTTAAGTAACAGCGGCATATATAAACGTCTCACTCAGCCAAAGCGTTAATTTCCCAGGACTTAAATAAACGTCTTTTCGGAGTACGATATTTCTATGCACTACTGTCCATAAAATTATTCCGAAGGCTTTGATATG
>BMAV01027473.1:208358-279144 GCA_019973955.1 Trichonephila inaurata madagascariensis | reverse complement strand
CTAAAGATGAGGTGAACTGAATGTGACACCTGAGACCTTATATTACATGTCCCGGCGGGACGAAGCGTTCCCGAGAAAATCCGCCGGAAGAACCCTCGAGTCTCATGGTCATTTTAAAATAATTAAAAAATTTAAAACAATTGACTAAAATAGAAGCGGGGCACCTAACAACTCGAATCTCAGCCTGGATGTGGGGAAACACAAGAGAAAATTCATTCGATCCTGTCCAGAGTCTGTAGTTGCAAAAGGGGGTTTGCTAGTTCGGGAAAGGAAAACGAAACCGACTCCCCGGTGGGGAAGAAAGAAACTGTGATGTAAATGGTCAAGTACACCCCAATGATACACAGAATATTAGGTGGTTCCAAAGTTTCATCCTTCTATTTCTGTAATATCATGATGTCATCAACAGATCGAACCCCATAGAAATAACATGGGAATTCTAATTTTAGTGATGACGTCCCTCTTATCCCACTTTTTAAGCACGAATTATAACAGATGAAAGAGCTCAATGAGGAGAACCTATGGTCCAAGTTTCATAATCGAAGCTCAAAAATCCTTGTAGTTATGCGGGATTTAAATAATTTTAAAACTTTAAAAAATAATTTTAAAATTGTTAAATAAGGTTTAAGAAATGGGGCTATTGCCCTGAAAAAATATATCTAGGATGCTCATAGGAAGAACAATCGAAACCAGCTGGTGTGGTCTACCAAGGTATCATAGGATTCGAGTATTTCTGGGGAAGCCCTTTAGGGGGGAGCTCCGGAGGAGGCTAATTCCACGTAAAGCTCGCTTTAATACGAAAATATATCGGACGTCCCAAGTTCAATTCCTAGGAGGGTTACATTCTTTTCTAGTCCCCATAGGATTAACATAAGAGTATGATATTTTAGAGCTTAAGCCCTCCCCTTGCCTACACTATGGGAATGAAGTAGATGACTGTATGAGTCTCGACAAGTGGAACAGTTGGTTTAAATCTCAAGTCCGAGACTCAAACAGTAGCCAAGGTATTGTGAATTTAAACAAATTTAAAAAGTTTAAAACAATTAAAAACTATGGAAGAAATAGCCCCATGAGCATGAAATTATTATAACTGGAAGAACAGATAAAGAGGGATCGAATGAGCCGAGTCCGAATGGCTTGTGAGGCTCGGGTGCTGAGATATTGGCCAAACCGCTGTAGAGGGGGGAATGCAGCGGGGGAATGCGTCCCAACAGATATGGTTTATAACAATAGTTATTACGATCCCCCAAATATCAGTTCCCTAGCACCAAAACAGTGGCAGGTTAAAATATTAAACAACAGTGTGAACGCATCGGTGTAGTGACGATATGCGCGAGCATCCATGACGGTGTGCACTCTCTTCGTAAGAATTTACCCTCATTCTTTTTCCCTAACGCGTTATGTTATTAACCATTGTTATACTTTCTTCACAATTCCTACTATTATAGTTCATACTCTTCCTACATATTTATACATAGTCACTTGGTACCTTATTTTATTTTATTATACTATATATATATATATATATATATATATAAATCTTGTTCAAATTTTCAATCGTTATAAAAATAATTTTTATTCATACACGCAAGTTCAAATACATTTATTTTTAACTTCTAATAGATGACACTTGATGTTAATACAGTTTTTTTTCAAATATTATTTCATTAATTAAGTTTAATTAATGAATAAATAGTAGCAAACAAAATTAATAGTCCCCCATCATATAAAAAAGGGAAAATTGCTTACAATGCAAATTCTGCTTACTGTAGCATAATGGGAAACGTGTTGGACTACTAATCCAAAGATCGTGGGTTCGAATCACACCTGGGATGGAGTAATTTCTGAAAATGTTATTTCTTTTTACTATACTATTTTATTGAAAGAATAAGTAAACAAATAGTAACAAACAAAAATAATAGTCCAACACCATATATAGAAAAGAAAATAGAACATTGCAAGGAAAATCGCTTTCTTCACTGCTGGCCACCGTAAATGCAACACCCTCAAGGAAGCATGCAAAAAAAAGAAATTTTTCAACATTGCGAGGGGATATCAAATGGTTGAATTTTAGGGAATAGGGTGTGGCAACCCAAAAGCGTATTTAAGGTTGGAAAATTAATATTTAAGTTCGGCAATTGTATTTTTTTCCCTAGTTTTTTCAAAAACGAATTAGTCCTAGAAAAGCACCCTTTTTATCAAGTTTTTCCCGGGCCCCACAAAAGGGAAGGGGCCCCGGCGGGGATTATCTTTCAGGAAAATAGGTAGTTGTGTTAGACGAAACCAAACAACTGTAATACGGATATGTGACCGTTGGATTCAGGAGAGTACGATGGATTCACGTGATCGATCGCATCCACCTCAGTGTACCACTTCACGTGAAGGCAGGCAAATTGTGCGTATGGCAGTGACGGATAGCTCAGTCACATCACGAACCATAGTACAGCACATTGAGTCTGTAACGCATCATTCAGTGTCTGCGCGTACCATTCGACACCATTTACAGCAGAGTGGTCTGTCCGCAAGACTTCCATTGCTTGGTCTACCCTTGATGAAAAATCACAGACGTCTCCGCCACCAATAGTGCAATGAAGGAAGGAGATATGGGTGATAAAATGGAATGAAGTTGTCTTTACTGACGAGTCATGCATCTGTCTGCCACACCACGATGGTCGGATTCGAGTCTGAAAACACCGAGGAGAGAGGATGCTGAACAGCTGCGTTATGCACCTCACACTGGTCCTGCACCTGGTATTATGGTGTTGGGAGGTATTGTATATCACTCTCGCACTCCTCTAGTACGCATTACCGGTACTTCAAACAGCCAGCGCTACATTTCCGAGGTGTTGGAGCCAGTTGTACTTCCTTATTTTCAGGGCTTAGCCACAGCCATATTTCAACAGGATAATTTGCGACCACACGTGGCACGCATTGTCCAAAGGTTCTTTGTTAATGACCAGATTGAAGTGCTTCCCTGGTCGGCTCGTTCTCCGCATCTTTCGCCGATAGAAAACATGTGATCCATGGTGGCTCAACGATTGAGCCAGATTACACCCCCAGCTGCCACACCAGATCCACTTTGGCAACGGGTGGAAGCTGAGGGGTCTGCTGTACCCCAAGAACACATCCAAAGTCTCTCTGAATCAATGCCGAGGTGTGTGGCAGCGGTGATCTCCAACAATGGCGGCTACTCTGGCTACTGATTCTCGCAGGAACCACACTTTACAGAATTATATAAATTTAATCATTTGATACTTGGTTAATATGTTATCTACAAAATAAATTTTGTTGTGCTATCTCTTGTCTTTCTTGGTGTTGCATTTACGGTGGCCAGCAGTGTATTTTGCTACTTAATACTGTGATTCCCTCTTATGTATGTACATATTTATACTAATTGTGATTATTTAATAAAAAGTAATTAAATTTTAATTTAATTATTTTTTTTCAAGTATTGATAAAATTTTCTATACTTTTGCTTTCTGTTATTTTTTACTTTTGCACTTTTAAAATATTTATATAAACTACTTTTATATAATATATATATTCCTAACAAAATTTGTGATAATCTTCATAAAAATAATGTCCTTTTTTTAAATGTTCTCTAATATTAGATTGAGGGCAATAATCTAAGTCAAATAATTCGTCTAACAGATTAATTTATGCATTTTGAATAGTGTTTGAATTTTGAAAAGTTTTATATATATTTGTATCTAAAAACAAAAATAACATCTTTCCCAAATTTTGCTGTGTTTTAAGTACAAATTTGTATACGAGATGTTTATTTATCTTGATAAAATGATTTATTTTGGTGAGATTTTATTCTTTATAATTTTCCAATACATTTGATTTTAATACCTTTTATTTTTACATTCTTTCTTTTTTTAAAGATAAATTTGACTTTTTCAACTAGAATTTGGAATGTGATTAAAAAATGCTTTCAAGTTTGAGTTTTCATTAAAATCAATTCTATTGTGAAATAAAACATACTATTCCGTTTTTCTGTTTTGTTCCATTTATTTGAATTTAACCTTTAAAAACCATATTGTTAAATTTTGTTTTTCCTTAAAAAAATACCTATGTACAACTTGGTTAAATAAACAATATAGTTGGAAAGAAACAATGCTGAAAATTCTATTTTTAATTACGTCATTTCTAAATATAATTATTATTTGTTATTAAAAAAAGATAATTGTTATATCGTTATGATTTCTACAGGTTTTTTTCTATATTTTACAATGGTATTGCTTATTCATTACTGTCCCGGTTTAGTTTTATAAATTTTTAACTGTAACCAATTAATTCATTTTAAAGATTTCTTTTTCCTATATTTAATACATAACTGAAGGGTCTTCTACAAACTAAGTTTCTATTGTTCTTAAACATTCTTCTTCGGCAATTTGATAGTATTTATAATCACAAAGAATTTGCTTAGTCATGGAATATTCTGTAAAGCAAATTAAATGCCCCGCAATAAATTTTACGAGGAACAATGTTTTAAGAATACCTTAGATAATATGGTCACAAATTTGTTGAAAATATGGGCAGGTTGCATTATAAAAAAGATAAGAGGTACTCATATCTCTGCATTTACCTTTTCTAAGCAGAAATATATTTTTACATAAATTATAAGAAATAAAATAATAAGAATTTCAAACAATAAGAAATAAAATTTAAACTTAGTTATTGAAAATATTGTATCACAGAAAATGTCTAAGTATTCATTTATAAATTAAAAGTAATTAGATGGTGGAAATTAGATAAACTGTTAAACTAACACAGATTATTACAAGTTCATAAAAGTAAACATTAAATGAAGACTTGCTCTTGCATCATACGCTACACTCATAACAATAGAAAGAGTCACCCTCTAACTCGATACATTCCTCATGGAAGCAAGATGAACAAGAGGCACAACATTTCACCCGTTTTTGTCGTCGATTTTCATCATAATAGTTTGCACCACTCAAGCATTACAAATGCAGAATATATTCAGCTTACTGGCGCAAGTTGTTGTTCTACGTTTTGCCCTTACATCTTCTCTACGACCTCCGTATGTAACTCTATTCTTCGAAGAGAGAGAGAGAGAAGCCGGACATTATGCACTTGTAACATTCTTACATCTTCAACGATTTCCGATGTTGTTTTCAATATTGGAATTAAACTCAACTCCTGCAAAAATTATGTTGCTGACTACGAGGAGTCTGTATTGAGAATATTTCACTTATTTTGTTGTAGTATAACGCCATAATTCAGAAGCATAAATAACCTAACGGTTATTGTAAGAGCATCAAATTATCAACCTCAGTTTAATTACCTCATGAAAAGAAAATATAACAGCTCGTTACAAACCATAATACTCCACAATCTTATTGCCCATATTTGCTTTAGTAATATTATTTAATATTCTGTTCTGCTGAACTCAAAGGGATAAATAACGAAACTACCCACTTCCACCAAAGGATACTACACTCACATAAGGATGCAGCCATTTATATGTTTCATGTGAAATTATATATAGTTAATTTTCGTGTTAAATCTTAAGGTATCCGACTACGTTCGGAACCATGATTTTAAAAAACCGTATAAATGGATAATTGTCATGATATTTAGTGTCACTTAAATTAGAATACATGTATAAAATTATTTTAAATACATTTTGACAAAAAAAATTATTTAAATACAATATTTTGGCAAAAAAATAGCTTAGAATAATTTTTTTCCCAAATGTTCTCTTTTTATAAAAAATGCTTCGATTATAATAATATTTTGCCTGTATATAGCTCAGACCTCTTTACAGAGGCTCAACTACAATTTTTGAAAAATTCCCATTATTTTCAGAGTTACCACCAATTTAAATAATTATTGGCATTTTTTTCTTAAAATTGCACCGCTCTGTTGTCGTAAAATATGAATAAACCCACTTCTAAGTTATATATTTCAAAAATTCTAGTTGAGCCTCTGTACACAGACAGGTCTGAGCTTTATACAGGCAAAATATTATTATAATAGAAGCATTTTTCACAAAAGGAGAACATTTGGGAAAAAAATTATTCTAAGTTAATTTTTTGCCGAAATATTGTATTTAAATAAATTTTTTTTGTCAAAATGTCCTTAAAACAATTTTATACATGTATTCTAATTTAAGTGACACTAAATATCATGACAATTATCCATGTGTGCGCTTTTTTAAAATCACGGTTCCGAACGTAGACGGATACCTTAAGTAACATAACTAAAAATATCACTAGCCCCAATTTTAAATATTAAGTAAAGATATATACATTAGAAATCGTCCGCTTCCACTTTTTCTTACGCTACATAGCAATACAAACAAAGCACATAGTCGCCATGACATTTGAACATTACCAACGCCACAGTGCGCATGCACCAACTTACGAGTAAAATTATTATGTGTAACAAGAGTATTTGCTGAAATGTGTCCATATTACCTTACTGCTCATATTTATTAATTTTACCCTATATGTTTATATTCTTTGTAAGAAATTATAGGATTAAACGGGTATTGATAGGATGAAAGAGGAAATGCTCTACTCTTACAAAATGTTTCACGAAATAGTTCACTAATATTAAAGCTACAATCATGCAGTCAGAGTAGTTGAATGTAATATTGAATATTACCAAATTTAGAATTTGTTATGATCGTCTCCTATGTATCCCCTCCTTCATTTATACGAAAACTTCATCGAAGGAGATTTAAAAAATGTAGTATCTTTCAGCGAATTTGCTGGGGATATCATCATCTGCCCTGTCAGGTTTTTATTTTAAAAATGAAATCAATATACAACTGTTACAATATATAGTCGGAAAGTTTAATCTAATCTACAGTACACATAGTGACAAAATGTTCATGATCAATCCTGTTCAATCTTATTCTAATATTTCAACATTAAGGAGGATGTGTGACATCACATAAGTTCAAATTCCTTCTCTTAAGTCATTGAATATGTTGCTACAAATACATAAATTAATCTACTTTGTCCTGTGATAAGGAGATAAATGTTTCAACAACTGTGATAAAAATGGGTATTTAATTGCATGATTGATGTTTTATAAGAAGATGAAGAATGAGAGAGGATATAATATAATTATATTTGAACTCGTAAGAGGAGTGATATGATTTAGTTTAAAGGATTATAAAATAAACATTATTTGATTAGAAAATGTTGAAATGGATTTAATGAAATTTGGGAAATTTTATGGAGTCAGGGATTTGGATGATTAGTCAGTGCTGAATTATCCTAAGTGTAGAAGTTGAGTCCTATTTTCTCGATATATGTTGCTGTGCTTCTTCAGCAATCATATATTATAATAATATCTTTAGCAATAGAATATATCAGAAATTGAAATCCAACATACTCAGGAGCAGTATTAAATGCTACGTTTCTTATTTTGCCCAAACCCCTCCTGCGCTTTCACCTGTTTTGTAAAGGGCAAATGCCTTTTCGAGACACTTAAGGGTAAGGGGGAAAAACGCAAGATGAAAAATATAAATTCAGAGTTAAAATTAGCCTATGCACATCTGATAAGATCAACATGGAAATAAACGTGTAGTACACTTTATGCTAGATCTTCCGACCCAAAATTTTGGAAAATAGTCAAGAGCATCAACAACGATCAGTTTGAAATCTGTAACTCCGACATTCTGATGAAGAGATTTTTCTCAATGACAAATCAGTGGTCAACGACCTAGTTGTCCATTATCAATTTAGAAGCAAATTGAACTTTACGTCTGAAAAGAGAACCATTTAAAAAAAAAGCCAAAATTCTCATCTATGGCTGTGACAGTTCTGATTTGAAATGATTCAAGTATCTTTTTAATCTCTTTAAAACGTAAAATGATATTTTACAAATTATGAGAGTTGAAAAAGAAAGTTTGTAAGTTTTGCAGTTAAAAAACTTTGCTTGATTCTGAAAATATTTGCAAAGTTTTTTTTTTCTATAAGTTTAATAACTTTTTATAAAAATAATCAAAAGAAAGTTCTCTGTAAAAACCTTTATCACACTATCTTCATTCACAGGTGACAAATAATCGATATATTTTATGGTTTGTTTTTAAAATATGGTCATTAACAGTATCTGAAAGAAAAATTGTAAGCCATAAAACTATATTATATGTTACTTCAGTGTCGATATTCAAAACTTTGTCTGAACTGTACTTTTGAATTTAAAATTTTTTTTTATCAGTAAAATTTTGAACTTCTTGATGCTCTTGCTTGTTTTTTCACCTTAGTGATTCAAAAGAAATTTTCAACTCAGGCAATTTACCTGAAGTAGATGTTGATAACAAATCCCTTTCTGAAATTTGCTGCTAGAAACCAATTTTTTTTTTCAAGATATTTTATTGCTCTCAGTATTTTCTAGACTTTTCATATTTTTTCTCGCTTTTTTTGCTCCATTTTAGTGTATTTTCTTTTTTTTACTGTAAAAAAAATTTCTAATTTTTCATTAACCGAATAATGTAAACTTTCGGTCCTTAGATATCCTGAGGTCCCTCTTGGTCATTTAGTTTGCACCCGTCACTCTGAAGAATAAAGATTGACTTTCCTTCATCCTTATACTATTCAATCAATATTTGAGAGAGTATAAAGTATTAAATATTATACTTTAGACAGAGAAATTATGAAATAATTGCTGACAAACATAGAAACAGAAATCCTTGTACATGAAGTAATTAAAAGTTACAAACTGTACAAATCTTATTTATAAATAGCTGCATGGCCCGGCCTTGCACGGACCTTTTCAAATGTGTAAATTTATGCCTGTGAAAAATTCTATTTCCCCTATCAGTATCAGCATTTCCTGGTGTGTGCATGTATATGTGTTTTTGTGTGCGTGATTTCTACACCAATGTCATTAAAATTCCTTTTTTCGAAATTTCTGCCACCTGTTTGCCCCGTCGGATGTGTCTTTTTCCCCTTCATTTAGCCCGGTGTTTCACTGGCTTTTTCCGATATAATTTTATCTCAATTTTCTTTATTTCTTTTCGATGCCAGCACTTTTGGGTGAGGGTGTTTGCGCGATGTGTGTGATTATGTCATTAAAATTGTCTTTTCTGAATTGTCTTCAATTTCTTTTCCTTGACAGACAGGTTTCTTTTCCCTGGGCTTAGCCAGGCGTTGCACAGGCTTTTTCGTGCATAAAACTGTTTTTGCCTCCTTTTCCCTCCGGGTATCTTTCTTTAAATTTCTATTTTAGATTTGTAATTTACAATACTAATCTAGTAGAAAAAAGACAATGTGCACGATTTTATCATTAAATAATTAATTCAGTAATGAATAATAGAAAACAATACTAATTTAGCTATTTAAAAAGTATTTATTTATATCCCTTTTCTTTAAATAATGAATGAAAAAAATTCTTACCGTTAATTACTGAAACGACTGTTTAATTCTGGATGTTTGATTATTCTATTAAAAAAATATGTATCTAGAAAAAAGAAGTAAGGGAGAGAAAACCAAAAAATTTGTTTGCATTCTCTATGTAAAGAAAGATTAAAACATTTTTTTAAAAAATATGATACTATCTAATATAAACATTTCAGTATTTTCTTATATTTTTAAAGTTTTTCAATAAATATTTTTTTTTTGAATTAAGAAAACTTTTAGAGTTATGATGTATCAGAAAGTTATCTTTCCACACATGCTCCAAAAAATATAAAGCACTTGGTTGGGATAAAATATAAAGCACTATCGTAAGACCCCTACTTGGTATATCTGTACTCCATGAAAGGAGCATACCAGCTAAATTTCAAGTCCGTATGCCTACAAATGTAATATTTATCCGTAACCCCGCTATAACCCTTCACAATACCATTGGTAGAGGATTTTCTTAAAATGTATAATTAGAAGATATCTACTCTATAAAGGGAACATGTGCTACCTTTATAACAAGTATGTCTGTTTAATAGTTCGAAAACCGGGAATAATTGTCTATAATGTCATTTAAACCCCTCGCAAACCACTTTATTTAGAACATTTATAACACCGTGCACCCCAAAGTATTACACGGGGGCTTAAATAGAAGTAAGCGTGAAGCATACATCACAAAGAAGAGAAGGATTACAACACAAACATTCATACCTCACCCGGGATTCTAACCCACACACAGACCCTACGGCACCACAGTCAGTATCTCTAACCACTATACTGCATGGACGGTTCGCAAACCCTTTGAGGGTCAGTTTTCATAAAAACCTCTTTATCTGTGATTCTCTATTCCAAGAAAAGAACACAACTGCCAGATATCAAATCTAAAATTCTATAATTGAAGATTCTGAATATTTATCTATAACTCCTAGCAATCGCTCTTGGGTGGCGATTTTTGCAAAACCTTTTTCAGAGGACCTCTACTTCATCAAATGTCTATGCCTTGGTATATGTGGGTTTAATGGTTCAAAAAAGTAAATATTTATTTATAATGGCACTTAAGGTATCCGAACACGATGAAAATGACTAAATTCGGTCAAGACAGATATTTATTTTTGTTCTTTATTTTATTGAAGAGAACTTTATTTTAGCTTTACAAAACATACTTTGTTTTGATTTTACGCTACCTAGAGACCAACTTACAATCAATTTTATAAAGTTAGAAAAACCGGAAGAGTGAGTCTTTGATCTACCAGAAGTGAGCATTTAAATTGCTCAAAATCTAGAATGGTGAGTCTGATAACTCAAAATGTTATAAATGTATTTCTCTAAAACTTTTTGAACCTGATATTTATGTTTTTTTCTAGAGAATGTACTAAAATATCTCTTATTGTATAAATAATTTTTGAGTTATGGCTTGTTATTTTAATAATGGTCTGATAAAAAAATGTCTCATTTCTCATAATGTTCACTCGATCATCTCTAAAATTTTCAAAGTTCAATAAAATATTAAAATTTTAGTACATTTTCTAGATAAATGCATCTAATTTGTTTTAGTAATACTTTTACCAAATATAAGTTTATTACTTTTTTCTCTAATGGCTTTCAAGCTTTTCAAAAAAATAATGCTAAAATTTCAATGATATTTGTAATTTTAGTAAAATTTAGGTAATTTATTTTAAATATTGTTAATTAAATATTTGTATTTATTGGTATTGAGTCCTAAAAAACCATTAATAATGTTTAAATATGTTATTTTGTTAAAAAGTACCCTGAACTTGTTCGGATTTAATTCCTTGCAACTCAACTTGGGTTTCAGTTTTTCAAAACCCTTTCTTAGTGGATCTCTGTTACATGAAAAGAACACGTCTACTAAATTTCAACTCTGTAGGTCTAATAGTTATGGAGATATCATAAAGAGTGAGTGTGAGTGTGAGTCGCTTTTCTCATTTGAATACATAGATATGCATTATTTTAAGAAACCTTTGAGAAGTTATCAGTATTCGCCTTCTTCCTTAGTCATTAGATTAGAATTTTCTACATCATTAAGGTATCCGACTACGTTCAGAACCATGATTTTAAAAAGCACATAAATGGATAATTTTCATGATATTTAGTGTAACTTAGATTAGAATACATGTATAAAATTGTTTTAAGGACATTTTGACAAAAACAAATTATTTAAATACAATATTTTGGCAAAAAATTAAATTAGAATAATCTTTTTTCAAAATGTTCTCTTATTGTGAAAAATTGCGTCTATTATAATAATATTTTGCCTGTATATAGCTCAGACCTCTCTACAGACGCTCAACTAGAATTTTTGAAACACACAATTTTGAAGTTGGTTTATTCATATTTTACGAAAACGGAGAGGAGCAATTTTAAGAATAAAATGCCAATAATTATTCCAATTGGTGGTAACTCTGAAACTAATGTGAATTTTTCAAAAATTCTAGTTGAGCCTTTGTAGAGAGGTCTGAGCTATATTAAGGCAAAATATTATTATAATAGAAGCATTTTTCACAAAAGGAGAACATTTTGAAAAAGTTATTCTTAATTACTTTTTTGCCAAAATATTGAATTTATATATTTTTTTTTGTCAAAATGTACTTAAAACAATTTTATGCATGTATTCTAATCTGAGCGATACTAAATATCGTGAAAATTATCCATTTATGCACTTTTTAAAATCACGGTTCCGAACGTAGTCGGATACCTTAAAAGAATCCTTTGTAGATCATGTATTAAGAAAAAGAATAATTTTCTTGCAACATAAATATGATAGCAAAAGTATTATGAAAAAATATCTTAAGAAGATAAAAAGTATCTTATGTTATCCTTAGAAATTACAAATTTATCATATTTTATAAAATACTACTGCTAATTGTTTAAATTGTCCAACTTTTTCATAAAATATTACCTAATACTATATAATTTAATTTTAAATATTGTTAGAAGTTTTCGGATTAAAAGTAACATAACTAATTTATAACGACATTTACATGGAATATTTCCAATTTTTTTGAAAAGAATAGTTGTTATGGCAATAAATTCAAGTATTTGAAAAAATTTAAAAATGTACACAGTTTGGTATTCAGATTAGACACACTATATGAAAGCATTTCAATTTATTCAGGATTTTAATCATCACAACGAAATTAAAATTGCACAGGCAAGTATTCTCTACCGTCAACGAAAGTAATGGAAACAAAAAAATTAGAATCTGAAAGACATTAAATGTTATACATATTTTTCTTTGGTTGAATATGTATAAGTTCAAAGTAACTTAATATGCACTAATAATTTTCTTTAAAATTGCTAATAATAATCCCATTTGGGAGTTAAAATTTGATTAACTTTAGGCAAGCAAAATTGTATCTTACATTAATTACAGAGGCGCTTCTTTTTCCCTTTACATTTCAGATCTCTTACAGATCAGAAAATATTTACCTTTAATTATTTCTTTTGAGAATATGCAGTAGTACTTGTCTATACGTTAACACTAACTAAGTATGTTTTTAATTAAAATTATGTAAATTTTTCTGAATAATTTATAAGATACAATAAGGAAAAAAAAGTATATGCAATTAATATTAAAAAAAAATATTGAAACCTACTATTTTAATTTTAACTTTGGAGACAAATGTCATTTTTCTATTACAACTTATTATCAATCTGAACCAACTAGCACTTTCTTGATAAAACGAAATTTTTAAATTCTAGATCTAAATTCATTAATAGTTTTATTACTTAAATCATTTCATTTATTCCAACAAAAAACAAGAAAAGAAAAGAAAATTACAAAATGGTGCAAAAATTGAGGATTGAGAGACTCCGTTGTTTTCTTTTCGACTTGTAATATTTGATATAAATTCTTTAAATGTTTATAAATATCAGATCAAGCCACTAAAAGGAATTAACTACTTACACATAAATACAAAATCCATTGCTATATCTATTTATTTAACATAAGTCTTGGTAGAAAAATATAACTGAATGTTATCGAAAGAATTTCTTTACTAAAATGATATCGTTCTTACATTTTGAACTAACTTTTCAAAGCTATATTACATAACTATTTTAATCAAGACTTCAAAATATCAAAATAGTTTAACTCTTTGACAGATCTTTTTTTCCACATATAGTTTCAAACGTAGCTAAATACCCAACCAAACTACTAACTTTATATCCATATTTGAGTAGTGTTACCAAATTTTTTCACAACTTATTTCAGCTTTATCCATAAAACCACACACAAAAACAATTTCAGTGAATGTTATAATTGTTAGATTCCAATATATATCACTGAGCTATATCTTCTCGATCAGTTTCATTTAAGAAATGCTTGTGTTAGATAAAGTGTAACCGCATAAAATCACTAAGTATGTAGTAAAGAATAAAAACAGGGTCCTTATTCTGTATCTAACGAACCAAGTCTGACCTGAAGCTGGTGATCTCTTTACCGACATCGATCTCTGATATTTAGCTGCAGCCATGAAAAGACAGAAAATGTCGATTGCCGGAGGCGACTCGAAAAATCATAAGTTTTCCTTTCGTTAAGTTGATATTTCTCAAGAACTCTTTACTATACGCTACAGAATCACTACATGGGATCAGTAGACATATCTGTGGACTCTGAGAAAGAATTCTTTAAATTTATTTTCAAACGTCAACTCTCTGCTTTCTTTGGGGAGTATTGTTGGTACCGTTGTTAAACTTTAACTTCGCAAAGAATACGGTTGGTAATGAATCTATAGACTCAAGAGAAAAGAAATGACGAATTTATTTGAGAATTCCAAAGTATTGTAAAACGTTTTGATTCTTTGGATTCAAGAAAAGAATTTTTCAAGTATATAAAGATGAAGTTTCACGTGCGTTTTTCTGCAGATTCCAAATAATATTTCAATTAATCAGTTACATTCCAACTACTGAAAATATTATTACTGATACTTATTCATTTAATTTTTAAAAAATACTTTAAAAAACAGTGAAATCATGTCCTTCGTAATAAAAATTTCAACTGATTATATTGATAAAATGAGCAATATTGTCATTTCTTTACAATATCAGCACGCAAAATAATTATTTAAGACATCTTAATTGTAATTTGTTATACATATGCTCAGAAGAAAACTTTCTGATTAACGTTTTGAATTAAATCTGAAATATGTAATTTGTCTTAAAAACTGAAGCATGTTTGCAAGTTAACCATTACATTTATCCAAAGAAATAAAGGCCAACATAATTGGAGTCTATATAAACTGATTCAGGTAAACATATTTAGGTGATTGGCGAGATAATATCATAGCCAGATCTCGCTTATGTAAATAACCCGACCGGCGATTTTTCACAACTTAGAAAAAATGTCCAAGTGAATATTTCCATCATGTATTCCTCCCCCAAATCATCATGGAAGAAATTTGGAACAATAATGTCAAACTTCAGTGTGAATTTACTAAATTCTAATTTTAACATAAAAGAAATAATTAAATTTGATACAATGTATTGTTCTGGTCTTAATATATATTATTATATCAATTGAGACTCTATATAATTAATTAATAATTAAATCAATAGTGGTAATTTATTACGTAAAGTGTTAATGCACATTGTGAAATGTAGGCCAGGATATATAACCAAAATACACTGATAATCAAAATTAAAGGATAATAACAAAAAATAAACTCGCAAAGTTAATCTTTCAACCAATCTCCAATGCTACCGCTACTTAAGTTAATTAAATACAACTGAACTCTCAAATTGGCAGTTGAGTGTATACGTATACCGCACAATGAAAGCACGTTAGAATTCAGGTTTGAAATGTTGCTTAAAATGAATGTGGAGTGATCAGTATTCATTAGTTATGGCTCAAAGGCATCATTTAAGTGAAGGTCGAAAATGGTGAATAATTGGTAGAATCAAGGTAAGTCAAATACAGGTGAATGTTGATCAGTATTTGAATATCTTTCAAAAGGTTATATCAAGAGTTTGGAGACATTTTTAAGCCCTGAATCAGTTGAATCCTTGAATCTCCATGCGAACACACCGTTTTCTGTAATTATCGGCTAGAAAACTCCACGACACGACTGCAAGATATTTGGATTTAAAAGTTCAGAATGTCCCATGAACTGTAATTAGCCATTCTTCTATTGCGCGAAGGCTTAACGCAGTCTTCTCAAACTGTTGATACTCGCGATCCAATTTCCAATCATAAATTTCATCGCGTCCCTCCCCATACAATTACAATATATTGAATGCAGTAATAATGTATAGAGTGCTTTGACTCTAAAGCTACAATACAACCTTAATTATAAAACGTATAAATTATCAAGATACGTAAGTATTAAATTTTGTATATGATAAGCCCATGGAAAAATCACTAGTAATTACCGTACTCGTTCTTAACTTAGTATCAAGTATATTGTGCCGTACTGATACATTTATAAGCATGGTGTATTACATAGTATATCAAAGTAAATGCGTATTTTATTTTTTATTTTGTTAGAATATATTTTATTTTGCTTCCCTTTAGTAAACTGATAATTTTTTTAAAGAATCTTTTATTTTCGACTTTTCGATATGCTCGCCCCCCTTGTAGGGTTATCACGCCCCCTAGGAGGGCACGCCCCACAGTTTGAGAAACTCTGGCTTAACGCAATGGTTTGCGTCCCACTCACTCCAGCTGCTATCTGGACTCCCTCATTCTTGGGCCATCGTCTAGCTCAATGGAGCCAAAAAGACTGATCCCGGGTATTGTTTACAGATGAGTCCAGATATAATCTGAACACTGATTCTAGAGGTGTTTTAATCTGGAGAGAAAAGGAAACACATAACTTGCATTTCCTGTTCAGGGACAAATTCTGTCTCCTGGCTGCATGTATTTCGTGGTGACTTTGTATCCACTTGGATAGTATACGTGGGAGTATTGCAATTCCGACTTAGACTTTCCAGATGTGCTGTTGTCCCAAAGTGTTTGTTAATATATGACAATGCTCGGCTGCATCGAGCATGTAGGGTGCTAGAATATATGCAAACAGAAGATATTACTCGAATGAATTTTCCAACTTATTCACTCGGTTTGGACTCCATTCAGCATGTGTGGTATGCCTTAGGGCACTGAATTTCCTCCCTTGACCCAGGTGACGTAAGGTGCAGTGTCCAATTTAACATGACTTGATCAACTTAACATGACTTTGTGTCAATGTCTATTCAATCAAGTCCTGAGGAGTTCATATCTCTCCGTAGGATCATACTGAAAATCATTAAAAATATAATTACAGAAAAAAGTTTTCCACAAAAAATAACTTAACTTGTGTCATCAATTTCACTTTCCATAAATTTCGTTTTAATTAAAATTTTTGTGGTTAACCATTTGCCAAACATTTTATTTTATGCTGGCTAATGGTTTTGTACAAATTCATCTTAATTATTTTTCATTAAATATCAGTTAAGTTTCATTTCTGTCACTATTCGTTAATTTGGAGGACCAATGTACATTAACATATCCTAAATAATATCATTTAAATTAACTGCATTAATTATTTTCCAACGGGTTAATCATTTATAAAAATTGAACAAACTTTTTTTTTTTTTTTTTAATGTGCATTACTTATATTTCTAATGGAATTTATTTTCCACATCTGGATTTTATCAATTTAAAAACAAAAGATTTTTTTCGCACTAAAACTTGTTATTGCAATGTATAAAATCAAAGGATCGCTTTGGTTTTTGCTATGTACTAAGATAAATACAAGTTATTCAATTTTTCTTCTTTTATACTTATAATTTTTTTTAATAATTTAAGGATAGTTAAAGATTTCTGGTAAATATTCCTTAAGATCTGGAAAATAAATATTCAAATCGAAACGAGCAATAATAACTTAACAGTATGCTATATGTTAAAACAGCTCCCAATATAAAAGCATTAATATAAGTAATGTATTTCCAAACATATAGAAATAAAATTATTAATATAATAAAACGAGTGCACGCAAACGAGCTTGAAGTGTATGCAACTGATAAAGTTATCATGATTAAATTAACGATAAAGTAGCATTGTGTGAAAACAAAGGATATTTACGTTTTATTATACCAGTTATACCAGCAAGCAGGATATAAAAATGATATATTTATTTAACTCTGTGATATGAGCCAATTAGCTTAAATTATCAACAAAGATGACTGAAAACTCAGTATATGTAAAAATATATTAATATCTTAATAATCTTTTTCAGCTTGCGTAATTACACTGTTGAAAAAAATCCAAACATCTAGAAAAATTATTGCAGACCAATGAAACTTCAACAATGCATTTATCTAGGAAGCATATCTAATTGATTTAAGTTTATGGATCACAGGCTATTGCAAGCACGAGAAGAGCCATTTCATTACATTGGTACATTAATAATTGTTGTAACCATCAGAATTTTGAATGCAAGCCTGCAAACATGTATGCAATGCGTCGTACAAATACCGGATATCAGTTTGTTATATGCAATTACATACATTTTGCATTTGATAGGTCAATTTAAGGGTGTTTACTTCTAGTTAGAGACGATGATAGAGCTGCCATCCAATGATAAGTAGAGAAAGATTTGGTGATCTAGCAGGTCAAGGTTGATACTCTATTAAGCATATTGGCTTTATACCAGCGGTATTAGGGGAAATTTTATCTTGTTGAAAAACAATCCCATTGTATTATGTTCATAAACGGCAACAGAGCAATTTGAATCCTCAGAATGGCGTATGACTTTGCAGTCAAGATGAGGGATATACACACTAGAGGTGGGGTAATTAACTCCATTTGTATGTGTTTAACGCAAACACATAAGCCACGTTTCAGCTGTATAATTACACCTATCAAATTTTGTTTACCCAGCACAACTCCTTGTTGTTGGAATTTGTATTTCCATCATGGAATTTATAATAGCGTAAGCAGAATTAATATAAATAGAGATGTTTTAGACATAAAAATAATTAACATTTTAAATTATTCATTGAAAAGGAATTAATAATAACAGATAACAGGCAAGTATTATAAACATTTATTGTTCAGCATAATTTACAACGTAATTTTATTTCAATATTTACGCTGAAATAAATTTAGAAATTCATTAGACTTTTCAAAGCAGATTTAAATTATTTTTCAAGATATAAAAGGATTATCTTTATTTGTATAAAAAAGGAGGAAAAAAGTGAAATTACTGAGTCGATAAACATTAAGTATAAATTAAATTAATTCCTTGCGAAAGTTTTCAGTGTAATGGATTGAGTTTCCTGAGAAAAAGAATTACTGTTAATAAAATAAGTTTAAGTGAAAAATTAGAAGAATAAATTGCTATTTTTTTTGGAAAAAAAAAAACACGAGAAAAAAACAATTACATACGAAAATACTTAAAGTAAGGAAGAGAATTCTTTTGTTCACAGGCAATTTCATTCCTTACGCTATCAGTTTGTTTAAAAGGAAAAGTTCTGGTGATCTGTTTTCTTCTTCATGATAGTTAAACAACAACTTGCAAACAAGAAGAGTGGAGATTGCTTTAGTTTGCTTCGAATATTAGAGTTAAAATGTATTTGATTGAGTTTTCAATGTGTTCCTCAATATGTATTGATGTTACGTTTTAAGAATATAATCGGAAAATGATTCTATTAATTAATGTCAGTTTCTAAGAATAAATTCAGTAAAAATCAGAAGAGATTATGAGTAAGAGAGATTATGAGTTCAAAACTTTACTTTTGACGCTAAAACAGCTGAATTTTCAAAAAAAAAAAAATGAAAACAATTTAATTTCGATTACAGAATTTTAGAATCAAAATAAAACTATTTTCCTGCAATATAAATAACCATAAACGAGGATTATTGATAAATGAGTATTGAGTAGTAAACTTTACATATTGCAAAATTTCTTATCCCAAATTTTGTCTCTCTGCCCATTCATGTCAGTCTGACTAAGCTTCTATCGGTTTCCTGCCTTATAATGGACTTTAATTTCGACAATTGATTATATATATATTTTTAATGTAATGCGAATAACTTGTTAAATATACCTCATGTTTTTATTATGGAATTATTTATTTGGTGCCTTGCAATGCAATAATAGTTAAAAAGTATAAAATGCGTGTTTTTTTATTTAACAAAAATTACACATTGACATGTTAACATAAAAAAAGGTAAAATACAAAACTTCGTTCCCCTTGTGGCAGTACTTAGGATAAAAATTTATTTATTATTTCTCTTTTTCGTTCATCTATAAATCAGAGAAAATCTTTCGGCATAGGTAAGTTTCCAATTTCTATAAAAAAAAAATTCGGGCGCCCCATGTTGGCGGGATTGTTAAATATATTGAGGAAAATATATTGCCTATAATATAGTTAGTTAATGGGTATATAATTATCTAACACTCTTTTAAAGAACTTAGTAGTATTCGTTATTCACAAAATAATATTTTTTGATAATTTACTTAAAAACTAATTAATTTCCAAAGAATTTTTTAGCAATAAGGAAAATGTGCGATAAACATGTTGACGAAACGTTTAACGATTGGTATATTTTAAAATAATTTTTATTCAATTAGTAATAAAACCTAGTTTTACTTTCTTACTAAAGCATGTTTTTAATTAATAAGTTATTCCAGTAATTAATAAATTATTCCATTGGTAATAATATTTCACACATTTATATTGGTGTATAATATTTTAAACTTGTATCGATTATAATATTTGAAGATCTCTCTCTGATGCGGTCTCAATCCTATAAATCTAAAAAACATTAATGATTCACACTGAGAAGTATTACAATCGAAATAAAATTAGTAAACGTATGCAATAGGCTATTACACTAAAAAGGCTCTTAACAATAAATAGAAAACTACTGAATTTGTTCCTTGAGTGAATCTTACCGTCACACTGTTCAACCACGCGAGGGTTTTTTTGGCGACAGACCTTGTATTTTTGAGCCATGGTCAAGTGACGAAGTCGAAACTTGAGCTGTCACCCACTCTCCTAACTACCACACCAACGGGAGGACGTTTGAGCTCTCGACAGGTTTAGCGTGCATCTCTCCTCTACATGGCGGGTTTTCAGTGGTACTGGGCTCGAACTCATGACACGCCAGCTACACGCTTGTTACCTTGACCACTAGGCTACCAAGGTCACTGACTTGTTGGAAAACAAAGGAAAGGCAATACATATTTGAAAAAAAAAATGCCTGCTTCAAAATTTTAGAATGATTTCAACATGAAGTGACTGTACAGAAACATATATTTAATATATCTTAAACCAGTGTTTCTCAAACTGTGGGGCGCACCCCCTAGGGGGCGGGATAGGCTTACAAGGGGGGGATCGAGTGTATCGGAAAGTCGAAAATAAAAGATTATTTAAAAAATTATCAATTTACTAAAAAGAAACACAAAATGTATTCTGACATAATAAAAAAATACACATTTACTCTGATATAGTATACTTATAAATGTATCAGTACGGCACAATATATTTGATACTAAATATCAATACTAAATTAAGAACAAGTTTAATAATTACTAGTGATTTTTCAATGGGCTTATCATACACAAAATTTTATACTTATCTTAATACTTTGTACTGTCTAAAATTAGGGTCGTATTGTAGCTTTAGCGTCAAATTATTATACATTATTACTGCATTCAACTCATTGTTTTTGTATGGGGAAGGAAGGCGCGATGAAAATTCTGATTGAAAATTGGGGCGCGAATATAGAAAGTTTGAGAAGCACTGTCTTAAACTAATACCTTAAATACATAACTTCTTATTTAAACTACTTGGTGTTTTGACATTTCTAAGTCGCTTTTTCACTTGTAATTGTTTCAAGGCTCTCCAGACTTCGTTTAAAGAGAAATATCGCGTACCATTCTCATTCATATTTCTTATAAAGATGCCCCTCGCTTTTCCGATAAATTTCTGATCCAGACTCAAAACAAGCTGATCAAACCCCGATTCAAGAACTTCTTGGGGAAATTTCAAGCATAGTATGGCATTCACACAAAAGTAGGGGTAGCCAACCCGTGTCTTTCGTACAACTGCGTGGCACGGCGAAGATAATAACGCGCGAAAACTTATTGAAAAATCAAAACGTTTGAAAAAATACTAAAAAACATCATTTTCCATTTCTACAATTTTATTGAAATGCAATTTTTTGTTTTAGACAAAAAAAAAAACAAACCTAAAAATGTATTTTAAATACACGGAATTAAATGAATTATAATAGAAAATAATCATATAAAGAATACTCTTTTATTGCTGTGGGCACCAAGTACTCCATGTGAAGTGCGTTCTCGAGGTTTTCGAATTCGATGGAGCGTGTTTGAAAATATTTGGAAGAGAACAATGAACTCTTTCCAGGGAGTAATTGCTACTCTAGAATAAAAATCAACTTAGTGATTTAGCTTTTCTTAAAGATATTGTGTGTTAGACATTTAAGTAATTTAAGTTTGATTTTACAAGAAAAAAATTATATTTTTCCTAACATTATTGGTCATATATCTTCCTTTGTGAACAAACTTTTGTGTCCCCCCCCCATATATTCCGAAGAAATTAGAGAGTAACACATTTCGTATGAATACAGGAACTGTCTACCAAAATTAAATATGCTCCGAACTATGATATATTTTAAAATTTAATATCCATTTTGCAGTATTCTGATAATGCTGATCTTTTAACAAATCATTTTTGAATTTCTTTCATGGGTTAATTTTTACGCACCTGGAACCCAAATCGAAATTATTGACCTACAACACTATACTACACTGAAAAGGAATATTAGAAACTTATTTCGACTGTAAGTAATCCGAATTATATTGAATTTGTACCAACAAGCTAACTTCAAAATTTACACGATTTGGCTGTCAGATATTATTTTAGCTTTGTATTAACATATGTTTGTGAAAACTGCTTTCAGTTATGAACATAATAAAATCAAAATATCGCTCAAAATTAATTGATATGCATCTAAAACAACCTAATTTTGTTAGCATCTTCAAGAACTATTCCTAATAATGTCTACACTGAAAACAGTTAAAGATGCTTGATTGTTTTAATTGAAACCACCCAAATTTATCTCAGATTGACTGCACTTTGGCCCAGTCTCAGTGTTTCTTGTATTTTTACTCTGATCATGCCAGTAGCAAGCCCACTGTGATCTAGACCACCGAAAATCCATTTTCCTACCTTCAAATATAATACTTATCGTAAACCATGTGAAGTCCACTTAAATATTCTTTTTTATGACACATTGTAAGTAGAGGCTTACGTAACATCCTTTTATGAACAATGTACCCCGCTTCTCTAATTTTTCTATATATAATGTGATCTTTAAAATATTCAGTGTTGATGATCTGGCTATTCTATGAAATGACTTTCTACGTGAAAGCCATTTTCCTAATATTCCCCTACTACTTATATTATGTATGACTTGCAGTCTTTCTGATCGATATTTTGCGGTGTGTGTAAGTCATTTTTACTTATAAAGAACTTTTAATACTATACCCTGACGTATTATGATTACAGCAATATCTTGTTTTCTTTCTTTTAATTTTTCATCATAAGGATTGAAACGACCTCATCCGCTGATAATTCTTCGATTTCAGCATCACATTTTGAAGGAACTTAAATAAACCCAGAATTCTAATAAAGTTAGGTGCCTGTATTAAAACAGCCAAGTTATTAATCATATGATGTTCGAAAATTGCCCAATTAGGGATTTTATCTAAGTATTTGGGGAAAATATTCCTATGGCTTCAGATATATTTTTAATAATTGTTACGATCAATATTTTTTACATATGTATTAAAAACATACAATTAAATTTCGTATTATATTAGTACCAATTTAAAGGTATTTTCATTTTGCATTTTTCGAAATGATTCTACTTAAATATTTTTAAACATTTGGAAGAAATGTATTCAACTAAATCAAATAAGTGACTTCTCACTTTATAGTTTACTGGTTGTTTCTTAAGCAACATGATTAGTTAAATCATTGAAGTTTCATTTCTTGTCAAGAACTTAATTGTCACGTACTTATGTGGCAGAGTATTATAATTAATTGTGTGTTTGTGTGTGTGTGTGTGCGTGAGTGTGTGTGTGTGTGTGTGGATGTGCCATTGAAATTATATTATGATGCATAAATATACACTTTTAAGGCTATTAATTTTGTAACACCAGGAAGGAATGTAATTGGAACAACTTTACATATTGAATGTATGCAACATATTATGATGAAAATATGATTAAAATTGCAGACAATTTGGGGTATACGATTCGTAATTAGTACACATAGTTAGTACCTCTGATGGCAGTAACTATAGCGCTTGGATGACAAAAGGGAAGTCATTTCATGTTGCTTAATGTCTACGCAACACGTCATCAATCATACCGACTAGATAGTGGTGAAGGGCCTAGTATGTCCTAAACCCATGAATTGTTGCTTTCAACGTGTGAGAGATCTGGAGAATATATTACACAGATCATTTTTGGTACTTTCTTTGTTATGAGATTGATCAGTACACAACATGCAGTCCTGTGAGATCTTGCTGTGAGATCATGTTTCCTAGACCAAAAAGGTAGGTCATAGTCACTAGTCTTAAGATCTGAGATGTGTAACTCTGACTATTTAGATTACAGATGGCATAAACAAGAGGCGTTCATGTCTTATATCGTATATCCAATAGTTGTCAATGTCATACTTGATGTGAGATCCTTATGACGATATGGAATGTTAGCAAGTCTCATGCATTCTCCTCGGAGCACCCAAATGCAGATACGTCCATCATGGTACAGCGAGCAGAGACAGGACTTGTCTAAAAATATACGTGGTGCCATTCCTGCATTCAATTTATTGTTGGTGCACTACTGTCACTCGAGGTTCAATACTGCAGTGCCGAGATAAGTTACAATAATGGCCATGTGCAGATAATCTGTGTGACTCCAGATACCAATGCACTGTCCTTACGGATAATTATCAAACTGCAAGCAACCTAATTTCTTAAAATATACCCGTAATGGGGATATATAATACCATGTGTCTGACTTGAGAATATGTACGATTCTTTAGCAGTTAGTGATTAAAAGATGTTAAGTTTCTTCATATCGTTTAGTATGAACCTTTTTAAAAATTATATATTCCATATTCGCATAAAAGAAATTCTTTGGATTTTGATCAATGCTTGTAGCAATATTTCGCAACGGTAATTCACACTTTTGATAGGTGATGATGCTACCGCCATGGAGTCCCAAAACGAACTGGTAACAACTTCTGTCCTTTCATACTCTCTGTCATCGTTATTTCTCCATGATTTTCTCACAAATAAATGGTATTCATGTGTTTTTCAAATGATACACCAGCTGACTAACTTTCCTTTTATACACAGTTTGAGATGTCATTTCTTTTTCCTGTATTATTCGATTTCACTTAGATATTAATGCGCGTGCGGGTGGGCGTGTGTTAGTATATTTATAATATAAAGGGTATATTTCAAATACGGGTGAATAAGAGTATCATTGGAAATGAGGATAGAATTCAGACTTGTATCCCAATAAAAAGGACCCAAAATAGACAAAATACTTAAAATATTCCAATTCAATGTGGGGTAGGAGAGCAATTGTTTAACATTTGGAATTTATGGTCATGGTAAAAAGGGATTGAACAGTAAAGAGAAAACCGTATTAACAAAAAATTGTTCAATTGAACAACCTCCAAACTGCGATGTGATATGACATCTGTGACGGTAAGAATTTTGTATTTAATAAAAACTTTTCAGGGAATATCCTTTGGTAACTGAATGGGATTCTTATACTTTATTTTCCAGAGTTCCACTGATAATAAGCCAAAATACGATAAAGTATAGATCATCGTCTAACACAACTTTTGACAAATTACATAAAGTGTATTTTGCACTTTTAAGCATTGTTGAATTTCTAGTGATGAACAGTATGAGTACGGCGATTTCTAAAAATGGATATAATTGACATAACTTCTATTGTAAGAATTCTCCTCCTTGATGATATCCCATTAACGAATAGTTTTTCTATTGATTAACATCTAATGAGGGATTATTTATCCTTCAAATAGAAGCCCAGTGGTTTTCATTCAAGAAAAAAAATTCAGTGAATTCTCAGACCTATAGAAAATTATATGTAGAAATTTAGAGATTACCTCCATTAACACCATCGTATGTGTACGTACACAGATCAATAGTACAAACAATTCTTTTCTCATAATTGTAAAATACATAACTTAAGGTATGCGACTACGTTCGGAACCGTGATTTTAAAAAGGCGCATAAATGGATCATTTTCATGATATTTAGTGTCACTCAGATTAATATACATGAATAAAATTGTTTTAAGTACATTCTGACAAAAAAATTATTTAAATACAATATTTTGGCAAAAATTTAACTTAGAATAACTTTTTCAAAATGTTCTCCTTTTGTGAAAAATGCTTCTATTATAATAATATTTTGCCTGAATATAGCTCAGACCTCTCTACAAAAGCTCTACTAGAATCTTTGAAAAATTGCCATTATTTTCGGAGTTACCACCAATTGGAATAATTATCGGCGTTTTTTTATTTAAATTGCTCCTCTCTGTTTTCGTAAAATATGGATAAATCCACTTCTAAGTTATGTATTTCAAATATTCTAGTTGAGCCTCTGTACAGAGGTCTGAACTATATACAGGCAAAATATTATTATAATAGAAGCATTTTTCCCAAAAGGAGAAAATTTTGAAGAACGGATATTCTAACTTAATTTTTAGCCGAAATATTGTGCTTAAACACTTTTTTATTGTAAAGATATCCTTTAAAAAGGTTTATATACATTTTCTAATCTAAGTGACATTAAATACCATAAATATTATCCATTTATACGCTTTTGCAAAATCACGGTTCCGAACCTAGTCCGATACCTTAAATCATGACAATAATTAATTGCTTTAATACAATTTTTTAAAAAGTATAAACAGAAACTGTTTTGCTTTATATAGAAAAAATAAATAATATAAAATTATTATTTTATTATGAATGTAAAAACTTAACACTTGGGAGAATTGGTTTTTTATCACTATCTTTTGTTAATGTTAGAAATGTCTTTTCAATTTGTCACCCAAATATTTTGCTATTGTTTCATGAAATCTTAGTATATAT
Organism: Trichonephila inaurata madagascariensis; assembly: GCA_019973955.1. Taxonomy (NCBI): domain Eukaryota; kingdom Metazoa; phylum Arthropoda; class Arachnida; order Araneae; family Nephilidae; genus Trichonephila; species Trichonephila inaurata. Next base: position 252,577 of record BMAV01027473.1, on the reverse strand, counting down.
TAATTCTAATATGAGTGCCTTATGTTAGATAAAAGCATATGCACACACACACACATTTTAATTATTTATATCCGATGTCTTTCAGATAATGTGAAAATAATTATAAATATTTTATAAAGTTGGATTGAAAATGTGAAAAAAAAACCCCTTTCATATTTTCTACGTTCTTGAATGTATTCTATTGCAGAAAAACTAATATGAAACTGTGGTTTCGAGAATTTATTAAAATATAAAATTAATGTTTTATAAACCTACTACGAATGACATATAAATGAGGACAATTTAACAGCAAAAATCGTCTGAACTTAACAGACTGGCATTTGACTTTTTGAGATGCATTATGCAAATTTAAATACAATTTTTAAACATATTTCAGATTTTCAACGAAAAATCTCATTTTTGATATACTTTGCTTTTAGAGTTTCGGAAAGAGGAAATTTAATTATTTAAAAGAAATTTTAGAGTTAACAATTTAATTATAATCATTTGAGCTGAAAACTAAGTCCGTAAAAAAAAAAAACGCTTTATTGAATTGAAAATTAAAACTGTTCCATTAAAAAAAGTTTTTTTTTTTAATTTTTGCTCTTAGAACTGGAGAAATAATTGAGATTTTCAATAAATGTATCTTAAGAGCTGGCTATCTAAGTACATTCAAATCTGAGCTTAAGGGAAGCTGGATATTATATTTAATTGAGTTTGAATTGAAGTTTATAAAATGTATTTAATAATGCAATATTTTATTTTTAATGGTTTTAGAAAAAAAAAAAGTTGAGAGACAAATTCCTTATTATTGATAAAAATGCTATCAATTGGCATGTTCGTTTTAAAAATTTGACTGTTTAATAAATATTGTAAAGTAACAATGATGATTTTCCTCTGATCTCTTTTTTAAAACAAAAGTTTTAATATGAACATTTACGGGTAGTTTAATTAAAAACAAGTAATATAAAAAATAGTTTTTAAGTCAATTCCTACTTAGATCAACAACGAAAAATTTTATTTTAGCTACTTTTTATTAAATAGTTACAATTAATATAAATATGTATATACATAGGACAGAATCACAATATTAAGTGGTAATTAGTTTTTTTTAATTATCATCTAAGTATCGTATTGTCCTTTTAATTTCAGTCCAACTGAATGATTTAACACGTGAGAAAAAAACCTTTTCAAGTTTTGACACAAGTCGCCAAAAGGGTCACTAAGTCGCTAACGGGGCTGTATTTGTAATTCTTTAAATAGTTAGATTCAATTAATTAATTTTTATTAGTTATGATTAAATTATTGTATTGTCATCCAAAATGATCCTGTATATAAAATTTCAGCTCAATTCAGCGCTTTAAAATGTATTTTATTAACGATTGAAAATTCCACCAAGATAAATATATAAATATACAAACATATAAATAAATAAATATATAGACAGTGCGAGTTAATAGTTGGAATTGAAAAAATAGGAACCATTTATATAAATTTTGTTTTCTTGTATATGTATAAATGATATAAAAAAGACTCTCTCTCACTCACTCACTCATCTCGAGATCTCCCAAACTACGAAGCGCATCCAGAAAGTAAGTTTATCGATGTTTTCCCCTTTAAAGTAAACGTAATCAGGCGTGTCAATTGCGCATGCGTAACAGATCTATGACGTATCAATCATATGCCAGCCGGACAGGTCCCGCCTCGGACCAGTAGCGTGGTAGCAGTGGTCCGAAATGGAAAGTCTTATTCCTTCTCCCACCGCTTGCGAGGTTCGGTCCGTGATAAAGTTCTTGAATGCATAAAGCATTGCGTCTATTGAAATTCATCGTCAGCTTTTTCAGGTCTATGGGCAGAACATCATGAGTAAGCAGATGGTACATCGATGGTTTAGGCAGTTTTCAGAGGGTCATCAAAATGTCCGTGATGATGAGCGCAGTGGGTGACCGTCCCTCATCAGTGTTGATCTTGTTGAGCTTGTGAGACAGCGCTTGATGGAGAATCGTCGCTTCATAATTACGGAGCTGAGTAGCCAATTTTCGCAGATATCGCAATCCTTGTTGCTTGAGATTGTCACTAAGCACCTGCTGTTAAAAAAAAAACTGTTCAAAAAAATTCAAAAAATTGAAGACATCTGTCACACGCTGGTTCCATTCATAGGCGACAAAGTTATACCACAGAGGGATACAAAAGTTGATCCAACGATTTGACAATTGTCTCAATTCTGGTGGTTACTATGTTGAAAAATAGCTATGTTTCCAATAAATGTGTTTCTGATAGTGTGAGTTCTTTTTTTTTTTTTTTTTTTTTTTTGAAAAAAATAGGGAAACATACTTTCTGGATGCGCCTTGTATTACCCCTACAAATGTGAATTTTGCTTAGCATGTTTCTTTTGTTGAATACAGATCCACCTAGAACGGGTTTTGAAGAGATCGACTCATAAGAGTAGTTACAGTTTTGGATAAATTTATATAATTTTTAAATTTCAATTAAAAGTTCTCAAAATCTAATTGAAAAAACTCTATCAATGATTATTCTGCCAAAATTAGAGGATTAAATATAAAATAAATAATAATTATATGTACTGAAATAAGTAAGATGAAGTTAGCATTGATGTGCTTTTCTAAAATATTCGAGTTAAGTACGAAAAGCAAAATTCTTAAAGGTCAGTGTTGAGGTGGCAAATCCGGCTTAGGCAATTGAAATTGGATTAATCGTTTCTGGATGGACGATCGTCCACTCTGATGGAAAGCTTCCTTCAATGGAAAAGAGAAAAAATAGTGAAGGAAATCCTGCGTAACTGAAAGCCCACTGCAAAGAAAAGTAGAATAAAAAAAATTATTTTTTTTAGAAAAGAAGAAACAGAAATTTTTATTATTATTACTGCCACAGAAATCCTAGAAGATTAGAAAAACCTCCAGGTATTTAGGAACTGAGAAAAAATGAAAAAGTATTTTTTACCAAAGCAATATGAAAAGAATTTTGAAAAAAAAAATTATTTTTGTCAGATAAAGATTTCAAAAGGATGATTTGTGATTTTATTGAAAATAACGTAATCTAATACATTTATTTTCCTTTTGTTGTATTGATCCCCACTGTGTGTGTTTGTGTGTATGGGTGTGAATAAAGTACTAAAAATGAAAAATGTAACTCTATAATTGGTTTATTTAAAACTCTCAAAATATAAAAGATAAAATTTATTTTTCTTTTTTATTTCTTTTTCTCATTTTTTTAATTTTTTTATTTTGTAATAAATAGAAAAGTAACAAATGAATGTAAGTAAGGAAACGTCAGTCATTAAACATGTTTAGTTTTTTTTTATAAAGTACCAAATATCTTTATTCACATAAAATATTTTATTAAACTAATAAATAAATAAATAATTTAAACTAATATGAATTTATAGTTTAATAAAAAAATCTCAAAATAAGTGAAAAACAAAAGCATGAAGTTAGTTATTGTATGCATGATGAATTGTTGAATTTCCATCATATTGTGTTGTATAATCAGTATTACGTAAAAATTTATTTCAGTAGATATAATTAACTATCTTTAATTGCACATAAAATACATGCATTCATTTAAATGATTGTATTTTGGAATATCATTTGTCGCTTTTTATTTTTATTAGAATAATTACTTTAATAAGTGGAAGAATTTTAACATTAAATAGATATTAATGAATGTATAATTTTAAAAACATTTCATAGAATTAATTAAAGTAAACATTTATGATTAATATTTATAGATCTATTCATAGTTTTTTTTTTCTATGAAGTAAACTTTTTTTCGACATTTTACTTTAGTTCTCAAATCGATGTAAGTAAAAGGAATACATCTCAGGCAATAAAATGCAAACGATTTTTAATATTTACTGAAAATAATTTTTATGAATTAATCAGAACACAATATAATTTTTTTTTTTAAATTTTAGATAAAAAGGATTATATTGTTTCCAACTTAACAATAATTTAATCATGGTATTTTAAGAAAAATAAATTATTGCAGAAAATCATTCTATAAAAAAGGCATATATTCGTATAAAAGGATTCCACCTGATTGATATTATACATATTATCTTGTCTGATATAAAAAGCCATTATTTTGTTTATTAAGAGGTAATGATTGATGTTATTAAAAATTTTTTTAAGGTCCATTCAGGAATCTGGGCATTTTTTAGTTTAAATTAAAGTTTAAACATGTTCTTTGAAGCAATTTATAGTGCAAATGATGAAAAAAATGCATCTCATTGCATGTTTGTTAAGCTTTAATGTATTCTTTATAAGGCAAAAAGGATACAGATAGTGTCTTATTTAAAAGAATGTCAGCATTAGAACTATAGCCCTTAGAAAGTTTTTTAAAATATTCTCGAAACATCAAATTTCTTTTCATGATAAAAACATGTATGAATTTCTTAATATAAAATTCGACGTAAACAAACTCATAATACAGGACTATTATAAATTAATCATTTTCTTTTGAAAAGGCTATATTTTTAAAAGTGTTACATGTACACACTTGAATGATATATGAAATATATTTAAAAAGTGTCACAAAAACTCATTAAGTTTGTATTGTGTAATCTGGGGAACGGAAAATCCACGTCCAGCCGTGACAACTGAAACAGATTCGTTAAAGATGAATGCTTTCAGAGAAATGTCACAAACAAAAATGCATGTACAGTGTTTCTTCACTGAGCAAATTGTGATCGGTAAATGTTGCCTGGATATGTTTCAGTTGTGGTTGCTCCCTCAACTCAATACTAACTTCAGGGAATTTGTTTCCCAACAAGAGGCTCCCCCCTTCTCATTGACACATCCCAATAAGTGACGACCTAAGCGATGAACGTAAACATTACTGGACTAACTTAGCTTTGTTCCCTGGCCTTCTAGATCCACTGATTTAACTCCTTGTGACTTATTCTTGTTGGGTTACACTAAGAACCCTGTTTACGTATTACCACTAACGCAGTCCTTAACCTAGTGATAAAAAGCATCAGTGCTGCTGTGCCGGCTATGGAGAGGACTATGTTACACAATGTATGGAATGAGCTCTATTATTGTCTAGACGTGTATCTTATAGAGGATATATAAACTTGGTGAGTTTGTGTTTCTCTTTTCATGCATCGTTCATGTGTGTACGAGCAATACTTTTGAAAATATAGCTTTTTTTTTCAAAATGAATGAATCATCTATGCCAGTGATGGCGAACGAGTGGCATGCGTGACATTGATGGCACGCGACACAATATTTTTGGCACACCAGTGATAAAAATGAATTGCATTTTATTTCAAAATTTCAAAGTTCACTATAAAGTACTACGAACAAACGCGAGTGATCGGTCGCAGGGTGGCGGTGAGCACATTCGTTTGTTATTGCCTTGCCTTAGTTACGTCGTAGACTACAATTGCTTATGATGTAAAGTCTGTCTACACATAACACAGACATGTCTACGCACTACACATTTCATTGGCACAACTCCATTTTAAAATTTATCTGTGTTATATTTACGATTTTTAACTGTTATTTAACATGGCTAGTTCAACAAAAGAACAAAAAGAACAAAGTAGTGAGTGTAACAAAGAATTTCAAATTTGGTGGACCGAGAAACATAACATTATTAGTAAAACAGACAAAGTGGTGTATGTTTTATATTCTTAAATAGTGGCATGCAGTACATCTTCTGTAAAACGGTATTTTGAAACAAATCGCAAACCCTCTGTCAAAAAAAGTGAACCTCAGCCAAAATAATTAATTTCTTTCAAACCGTTTGTCAGATGACTCAAATTCAGCATGTATTCTACAAAAAGGAATATCTTAAAATCCTAATATAAATTAATTGTCATCCAATCAGTAACAACAGAAGTCACACTAATGTTATATTTTACGTACATTACACGCATAACTAAAACATTTATAATTATACAGTGCAAAAGGCATTTTTTTGTAGTAAAGTCTCTATTTAGAGTTTTGTGTTGTTACAACTTGGTTTTATTATTCTCCTAATAATTACAAGTCAAAAATTTTTGACGGCATGTCTGTACCTCGTTAAACACTTTTTAGAAAAAATGGCACTTAGATCCATAAAGGTATGCCACCCCTGATCTATGCTAACCATGTATTTAAGAAAGCAATTTTTCTTCTTACGGACAAAATACTTGGGTTTTAGGTTAGTTTTCAAAGTTGTCACAACCATTTAGTTTTAATGAATTAATTAATGTAGCACAATTTTTTTTCAGGTGATAATGCGGATAATGCATTAAAATAGCAATACAAACTTTAAAACAAAATAATATGCAATTATCCACAATTTAGCTTAATACACAAATCTTACACAAACATGATGAATATATTTTACTTTCTATTTGCTCTCTTTCTCTAAAATATGATATTTTTTTCTTTGATTTCTCTTGTAAATATCTATGTATACTGCACACATTTACATACGAATGTTTATCGTAAAGATTTGTATCTCTCCAATAATAGCACATGCATTTTACATAGAATTTGAAATATTTTTCAAATATTTTTCTTTTCTATATTATCATTTCTTAATCGCTTATATTTTTTATCCGTCCATAGTCTTTAGATTTACATAATGCATGTCGTTTTAATAACATCTTAAGCTACCACAACCATCATCTCAATATAATAATTTAAATTAATTTAGAACATTTTAACTATAGATTTATAGATCAGGAAGGCGAATATTGGATGTATTATAGTTTTATTAAATGATTTGTTTTTTTTTTTTTGGTGTAAGTAAGAATCTAGATTAATTTATCGTCTCGAATTGATAAAACTTGTATTAAATATAGCGCCACTTATATGAATATAATAGAATCATAAAACAATAATATTGACTTGAATATTGTTAGAACCTTCTAAACAAAATTAAACAGTATCATAATAATCAGATATCTTGGTAACACTTAAAAATAAAATAAACTGATAAAGAAATTTGCAATAACACTTTATATATAATATATGTTCTTACATTTAGTTTTCTAGTTTTTTAATTATTAAAAAATTATACGGAACAACAATTGTAGTAAAACTTTTCAATTTTATTTAATTTCAGTGTGTGTGTCAATTTCTTTTTAGTTCTCCTGTTATTTTATTTGGCACCTGTTTTATCTTTTTTACCAATTTCCTGAGGTGATTACCCCCTCTATTATAACCAAAAGCTCAAACAAAATGCAATAAACCAAATTTAAATATATAATCTATGCAATCCGCGGTAATTTCAGTTTGGGCTTATATAAAATGGAATTTCGAAAACTTAAGGGGAAAACTGAACGTTATATTTGAAATTTCTATACAAATAAATATATATAAATAGACATTATTATTTTAAAATTATATTTTCAATCCATTCCCATTTAGTATACAAGTACTTCTGTTCATGTATTAGTATCTGCATTCTTGAAATGATAAATGAATTTCATCCATTAAAATCACATTAGTTAGATGTGATAAAGTAGAAGCAAAATTGTGTAAAGATAACCATGTAGCTCTTGAAATACGGATGGCTGCATAACTGTATCATACTAAACTCATTCCCGTTACTAACTTGGATAATTTAGATTTCTATTTCAAGGGTTCTCACCTCATAGGCAAACCATTTTATCCAAAACTGAAGAGAAGTTGTTTCAAATAGTAACGCAATTGACCCATTGAAAACGATTCGTTTTCAATGAGTCAATTGCGTTTTCAATTAGAATTCAAATATTCTCTCATTTGATGAAACCTTCAACCGAGTTTTTCTTAGCTGTAGGGTCTAATTTTTCTACTTTTTCAGATGTTCATTAACCCATACTCCGTCGATTTCCACCGTTCTATCTCCCTTCAGCTTTTGGTTTATTTGCTTCCTCCAGTACTCGCTTTTTTGTTTTTGTTTTGAAAGGCATGTATTGGAAGAAGAGTTTTATATTCAGAAACGTGAGTTTAGTATAGTTTTTGTTATTTAACCTTAATTAACAAACCAAAATAATAAATCACAAATATTACTATATAATAAATAATTAGCTTATCAAACTATCAAATGAGAAAAACTTTTTTCATCAAAAATATCAGAATAATTATTTTAGGAATCACTTATCTTACTCGCCTTATGAATTCAAAAGCCTCAAACTGACATCATTTCCAACTTGAAATAAAGTACTAATTCTGGTGAATGATTATATTTGATTCTCTATCATTCAGTTTACGGCTGTCATTTAATAGTAAAAACAAAACTATACTTTAGAACGCAATACAGGCGTTTGTGACGTTTCAATCAGTGCAAAATACAGATGCGCATGGAGCGTGTCCGTAAGGTTGAGGTATAGGTAGAGATGAACTGCTCGGAGAGAGAGAGATAGCGTTCAGAATGGCTTAAGGCAGTGCTTCCTAAACTTGCATCATACCTAACCCCTTGTCTTACAATAACAATGTACTGAATGTAACAATAATGCACCTTTACGCTTAAGCTACAATACGACTTTAATTATAAACCATACAAGTTATCAAGATAAGTATTAAATTTTGTATATGACAAGCCCATGACATTCACTACTAATTACTTAACTTGTTTTAATTTAGTATTGATAAATAAATTATCAAATACATTTTTGCAGTACCGATACATTTATAAGTATATTATATTTGTGTGAATGTGTATTTTATTTCTTATTATGTCAGAATGTATTTTATTTTGCTTCCTTTCAGTAAATTGATATTTTTTTAAATACTTTATTTTTGACTTTTTGATATGCTAGCACCCCCCCACGTGGGGTTATTAGGCCCCCTAGGCAGACGTTCCCCACACTTTGAGAAACACTGGCCTAAAGGTTAAACATTTGTATCAGGCCCGGATATCCAGCATATTGTTTTCTGAAAGAAATTTATTTTCACTTGGCTGATTCACACGATTCTCATTCAGAACCATCATTTTCTTTATGATTGTAATTCAGAATATTATCTTTTCAAATATTGAATTTAACTCTATCTTCAAATTATTATTCGTGAACAAAGCACAAGTAGTTGAACCTTTGAAAAAAATCAAAGTTACTTATAGGGTTCTATTCAGAATGTTTTTTTCTAAGAGTTTTCTTACTTTTTTCAAAAAGAACAAATCTGGCAAGATAAGTAAGTTGTACGTTATTTTTAAAAGTATATTTACATTTATTTCCAAATAATAAAATTGATTTTTAAAGTCTGTAATGTGAATATTATTTTTTTTAAATAGGATTAAAAGTTTTTATAATGAATGTCCATATTGAAAAAAGATAATAATAGCCGAAAAATTAAGTTCGTTAATTTTGTCTTAATTATTCTCTTATATTCAATTAAATATTAATTAACTTCTAATAAACCATTAAGTGTACTTTAGCTACCTATAAAATAATATAAAAATTTTTTATACATTTGGGAAGAGATTAGTATTATTGTTATTAGTATTTAATATACTACTATACGGCGTGTCCGGAAACTAAGAACCGTGTTTAGGGTAACATTCGCATAAAAAATCTTTTTCCAAAACAAAATTTTTTTTTACATGAAAATAGTTTCTAAATGCAAACTATTTTTTTACAAATTTACCACCATTGTTCAGTCATTTTTCATATAAAGAAACCAACTTATCTATACCCTCTTCAAAGAAAGATGCCGCTAGTGAATAAATAATTGTTGAAATTTATGAAAACTTATTAAAAACCAAAGCTTATTGTGAACAAAAAGCTATGAACTTAAGGCTTCGTAATGAACTTTGGTGTGCACATCATCGAATTATCGAACCCACTCTCTCACCATCTCATCTATCATTATTTTTTCATTATAATTCTATACAAGTTGACCATGAATTTGAGCTTGTAATGCCCCGTAGGGCGTTAGTGTTTGGAGGTCCAAGCAAAAATCAACCATGATAATTTTAACACAATTTTACAACTACTTTTACTTAATCTACCAACACAGTTAAAAAGGGGAGAGAGAGAGAGAGAAATGCACTAAACATTAATCCTAGAAGAGCTATTGCATAGGATTAATTAAACAACCATATAAATAAAGACACATCTGAATACTGGAGCTGTTGAATTTGTTTTACTGTTGAATACTGTTTGAATTCTCTTCAGATAACTTGCTGAAACTATACGACCTCCAATCGAAATCTTATTCACAATTCAATCTCAGCTTTCAACCATCGACCATCATCGTTTACTCTAATGCAAACATTTAAATAGAAGCACTCATTTACCTAAATATTGTCCTCTTCACCGAGAAAAGTTTTCAACTGAACTCACAGTTAAAGAGAAGATTTTTACCCTAAAGGATTAGAGTGGAATACTTGTGGATAAACCCGTTACAAACTGGGTTAACATTCCTTGCGCTCAAAATCAGATTAAAGAACGTACTCTACAGTCAGCGGGATCAGCAATCATCTTAAAAATTTTGAACACTGACTAACACGCGTAAAAACAACACAATCCGGATGTGATATCTTTACTGGACTTAACAATTAACCAGATGCATGTGTGCTCAATTACTAAACTGACCTACCATTGCGATTTCAGTAGAATGAAATGGGACTCAGTTTCTGGACATGCCTCGTATTATTATATTAATAATAGCATGAGTTCCCACATTTTGATGGTATCCTATCAAAATGTTATTTAGGCTAAAAGTAACCAGACGGCTTTATAGAATGACACAGGAAGGGTAATAGCTGAAAAATTACCACAAAATGAAGATTGAAGTTAATTAATACTTGAATTATAAGAATTATGTGATAATTTTTAATGAAGTGCCATACGGTAGTAACTTTACTAAGTATGTATTTACTTGCTTTTCAATACATATTGTATATTTCAAAAATGTTTACCGTATTTTATCTAATAGTTGCAACCTAAAAAATTGTCTCTAAAACATAAAATAAAACTGGTTTAAGGAAAGTTGCAATTTTAATATTTGTTGGATATATTGTTTCATGACATAGACAAAAAGAGCTTGAAATAAATAAATTTGAATACGCGTGGAAAGTGAATATACAAAAATATAATAATTGAAATGATCTCTCAATTAGTGTTACAGCTTCGATGAATTTTTCCCATTCATAACAACATATTGCTTTTAAAATTTATAATTTCCTTTTTTATACTACCGATTTGTCACTTTCGTTTTGGTGGTTCAGTGTTCGAAATATAGCACAAATAATTAATTCAAAATAAAATAAACGTTTTAAATAAATCAAATTTTTTTAATTTAAACTAGGGCGTAGCAAACAAGAAAGTATATTTACGTGTAAGAATACCTCATAAAATCTTTGTAATCTAAATCTAAATTTATCAATAAAAGCAACAGCTTTTTCTATTACTTCTCAAAACACATATGAATTTGAATTCTATTAGTTAATTGCCATATTCTCACATCGACATTCTTTACAACAAGAAATATAAAAACAGAGATTTTAAGTCAATTCCTACTTAGATCAACAACGAAAAAATTTATTTTAGCTACTTTTTATTAAATACTTACAATTAATAAAAATATGTATATACAGTGGGCCGCAAAAGTGTTCATACACTTGCATTTTCTTATAAAACTTAATGTTTTCGACTAATAAAAATTAATATATTGTAACTGTAATTTTGTTATGATATCTGCAAATTATTCTTAATGGAATAACATAATTATTTTTTTAAAAATAGTATAACTATTTTTTTAAAAAATTAATTATCAAAAAGCTACTAAAAAATTACTCCACAAAAATCTTCGTACACTTAACAAAAATCTCAACTAAGCTTTAAATATTGTATTTCTGTCTTAATTTAGTACTTAGTAGGATATCTTTTAGTGTCCACAACAGCTTTTAAGCGTCTTGGTATAGATTTAATCAGTTTTTTGTAATTTCTGCATCGATTTTCTACAATTCTTCTGTGCCTATTGCTTTTACTTAACATTTTGTGTTTATTTGTCACGTTTTCTTTTTTTTTTTACATTAGAATCACACTAAATATGTTCTACTGGGCTAAATAAAGTGATTGAGGAGGTGTTTTCATAATTTGGGGACAGTTATACAGACACCAGTGGCGTAAAAGGAAATCAGTTCTCTTGGTGTTATTACCCTGTTAATTAATTAAGTAGTGTCTAATATCTAAATTTCGGGCGGATAATTTAAAATTTCTCTTTAAAATAATTAAATAGAGCTCATGATTCATAATACCATGAAAAAATAAAAAATTACCTAATTCTGAGGCCAATTTACTCACCCACACCAGAGCACCTTCACTTCCATGCTGAAGCATGGAAATGAAGGAGTTCTTGTTCCACATAAATTCATGGGATTAAACTGCTTATTTTTTGATTTACAAGCTATTATAGGCCTATCGGAACCAAAAATGTTGAATTGTCTCCCATTCTAATCAATTTGCTGTCAATTTTGAATTTTCTGAAACTTAATTCAAGAATCGAGTTGGATCAATAAAACATGGAGATAGAAGTGTTCTTGCGTAGGGGTGTAAATCGGCCACAGAATTAGGTACTTTGATATTTTTTGTTGATATTGTGAATCCTGAGTTCTATTAAACAATTTTAAAGAGAAATTTTAAATTATCCGCCCAAAATTTGGATATTGGAAACAACTTCATTTTTTAACAGGATAATGACGCCAAGAGCACTGCTCTCAATGTACGCCACTGGTGTCTCTATAACTGTCTCCAGATTATGAAAACACCCCTCAACCACTTTATTTAGCCCAGTAAAACATATTTAGTGAGATTCTGATGTAAAAAAAAGAAAACGTGACAAATAAACAGAAAATGTGAAGTAAAAACAATAGTCACAGAAGAATTGTGGAAATTCGATGCAGAAATTACAAAAAACTGATTACATCTTTACCAAGACGCTTATCAGCTGTTGTGGACACTAATAGGTATCCTACTAAGTACTAAATTAAGAAAGAAATACAATATTTAAAGCATAGTTGAGATGTTTGTTAAGTGTACAAAGACTTTTGTGGCGTAATTTTTTAGTAGCTTTTTGATAATTAATTTTTAAAAAAAATAGTTACACTATTTTTAAAAAATTAATTATGTCATTCCATTAAGAACAAGTTGCAGATATCATAAAAAATTACAATTACAATATATTAATTTTTATTAGTCGAAACATTAAATTTTATAAGAAATTGCAAGTGTACGAACACTTTTGTGGCCCACTGTACATAGACAGAATCACAACATTAAGTGGTAATTAGTTTTTTTTAATTATCATTAAAGTATAGTACTGTCCTTTTAATTTCAGTCCAACTGAATGCTTTAACAAGTGAGAAAAAAACCTTTTCAATTTTTGACACAAGTCTCCAAAAGGGTCGCTAAGTCGCCAACTTGGCTGTATTTGTAATTCTTTAAATAATTAGTTTTAATCAATTAATTTTTATTAATTATAATTAAATTATTGTATTGTCATCTAAAATATAATAACATTTCAGCTCAATTTAGCGCTTTAATCTGTTTTTTATTAACGATTGAAAATTCCACCAAGATAAATAAATAAATATACAAATATATAAATAAATAAATATACAGTCAGTGCGAGCTAATAGTAGGAATTGAAAAAAAAAAGAAAGCCAATTTTTGCATTGAAACTTATAATGCCAAACGATTAAATATTAAGAAATAAAATGAGCTTTAAGGCGACATGATACCATCTTTAAAATTTTTTTTTATTTTTAATATTTGATCTTTAGTTTTAATATTGTATTTTATAAAGGTTAATATTTAATAATAATTCCATACAAAAAATTTTAATTTGTTGCTAAATGTTTGTAAAATTTAAAGTTTTTAAATTTTTTTAAACATTTTTTAAACCCCTAAGGCTTTTTTAAATATGTTTCTTTTCTTTCAAAATTTTTTTTCCAAGTACCTTATAATATACTACATAAAACTGTGCATGGGTTTTTTTCTACTACTGCTCCTTAATTTTTTATTAATTTTTTTATAGTTAAACTCACAAAAATTCTCGAAAAAACATTAATTTTGATTTTGAAATTTTTTAGAAAAAGTACTAAACATGTTAGAGCTAATTCAATGCACAGTTTTACAAAACATACATTTCAGAACATGTTTAAAAAGTTTCAAACCCTTACTTCAATTATCAAAAAAGCCTTAGGGTTTTGAATTACAGTGAATGTACAAAAATTCAACATGGAGAAAAATGAGTTAAAAGTTTTCATTTCTTAAATAACATGATAAAAAATTCGTTCAATAATCTGAAACTCTTATGTAATGTTAATTAGTTTGTTTCAAATTGCTTACCACAAATTTTTTTAAAAATTTACAAGAAAAAAAGTATATACTTGTATAATGAATATATAAACAAAAAGGTCAATATTTCATAAAACATTATCTTAACAATTTTTAAAAAAATTACACACACATTTTAGAGTTTATTCCATGCACAGTTATATACTACTATAATAAACAACATGTACACAAATATTCATACGCTTTTTTTTCCATAATTTTAAAAGCCTTAATATATTCACAAAATCCATAGGCTCTTCCAAAGTTTACTCGCAAAGAAGCATTTTTGCAAGAATTACATAGAGTATTTTTAAAAAGACTTGTTAATGCATTTTTATCAATAATGACGTATGCTGGAGATCTGGATATACCAGTATATTTTTCATCCAAACGAGAAAAAGTATTGCATTCTTCTTCAAGTTTTGCACACCTCAAGTTAGTGCTTTGAGAAACTTCGGAACTTGTCTTAGCATCTGAAAACCACCTCTTCAAAGCTTTCGTTGTGGCAGATTTAGTACGTTTTTTAGGCCTAGGCATGTTATTTTTTAAACTTTTTGGAGAAATAACCAAATTCCTTGTCGTAAAGCAGCTTTTCCTGCTCTTCAGAACACAGAGTACAAAAATATAGTTAAATTTGTAGGAACAGAACTTCAAAGAAAACGCAGTAGAATAACTCTCATATAATCAAAACAAAACAATTATTTCATTTCAGTTTAAACACTAATCAGCGTGGAGTAAAAAAATATTAGTTCCTTATTTATCAGGCTCTTTTCTAGCAGACATCTGAAAAGTGGGCGTGGCAGTTTTGTTTAGTCTACTGACATGGCGCAAAAATGGATAAATAACTGAATAAAAAAATATAGATACAACTCTGAAATTTTGCAGACACATTAAGAATTATTAAAAGCATCATATAAGCCAATAAAAAAAATCGATAGTTTGATGATTTTTAGGGTACCATATCGCCTTAAGAAAATAAGAGTTGCATAAATCACACACATTAAATAAAATCAGACGATAAAAGTATGGAAAAGAGAATAATTTTCAACGTTAAGAGATATATTAAAAATAATTTGAAAGACACTTTGCATATTTATTGCATATTTTTATTCGAATCTAAATTAACTGCGTAGTCTCTTTTTTTAACGCGTTTTTATTAGTTTCACCTGCATGTAATGGAATCTTTGAACTCGATTTTTGCTCTCTTTAAAGGGTGATATTAATTCGAATTTCTCCACATATGTCAAGAACTTAATGATAATACAATAATTTATTAATTTTGTTGCATTTTCCTAATCAGGATCATTAGGATTAAAGATTTCCCATTTCCAGATCAGGCAAACAATTCCACATCCCATTTCAAGATTCAACTACTATTTCCAGTACTGAAATACTGATGGTTAATAAAAATGCAACAAACAAAAAAGATTAATTCATCAATGAATAAATGTTAGTTTAAAAACTAAAAAAGCACATATGTATAGTTAATTAAACTGAAAAGTTAAAAATAATTCTTAATATATGAGTAAAATGATTAACGAGAAAATTATTGTCTTTGTGATTCAAGCGTGAGGTGCTCGATATCAATCGGTATAATTTCTTACTAGTTCTATTCTAAAATGCTGACTTGGTGAAAAAACGTAGTAGAAAGCACCAAATTCGCTTAAACCAAACTGATATTAATTTTCTCGTTAATCATTTTATTCTTATATTAAGAATTATTTTTTACTTTTTAGTTCGATTAACTATAAAAGAGTGTTTCATAGTAATTTTAAACTATAATTAATTATATGTATTAATCTCAAGTCCAGGTAACGGGGAAAGAGCCGTAGTAAACTGCCAAATAAAGCGAGTTATCACTGTTTCCAGTTGCTTTTCCCATACATATGATTTGAAGAAATATTTCATTGTGTTCTAACTACATAGTTTATATCAATAATCTGGCTAGTGTAATAAATATAAAGCAGTATAGCTCACAACACAGAAACACATTTTTTTTTTACTTAATCGTGCTGAATTTCAAAGTACAGATAAATTACAGTGGATTGACATTTGAACTCAAAGCTAAAGAATATTTTGTTAAAGTAAAGTTTTGAATTTGAAATTTTTCTAAAATAAAACTTAAAGTTAGCAAAAATGATCAAAGTATTTATCAATAAAATTGTCGAACTATTATAAACTTTGAATTGGAGAGCATGTAAGGAAACGATAGATATATGTTAAGAATTCTTAAAACCCATGGTATACGTACTAAGAATGGCTAATGTAGAGTCACATAAAAGCAAGATATGTCTCCAAACTCGAAGTAAAATTCGTTTTCTATATTTAATTAGATAAACATGCATGCCATTTTCCCGAGAAAAAAACGTATTGAGAAAATTGCTTGCGATTTAAGACTCTTAAAGTATGTTTTAGTTGCTTACGTGTCTCATATTTTCCACAAAAGTCCATATAAAATGTAACATATTTAGAAAAAAAAATCATATAAAAATAGCTTAATTCTCTCCCTACTCAGTACTTTTTTTGGCACAGAATCCATTTTTTATTCAAATCTTTGCCGGGAAAAGCTAACTGCGCCTGCTCTGAAAGAAAACAGTTTAACATTTTCGTCTTGTAATTGCAACTGTTTCTTTTCCCTGATGAAGAAACAAATGGAAGCTTCTGTATCCACTTAACTCCGTTATTCCTCTTTTTCTTCGAAAGGCATAGCAAAGATCAACAAAATAAAATAAAGGCATGACCAATACCGAACAATAACTTCTCCAATTGTATTAATAACATTAATACCACACCCTTTTACAACAACAAAATATTAATATGTATTAAAAAAATTCAGAATGTTTATTTACTTTGTTCAAGACTGATAAAATAATTCAAGGTCATTCCAAATATAACATAATGCTTACAGACGTAATCAAAACAAATAAAATAAGATAAATAGAATAAAGGAAAAAATAGCAAAACACAAACAAAAGCAAATGTTACAACGACAAACAAGTACATTACAAAATAAAACAATTAAATAACAATAAAAAGAAAAAAGTTATAATACCATAAAAGTTTACAAAATCAGATCTGTAAAGTTACAAAATAATGTGAATGAAGCTTTACTTGAAACAAGATGAAAAATATTCGCGCGAAGGCCAGTTGATTTTTAGTGCACGAAGTTTAACCTTCAGGTGTTTTCTTTCTTTCTTAAATTTGAAACAACAAAGGATAAAATGTTCAACATTTTGCTCACCACTATCATTGCAGTCACAAAGTTTGCAAGGGCACAGGTTAAATCTGTTGACTTACACTTTAAAAATACCATAACCAATAAATAATTACGTGACTTCAAAATTTGTAAAACAGTGATTACAAGACAGTCTTTGCTTAATGGTAGGACATGTTTTTTTTCGTCTGGAAAGGGGGAGCTGACTGCGTGTACTGAATGTTCCAAATAGAGACAATATTTTCTTCCGTCGTTTTTCTTGTGAAATTATTTTAGAACATGAACTGAAATTTTCTTGAGCCATGAAATCAAACCTTTCGTTTCCAAAAACTCCAGCATAGGCACCAACAAAAGTAATAGACACAATGACATTTGTATCTTTAAGAATTTTGAGGTTTTCTCGAATATCGGTAATAATAATATTGCAAGACGAAATATTTTGTAGTTTCTAAAGAAGAAAGAAAATCCATACAAATCAAATATTCAAAAGCACCTTTAGGCTGCATGATAGATTTTACAGTATGTTTATTTTCAATTTGTAAATATTCACTGAGAGAGGTTTGATAAAAAAGCAATAAAACTACAATGATAATCTACAACTATAATATAAATGCAATGCAAAAACTGCAATGAAAAAAAAAATTAAATGAGAAGGATTGACGTTCTATCTTGTAAAGATCTTCATATTTTTATAAAATGCTATTTTTTATATTAATTTAATAATACCATGCTTGAATCATTATTAGAGGAAAATATTTCTAAAAATATTAAACACCGCAGCTAATATAATAAAATGACCGAAAAAAAAGATAGATAATGGGAGTTTAATTTCAATAATATTTTTAGTAATTTTACTAAATTAATATTTATACAAAAAAATGGTACTGATTCATAAAACACAATTTAAAAAGCAAATTTTTAATATTATTTAAAAAAAATTATGATAGTCATTTAATTTGAAAACCAGACCGCATTCATTTTAAGTAAATAAATTGATTTATTACTTGTTTCAATTATATTAACTGAATCTTTAACGAAACTATTTAGGATATTTGAAAACTTTTCATACCAAAACTGAACATTAAACCAAATTTATTCATGAAAGAGAAAATGAAAATCTGAGAATCGAGAAACCCAGGATTTCTAAATAAACATTTTCAGGAAAGCACTTGTAATGAAACGAACAAAGTAATGGAATGGTTTTCAGAAAATATACTTATTTGGAAAATTCTAACTATGTGAGGTTATCTTTTTTTATTTTCTTTTATCAACTGAAATTGAAACAATAAACTCGTGGATGCACCCACGGCGTAATATAAAACAATTTAACACAACATCAAAGTTTTTAAGTTCAGGATATGTATAATCAAAACGTAAAGAATATGAAAATACTTTAGTAAATGTGCGTAAAATTACAGATATTTCTTCAGTAATGTGAAATTTCTTTCTAAATGGCTTCGAGCAAGAAAACACAGTACTTTTACTTTCCCGTGCGATTTGTATATGATATATATATATATATTTAAATGAGATCCATACTAAGATTCTTACGTAGGAAGTATGGAAAGAAAATATTAAAATGTTAAAGCTCGAGTTATATAAGTGAAATATACAAATCCTCAACTAAAATAAAAAATATAAGGATACTGAACAGATATAAACAGTTCATTAAGAAACAGATAATTAATATAACGTCATTGTTTAAAATAAAATTTATAATTTTTTTGAGTAATTAATTGAAAATTTTTGATGAACATGTCAGTAATTTTATATACAATATATCATTTAACAAACGAAATATAAATAAAAATCAGGGTGCTAATTTGATACCCGAGTGCAACGCTCGAAGAGGTGTTGTTTATATTCGCCAAGATAGGTGATAACATTACAATATGGTTACCTATATGTTTTTATCGTGTGACAATGTGGTTGTGTGTGCCATGGGGATGACTTGTGGAAGAGTTAATTTTTATTAATTTTTTTCATAGTAACTGTATTAATTTCAAATGATTTTCCGTCGATTACTTTAAGACTTTAAAACCATTTTCATTGCAAGCATTCTAATGCCTAAATCTTCTGTTGTATTTTGTGCTATTTTCGAATATGGATATTTCTATTATTATTGGTGAGTACCAGTTTATTTTTTTCAAAGAATATGAGGGTTGGGGTTTTAATTATTGAACAATTCCACTTTATTTTACTTTTAAATAATACATTTTTAAACGTTCCTTGTTCGAGGAAGTTCATTAAAGGAACTCACAGTTTCTGGAATATTGCAAGTTATCAACATTTATTAAGTGATATTATTTATTAATTGATTTTAAAGTATATTATGTAATTATTTTGAAGCCCATTGGCTGAGTGGTTAGTGCATCACACTTCCACATCACAGGTTACGGGTTCAAACCCTGGACTGGGCAAGATTGACTCAGCCTTTCATCCCTTCCGTGGGTCGATAAAATTACCAAGCTTGCTTGGGAACTTAACACTGAAGGTTTTAGCGTCAGACTGACCACCTGACCGGAACATCTGCTCGTGCACTTCAAGGCCCAAGGTCACGTATACTGAGTTAAGCACAGTAGACATTTCCCCTTATTGGCAGTCATGCCACTGAGTTAAGTTATGTAATATTTTTTGTATAATATAATATAGTTATATATATAATATAATATAATTATATATATAATACAAATATTATATCATATTACTTTACATGATTATTTTTCTATATAAT
This sequence comes from Trichonephila inaurata madagascariensis, assembly GCA_019973955.1. Classification (NCBI taxonomy): domain Eukaryota; kingdom Metazoa; phylum Arthropoda; class Arachnida; order Araneae; family Nephilidae; genus Trichonephila; species Trichonephila inaurata. The sequence continues at coordinate 232,372 of BMAV01027473.1, read as the reverse complement.
AATTATTATTAAAATATACGATTATTAATATACACAATTATTATTATTTTATTATACTATATGATTATTATTATATATAATAAACATTATTTTTGTCATGATTATTATTATACATAACAATTATTATTATATTATATTGATATTAATTATAGATTGATATTGGGGTTATTTTCAATTCATTCCTAGATTCTTTATTTGAAATATATTTCAAAACATTTCTTTAAAATTATTTTCCTTGTGATTTGTTACCGCTAGGTCGCCATCTTGTATTCTATATCACTAAGCAACAAGACATTTTTTCACGATGCCTTAATTGCGCCAAACAGAACTTGGTGAGTAGCACTCAGATATCAAATTAGTTGCAAAATCAGGTTACAATACGTAAGTGGATTACAGAAAAATCTAACGTCAAACATGTTTAATTACAGATTTATATTAAATAATTTGTTATCATAATTGTGCTCATTTTTATGGTGTTATTTTAGTAATATAATACTTTATTTCTTTTGTAACGTATTTTTCTTAAAAGAGCAACTGCCTCTAGTACTAATTGTGGATACAGATTCTAATTTAAATAGAATTAGCGGACTGTAAAATTTTAAAAAAAAAATGTTTTAATGAAACTAAGAACAGAAATTAATCGTTTGGAATAAATCATTAAAAATAGAATTTAGACAGAATAAGAATTTTTGCGTTAAGAAGTCCACAAGAATAAATTTCAACATACCTCACTTTATTTCTCGATTCAATTTGATTAAGAACATATTGCGAAAAAGTCAAAACAGAACAAATATATTGCCAGATACTTCAAATTAACAGAAATGCGTGCCAAATAAAAAATAATTAAATTCGCTGGGGCAGCTTCATTTCATGAGACAACACTAATTAATTATTGCCATTGTATGATTAAAAGTAACCAAATATTACTGATAATTGAGAGTTCACACTTACGTAATTTCTGATCTAATTCATAAGAAAGCTGTATTTTTGTTGTTTCGATTGTAATTTTTAACTATATGAACTTCAAACTCAATACTGTTTAAGGAAAGCAAGACAATAAAAACATTTTTCAATGAAAATAATAAAAAAAACTTTATTATATTCTACACGTAATAAAATAGAATATTAATGAAGCACAATCAAAGCATTATAAAATCAAAATATTATTTCTGAAATGATTTGCTGTAAACTAGGTGTTCCAAATTTGATGCAACATCTACTACTATTAAAAAATAGTTTACCGCATATAAACCTCTCACAATATATTTCTACAATATACAACATACAATATAATGAAAGTATTTATAATTACTCAAAAAACGTGAAGATAACATTTAAATAAAGAATATAAATAGAATTGTATTATATTTGTGCATATTAAAGCAAATTCCATTGTGTAACAATCACAATCCTTACAATTAAAATCAATTTTTAAAACTAAAAAAAAAATAATAATAACCAAAAATAATCATTGAAAAAAATTCACGGCACACTATAAAGCTCTTTGGGAAACAACAGCAACATAAGAGAAAGTGTTATCCTGTTGAATAACACCTTCTTGAATTTTTGTTATGAATGGCAACACAAGCTGTTATTTTTTCAATCTGATTAATGCATTTACAGTCGAGGTGCTTGAGGTAACGCCGAGTGTTCCTAATGTAGCAAGAAGTTTGTACCAGGACTATAACTCTTGGAGAAGCAAATATTCGGCCATCACTGCCAACAAGACAGAAACGACTTTCTTGGAGAACCCAGCAGATGTTTACTCCGTTCGCCAATGAGCTCAAGCTTGACACAGCTAAATTCACAGATGGCAGTGATTTGAACATATTGGTACGAACGCTCTAGAGATGTGACTCAAAACGGTCCCTCGAACAATCGATTTCTTACAGTTTACTGTGTATCTCGTGACAACGGAAGCTCTAATTTATGATGCAGACGCAGTAAGATTTGCAACTGCCATACTTATACTACAGTGATTTTGTTAATCAGTAGTGGCCTGTATGTGCCAGACCTTTCTTCTACACAAATTAACTTTAATAACCACTTTTACCAACAGTCATGTATAATGAATACACCCCCTCGGAGTATTTCTGCAACATTGAGGGAAGAAAACTCCACCATCTCGAAAGCCCTATCATATAGCTTCATTCAAACTTAGTAAACTGCTAAAAATGCAAGATCATTCTTGACTCAAATCCAACTGGTAGCACCAAATGGGGCTGCGATAACTCAGTGGTCAAGGTATTGGATCATGGCAGGCATATCATGAGTTCGAGCCAAATACCACTAATGACCCGCCGTGTAGGCCAGCGATACATGTTAAATCTGTCGAGAGCTGAAATGTCCCCCGTTGGTGTGGTGTGGTGTGGTGGTTAGGAGAGGGGGCAATAGCTCAGGTCTCGTCCACATCACTTGACCATAGTTCAAAATTACGTGGTCCTTCGCGTGTCATTTCGCGTGGAATCTTAACGTAGAAGGTTGATTTTTTGATTTCCAGTTTTTATTTTACATGTAAATTTTTATCCTAATTTTTTCTATCTAATTTTTTTATCATTCCTCTCCTTGAGAGATTTATTATTGTTCTCTTTTCTTAATTTCTTTTTACTATATTATCAGGTTCACCATCCACGTGTTGTAATAGGCTTAACTTTTCAACATGGTTTTATTTTTTTTCACTATTACATCGAAAATTTCTGCTGTACGAGATAGGTTGGATCCATAAAGCATTGATAACCCTAAATAGTTGGCCTAATTCAGCGATAGCATCAGAAATCATAATAGGTCTCCAGTTTAGTCCAAAGAGCTTATTGTATCTGTATTTGTTGTTTCTGGTTAATTCCAATTTCTTCCTTCTTTAGCCTTTTAGGTTCCAGTACTTCTTTACTTTTATTATACTATATATATATATATATATATATATATATATATATATATATATATATATATAATATTTATATTATCCGTATCGGAAAATTAATTTCTTACACAGGTACGTATTTAAAATAAATATATATTTATGCAAAATAAAAAATTAAGTGTGTGTTAAAAAAAATATGTCCTAAGAAAAAAAAACTGGAACAAAACAAACAAGAAAAGCTGCAGTAATATAATAACTAGTTTTCTTAAAGCTTATGGTTAATATTTAAGGTTTAGACAGAGCTTAAGGCAACAGCACTTTATTTTACTTCCTGATATGATTGGTTTGAAATAAATTTAAAGGAAATAGAGTATAATTAACTGTGATTTTATAAAAAAATTTATATACTTGATTTATTTTTCAATTAACATTAAATCAAAAGTTTAATGTATGTGCTGATGGATTATACAAGTTTAAGGTTCTACTTTTAGCACTTTAAACATGTTGTATTGGAGACAAGCCAAGGAAGCACTAAGCCAATCCAATTGGGTGAAACTGACGAAACCTGTGTTGTCACACACACACAGCTATTGTATATATATGAAGACTGGCATTATCATGTGTTAGATACAACTTCGAATTTTGTACATGTAGGGTTTGTCAGCAAACTATAGCAGCATGTACACATATTGACAAATATTTGTTATGCCATTGAAAACACAATCTAATATTCCCTACATAAACAACCATGATTTATTGACCCTTTAACTTTTAAAAGAGCTGTTTTACCAATATGATCCTGCCACGTTTTCGTTTGCCCCTTTTCTTGTAGCATATTTGAGAGTTGTTGCTGAACATAACTGTGCACAATTCGCTTACCAAGTTGCATCTAGCAGTAGACCAAATTAGCGTTTGTCGATAGTAAAATAAAGGGTGAGAATGCAACTAGTCATTCAGAGTAATCAAGTTTTGGTAAGGTAACTCCGTCCATCACTGCCATTCGCGCTTACTGGAAACTTTGGTCTATATCGTTTGATAGTTTTTATGTGAAACGCTATCCTTTTTTGTGGTTCTTTGCCAGTTTTGATTGAATTCATCCCTAATTAATCGCGCTGTGTAAGTTATCTTTACCTGCAGTAGAACTACGAGATTTTTTATGATAGAAAGCATTAATTTCAAATACACTATTTATCCGAGCCCTTTCAAAGGTAGCAAGTATAACAGGTTCATCTACTCCCTGGTATACCTAGTGTATAAATATACCTACAGTAGTTAATATTCTTGTTAAAAGTAGCATAATTCACACACATTATAAATTAATAGTCATTTTTATGAAAAAAGATCGTATATTTTTCGTATTATAGTGACTTTAATTTCAATCAAATTATAATATTTTAATTTAATATAATATATTTTTCAAAATTTTATTCAATTTATGCAAATGCCGAGTTTAACAATCTTAACTTTTTCCTAGTACGTGTATACATAAATTAGCTTAAACTATCATTTGATAACACATTGAAAAATTAATTTAAAACATATCTTATTGGTAAATGTTCATAACAATACTTTTTTGATAAAATGTAAATTTTAAAAAAACATTTCACTTGAACAGGTATAAACCAAAGATAACTACTAGGTTCCTAAATAAAGATGGATTTCCTATACTTTCTTTTATCTCCTTATACATTGTCTGAGAGAAATTTTTGCTAAAGTCAATGTGGATGAATGTTGATGGATTATGAAAAACACAAAATATATCCACGAATTCTTTCTCATCTGACTTGCATTAAGAAGTAAGAAAATATTCGATGGATTCCTTTTAAAAATTACAAAACGAAATTCTTCATATGAATTTTAATACATATCATCGATGAATGTAGTAAATCATTATGACAGAAAATCCATAAATCCATTTTAAGGGCAAGATCAAAGTGTGACTTTATAAAGATACTATGCTAAAGGATACATATTATATGAAACGAAAAAGAGAAAACACAAAATAAGATTCATACTAATGTAACGGCATACTTCCTTGATTTCGCGGTATTTAATATTTCCAATAAATTTATTCAGGTTCTACAGAAATTTTATTCCAGATAAATAGAATTTATGGAGTTTGCAGAATATTCTGTCTCATATCTATAACGCCCCCTCCAAAAAAGAGCAATAATTGTACATTGCCTTTCTTAAAAATTCAGTTGATATCTGCTGAAAATAAATGTTTCGAATATAAATTATATTTAAAAAATTATAGTTAATCTCGTTTCTTTGCGAACTGTATTTAGAATTTTTAAGTATGCAAATATGACTCGAGCATTTAAGCAAAAAGTTATCTAAAATATATAATCGACACACTTAAAATCTTCTGAAAACTACAATAAGAATAGTTGTTGGCAATCAGATATCTAAATTTTGCTTTTAAAGCCTTTTAAAAATGAAGTTATTTTGTATTTTGATGGTTACTCAACTTACTTAGATATGTAATTTTGACAACAATTGTGGTGTCAAAATCCCAATAACTGCACCTAATTTTCTACTTTTATATATATATAATATATTTTATAATATACATAATATAATATAATATAATATAATATTTTATAATATATATTTTATATATATATATTATTATTATTATTGTTATTATTCCTCTCCTTGAGAGATTCATTATTGTTTTGTTTTCTTAATTTCATTTTAGTATATTATCAGGTTTTTCTTCCACGTGTTGTATTAGGCTTAACTTTTCAACTTGGGTATTTTTTTTCCTTATTATGTCGAAAATTTTTGCTGTACGGGGAATGTTGGATCCATAATTCATTGCTAACCCTAATTCACTGGCCTAATTCAGTGACAGCTTTAGAAATCATAATAGTTCTCCAGTTTAGTCCTTTAGACTTTTTGTATCTACATTTGTTGTGTCTGATGAATTCCAATTTCTTCCTGTTTTAGCACTGTAGGTTCTAATATGTCTTCATTTTTATTTTATTTTAATATATATATATATAATCTAGTGTATACATGATGTTTTATACTATAACCAATAAATTTTACAACTAAATGCTGTCCTATCATCCATAGCCTTTGCAAAAGAACCAAGAATATGGATCCCGAAAGGAATATAATTAACTTCACTAGAAGCATTTGAAGTATAAGAGGAGAGAAATAATTAAATATATTTCAAAATCTCAGAAGGACTGGTACGGTGCTTAAAAAGACAATATTCAATTTTTAATAACAATATTTGTATAGTTTTCTTCTAATTATCTTGCTTATTTCATTATATTTTATTTATACGGGAGAATAGTAATATTTCTAAAGTATATGAAACCTAAAAAAGTAAACACAAGAAAACTTTTTTGAAAAAAAATTACTTTTTATGCAGGAAATCTGATCATTTCTCCAAATAAGACAGGAGATAAATTTTGCATTCGCACTTTTTAGTCTTCAATGTGCAGTAAAGAGTTTCAACTATACATTTTTACATTATCCGAATAATATTGCATTATTTATGTTGGAGTTCAATTTATAGTTTATGACATTAAACTTGAAGGAAAGAGACCCAAAGTATATATATATGTGCTAGATAAAATGTATTATCTCTTTTTTCACTACAGTTGAAATTTGCTTTGAATTTTTCTTTTTACAATGGTGTTGTATTTCTCTCTCTCTCCTCAGTAGGAAATGTCCAACGACATATTTGAAGATGTTTTCTTTTACATTAAATGATGCATAAGAGATTGTAGGCCTAACTCTTATTCTGTTCACAGTCTTTTTAGATAAGCCATTTTTACTGCCATTTGAAATTTCTTGAAGTTTAGGGTAACAATTTTTAGAATTTTCCATACATTTACCACTTTTATGTCGAATAATTGAAGAAAAAGGAGCTTGTATATTTCCTACGAATCTTAATGGTATATTATCTAGTTAACTAGGCGAGATGGTATACTCCACTAGTAACTTTATTATAAGAATTCATCAAATTAGCCATCTACCAATTAACTTCATATTTGTTTTGATTCTTTTGAATCAAATCATCAAAGAATGATTAAAAGTATTTAATTTGTAGCAACTATAAAAATACTAATCCAGAATTCTTGTTCAACCAAATGTGCCACGTTCTTCTGCATAGACTCGAATTATACTAGGGAACATTCATGGCTGATATATATATATATATTTGCATAATTTTCGTAAATCAATAAATATATTTACCTAGACTTTTCGAGCGATAAAAATTTTTCAAAATGTTAAATATAATTTGAAAGATTCATAAAGTTTTCTGACATATTCATCGCAACGTGGGAGGCAAGGAGAGCATCTTTTCTAGCTACAGGTTCCTTATCATATTAGAAAAAAAAGTTATGGCAATATCAAGTAGGTCACTGCCTCTCAAACTATGGTGCACCCCCTCTAAGGGGGTATGATAACCCTACAAGGGGGGCGCGAGTATGTCGAAAATAAAAACTTATTGAGAATTTTTCATTGAACTGAAAGGAAGTAAAACAAATATATATTGTGACACAAAAAAAAATACTTATTATAATTATAAATGTATCAGTACTGCAAAATATATATTCGATTTTTAATTTATCAATACTAAATCAAGAACAAGTTTAATAATTACTAGTGACTCCAATGGGCATACCTTGCAGAGCAAAGTTTTTCAAAGGAAGTCTTAATATCAGATATAGATCCTAATTTTTTTTCTATATTTAGCTGAGATCTATATTTTGTGCTTAAGGCAACCATGACATAAAATCAGTTTTCACAAAGGTAGAATGTTGGAAATGTAGGATTAAATTTTAGAAATGGATGATTGAAAAGATAATTATTTAATTTAATTAAAAATATTTTACTATCAGTTCCAATTTATAAATCAGGAAGGAAAAGTAACATAATACTTATCCTATTGCTTAAGAGTATAGAGATTACTTAAAATATCTATTACTTAAAAACAACATATATAAAACTTATCTTGATAATTTGAATGGTTTATAAATAAGGTAGTATTGTAATTTGGGCCTCAAAGTCTATTATTATTGCATTAAAGGCATTACTATTATAAGGGGGGGGGAGGTGCGATGAAAATTATGACTGAAAATACGGTCACAAATATTGAAAGTTTGAGAAGCACTGAAGTAGGTCCAGTAAAAGAATGTCTCTAAAGAATGACATACATCTTATCCGCATGATGGAGATGAGCTTACAAGGTCTGCCATTGCTCTATGTCCATTCATATAAGGTTTATCTTTGTCTATTAGCAAAGATTCCTCTGCGTAGAATTCTTGTGGAGTTGAATCAAATGAGCGTTGCGCTTAAAATGGGCTTAGAACACAAACAATGGCTTGTCATTGGCAACAAATTGTCTGCTCATATCATACCCATTGCAATCTGATATAAACAATGAATTGAACACGTATACATCAGATGCTACGCAAGAGAAAATTTTCTCCTGTGATGTCTTATTTATCGTCATATTGGACAAATGTCACACGTTATGATCGGAAGCGCTACTGGTTATCATTTGAGATTCCACCTTCTCCAAGTTCTTGGTATTTTGAACGAGTGGTGCATCTGAAGAGATGGAAATCCCAAGGTCTTTCCTCTATCCTGTAGTGCAATTCCATATCTATATATTTCAACATAACCAATTTTGTGCACGCATGTTTCTCGGAATGTGCAAACATTCCTCAGCATATGATCAATTCTGAATCTTTCCATGGATTGGAAGCGTCCAGGTTATGTCATTTCTCATACATATCTCAGATTATACCAGTGTATCTCAAACTTTCTATGTTTGCGACCCAATATTCGAATATAATTTTCATCACGACCCCCTTCCATAGAACAACAATGTATTAAATTTAAATATTATATTTTGACGCTAAACCTACAATACGACTTTAACATCCTAAGTGTCGTCATCGTGTATAAACGTCTCGCTCAGCCAAAGCGTTAACTGCCCCGAACCTACATATACGTCTTTCCGCGAAGTACGATCTTTTCTGTGCTCTGCCATCCATAATATTGTTGCAAAGGCTATGGAATGCAATAAAAGGACCTTGACAGTGTTTGTGAAGGATTTACTTTTTTCAGAGGATTTGTTTATTTATTCCTTCCTTCTCTCCCTCCATTACATCACATACACTCGCCTACGTGTTAAGCTGTGGCATTGGAGAGTAAATTGTGTCATTTTTAATCGACATTTAAGGGTTTAATTATAAACCATACAAATTATCAAGATAAGTGTTAATTTTTGTATATAATTTTACATGTAACAAACCCATGGGGTCATTGGTATTTATTAAACTTATTCTTAATTAGTTTCGTTAAATTAGTTATACAATTCATTCCACAATACTGACATACTTATTAGTGCATTACATCAGGGTAAATGTGTATTTTGTTTTCTTATTATGTCAGAATGCATTTTGTTTGTTTACTTTCAGTAAATTAATAATTTTTTTAAAAAATAATCTTTAGTTTTGTACTTTTCAATATGCTCACGCCCTCCCTTGTTGGTTTATCACGCCCCTTTTTAGGGAGGCGCGCACCACAGACTGAGAAACACTGGATTATACTGATTAGATACTAAATCGTACTGCTCATCTAGAGGAGATTACGGCAGGATTTTTGCATCAAATAGAGAAAATATGTAATGCGATGTTCTAAAATCTGTATGACAGTAAGTGGTACGATATGGTAAAGCTGTCAAAAACAGTATGAAGGCCACGAAGCTTACTGACTTTACCATTATTTCTTATTGTTCCGAAAATTTAATCATTTATTTAAGCTTCTATTAAGCCAGCATTTCTCAAACTGTGGGACGCACCCCTTTTGAGGGCTGTGATAACTTTACGAGGGGGGTGCGTGCATATTGAAAATTCAAAAACAAAAAATTATTTAAAAAAATAATTTACTGAAAGTAAATAGACAAAATACTTTCTGATATAATAAAAAATAAAATATACAATTACACTTATATAATACACTTATAAATGTATCAGTACTGTACAATGTATTTTATTATTAATTTAACAATACTAAATTAAGAACAAGTTGGATAATTATCAGTGACCCCATCCGTGGGTTTGTATTAACACTTATCTTGATAATTTACACGGTTTATAATTAATTTCTTAACTGCCGATTAAAAGTTACACGATTCGTTACCAAATGCCACCGTTTTCCCTGTAGACGAGCATATTTTGATGTTTTCTTTAGGAGTAGGGGTAGGAGAAAGGGAATAAATAAGTAAATCCTCTGAAATAAGTAAATCCTTCGCAAACACTGTCAAGGTCCTTTTATTACATTCCAAAGCCTTCGGAATAATTTTATGAATAGCACTCTGCATAGAAAAGATCGTACTTCGGAAAGACGTATATATACGTCCAGAAAATTAATATTTTGAGCGAGACGTTTACATAGGCACATAAGAGTTTAAGGTCCTATTGGAGCTTTAGTGTCAAAGTATAGTATTAATGAATTCAATACATTGTTATTGTATGCAGGGGGCGCGCTGAAAATGATGATTGAATAGTGGGTCACGTATATTGAAAGTTTGAGAAGCACTGTATTAAGCACTATGTCGAATAAATTTCATTCATATCTAATGATTATTTCACAGTGTTGCAATATTCGCGCTACCAGTAGTGTATCTCAAATAAGTTTCTCAGATCTAATGTATTATCCAAAAATATTTAAAACAAGATTAAAAATAATAAATAACTTCTTTATGTCAACATAACATCAGAAACTGAGAAACATAGATATTTTTTTTTACATGTTTCTTCCAGTATTATGGCCATCTACGTTTCAACTTTACACTTTATTAATATTGTGACTTGTGTGTAGCGCATATGTTATCAAAGTGTTAAAATCTTTTCAAGCATGTATGTATGAAATAAATAATACAATTATTAAAATAATTTGCTGTGCAGTGCAAGTTTCTAACGCATTTTTTTTCCTTTAAATTCAAAAAATGAGTTTATATCTACATATTTCAGCAAATTAAATTACAAATGCAGTTCTTTTTCCTTAATGAAATACTTTTATATTATAAAACGTTTAATATTGCGTCGAATGACTGTGAAGCATTTTTTTGACTTTTTTTGGTGGGTAATCTTTTAAACTATTACAGCAATGAAATGCTCCATAATACTAAAAATATAATAATGGAAACTTTAAAGAAGCCTTTCTAATGTTTTCTTTTCAGCTAAACAAAGAGTATCCATTAGGGAATATTTGAGCCAAGAAAAAGAGAAAAACTGCTGAAATAGAAATTTTAAAGCCACTGTGAACTAAGAAATTTACGTGCTGGAGTACTTTCTTCTAATGCCAGTTACAATTGAAATGCTCGGCCGTGAGACCACGGACTATCATCTGAAGAATAGATAAAGCTTGAAATTCACGAGTAGTTTTAAAATCCCGAAAGAAATCATTTCATTAATTTTCAACATCTACATAATTAAGAAAAAGACGAAAAACCATTCTTTGTTTTTGAAATTTACCTATTTATCTTTTGGAAAACTTTTGTCGCTGTACGTTTTTCTTGCCACCAGAAGTTGAGTTCATTTAATATATTTTCCAATTTACTGAAATCTTTCTTTTTTTTTTGTAATTACTTAATTTAAAAAAATGGGACCAAGATGCATTATTTTATTTAAAAAAAAACGAACTAAGTAATGGAACAAGAAGAAATGCACTTTTAAAAAATGTATGTTCAGTGCTGTTCCCTTTTTTTAGTAAAAAAATAATTATTTAGGACGGAGCAAAAATTTAGATAATTTTGTTCCACATTCGCAATATCAAATAAGATCAATTAATGATCTTTCAAAACTCAAGAATAAGAAGAACATTCATTAACGAGATAAGAATATTGTGTATATGTATTGGCATAACAAAAATTAATGAACCTGTGTATATATAAATGTTTAAAGCAATTCAGTTTTTCATTCTGAAATTTCTCAGGAAGTGCTAGTGAAATTATTTGTAAAGCAATATTAAGTAATTTGCTGATTATTATTGAATCATTATGACTGAGGATTTTTCTCGTCCCTCAATATATTCTTATAAACTGCTTAGGTATTCTCAACTAAGTTCGAAAAGTAATTTTTATTTAAAAAACTGAATTCTTTTTATTTCACACCACCTTTAAATTTAAATAATTGGGTGTCTAAATATATATTTGTCTTAACTGTGCAATAATAAAAAAATACAGTTCCTTAAAATATTTCTACATTTATCAAAATAAATTAAAGTGCCGAAACCGAAGTCGAAGGTTAACTTCTTAAAATGGGTTTCATAAAAAAGTGACTTTAAATCCTCTATAACTATAACTTTAAAAAATCAATTTTTAATATATTTTGTATTAATTGGCAACACCTTTTTTTAAAAGTTTTTTTAAACAACCTTAATAGTGTGTGTGTGTGTGTGTGTGTGTGTAGTATCACAAAAATTATCATATTGTTTGCTTCTGTTATCAGTCTGTCTGAGTGTATATATAATATGCATGTTTAGAAGGATAATATATTTTTATTCAGCAGAACAAAATATAGGATTTGGTAAGCCTACGTAATGATTTTCACGAATTATTTTGGTCCCAGAAACAGTTGTTTAGAGGACTCAAATTGGTTTCATTAATATACACTTCTGTATTACACAACTGCCCATAGTCTATTAAAGTAGACTATTTTTGCAGTTAATTTTACACAACCAAGAGTAACGACACAGCTGGGACGGCATTCTTCTAACATAAACATTATCCACATAATAAATTTGCGGCTCAGGTGGTTTTAATATACTGTAGTTCCGCAAAATTCCATTGGTCAAGTTCTAAGTCAAACTACCCTTGTAAACTTATTTTAGTCCCCTATTAAGTATATTGTGTATATCTTTAGGTTATTGAGAGAGACTAAATTTTGTAAAACCTTAATTAAATCTTCATCACAACAATTTTTAAGAACTATCTTCCTCAGTATCAAAATGAAAAATTATCATGTTTCAGGGGAAAACATTATTAATTTTTAATATTAAAAAGAGGATACATATTAAAAAGACAGAATAATAAATTTTAAGTTTTTGATGAAAGTTTGCTGCTATATTCGGGGAATTGACTAAGTACTCATTTTTCGATATAAATTCTTATAATATCTAAGCCCTATAAAAATGCTAAAGACTCCGTTAGTGAGAGCTCAACTTCTATCAAAATAATTGTATATGCGTGTGTAGGCTTGAGGAAGGACACTGTTTTAGTTATAATTATTAATGAACTTAAATATATGAAACGTAGATGTATCACAGGCGAACGAAGTCTAACAAATATTTAATCTTTATTATAAATACCATACCAAGTATGGGGCTACGTAAATAGTGTAACAAATATGCTTATGCTGAAATTGTTACAACTAGATATAATATTGATTAATAGCTTCATTCCCCACTTAAGTATTTCTGGGGGCAAAAACGGATCTTGTTTGGTCTTAAATCATAAAAACGGTAATAAATTATAGGTTTAATTGCAAACTTTTAAACTAAAACTCATCAATAATTCTAAATAAACAAATTTTGACTTTTTTGTATACTTTCTTGAATTATTTTCTCTTGTGGGCTCTCATTTTCTCTATGTCTCTGTATATATATCTATATATATATATATATATATATCCCTTAGAACCGGGGTGGGCATTACGTCGATCGCGATCGACAGGGGGACCACCAAAACATTTTGAGGTGACCGCCTAAAGATTTTAGCAGTCAGTAATTATATACGGAAATATTCAAGATAGGCTGAAGTATGCAGACTAAGTCTTCTACTTAAAACAAAGAAAACTAACTTTAAATCAAAACGTTTTATTTTTTACGTATTTTAAATTACTTGATAATAAAGGCATCATTTGATATTATTATATTTGTGGCTATTAATATTATGTTTGTGTATTTTGCTTTTTGCTTAAAACGAGATTTTAAAAGTGTTAGTTTTCCTTTTTTTAGTTCTGTAAGTAAGTACACATATTCCGTATATTTATTATTAATTTATAATAAATATTGTAGACCTTTTCCAACCTCACCTCACCTACGGCACTGGACATAGGCACACACAAGAATTTTTCAAGGGGAGAACCGGGGTTGAGGGTCGAAAGTCTACCATTCTCGTATCATACCCCAATATGCAGTCGAACATATATATATATATATTTAATTTTGTAGATTGCCGGGAACAAAAAACAGCAAAAAATAAATTACTGAATAAATAATCAGCATTAAACAATAAAAAAGTATTAATAACAAAAACTTAATTAAATTTCACGTACTATTTTCATGGGATTATAATCAATCGGAAAAAAAAATCAAGGGCCATGGAGGAAGGTCCGGACCAATTGGCCCCCTTCTCCTTGTGTACGCCACTGACATTGGATGGACCGCAACAGCTTGAATAAAATAGAAGTAGCCCGCATCCTGTAAAAGTCTGCCCACCCCTGCCTTAGAGAGATACATCTATACATTCACATTTTACAAATAAAATAAATTTTGTTTTTTGGAACAAATTAGTTTTTATCGATTCACAGGCTTTTACACAATTTGCTCCTTATATATTTTAACATAAATAGAGCAACAAAATATGTTTACAATTCAACAATTTTGTAAAAACAATGTAATTTTAAGCACAGCTTGCGGCGTTTACGCAAAATTCATCAAACTTTTAGTATTAAAGTAGGTAAAAATTACCGAACGAAATTTAAATCAAGCTTCTTTTCAAAGCTAATGAATAAAATAAACATATAGAACTGAAATTTATTCACTGAATGTTATTCTTCAAATTCAATAAGTTTCTTTTTATCTCGATGTTTACTGTACCGACGCATTTAAATTAATCTTAATTCCGTTTCTTATTCTTAAGAACGAAAGCTTTTCATTTTATCTTGTCATTTAAATAATCCGATATAAACATGGCACATTCTTTTTTCTCTTACTTAATTTTGAAAATTCTCTTTTCTGCAAGGAAAGACGCACTATTAAGCAAAATTCCTTTTTGATTTGCAGCTTGAGATTTCTTCTGGTTTTAATATCTCTTTTTGAAAGATTGTCGAATTGATTAATTAAAAAATGTTTGTATTTTGATCTAGAATATTTACAGATATATCCCCATTTGATATTACTTGATTCGCCATTACACAATATCTCTTTTTCGTTCTTTCAAATGTATTTTAAAATCAGTAAAAGGAATATAAAAATATCAACATTAAAACTGAAATAAAGTTCACCTCTTTAACCCTCTAAGCAGTCTGCACGTAAAGTCTTGCCATTCTGGAGATGCTTCTAAAATGCACCGCACGTTTTTTTTTGCCGTTAGGTAGGGTTCTCAAAAGCGGTTGAGCCGTATTTTTAAGAATGCGGCTTGGCCGCTTTTGGGAATCTTGCTTGAAGGCAGAAAAAGCATCTCTGGAATGATGGGATTTTACGTGCAGACCGCTTGGAGGGTTAATTCAACAGTAATCAAAAAGAAAAAAAAATCTAAAGTAAAGACAGAAATATGTATAAGTCTTAGTTATAAAAAGTAATAAATTTAATTCAACAATTAATTGATGATAATTATCAAATGTATTGATAAACCAAATCTTGGTATGTATATAATTATGTATAATAACTGCAATTCATACATTTAATTTGATTGTTATTTGAGTTTTGCTTATTTGAAGCATATTAATATAAATTTAAAGAATAACTTAGAATATATATGTGCTAAGTGTAAGTTTTAATATAGTTAATATTTTGAATGAAAACGGAAAAATGTTAATTTTCTTAAGCTGGCATAAGTGATAGTGTTTGCTTAATAAATGATAATAAATAATGATAATTTATAATGATGATAAAAAAAATCTTTTAGTTATTATTAAAAATTTACATCTAGGTACAAGTCTCTGACTCCATAAAATAATACCATTCTTCCCAAATTTTACATTTTTATTTAGTAACTTAAAAGAAATTGTATTTTACTATGGATTTTAATACTGATTTGAAGAAACTAAGTTATTCTGTGTGAATAGAATGTCAAAACTTAAAATTCGTAAAATTTGTGATTGCTTAAAGAAATAAAAGAATTTTAATTTCCTTCACATCTTAAATCTAAAATTACGCTAAAAAATTTTCTCAGTTTAAAATTGTTCACATTTTTTTCCTTCTCTATCTTTATATAAATTGGCAATTTTTATGTGGATATTGTAGGAGTTGTGTGTGTTTTAGGAGTGATGAAAAAATATTCAGAAATTGTATACCATTCTTCAATTTAATATTTGTTGGAATGCTGTGGGCAATAAGAATTTGTTGCGTGATCTGCTGTTTGGATATTTGAGATAATTGTGTGTTGGTGTTTGGGAGTATTTCATAAGTGGGTTCTTAATTTAAAATTTCTTATAAACTGGTTTTTTGTAATTCCATTCTGAAACGAGACCCCCATTGCTTAAGTATCCAAGCAAGTTTAGTACTCATTTTTTGTGTGCCCACTCTAGTAGGGATGAAAGGCTGAATTAATATTCTTAACTACCTAATAAACATTTTCGGAATAATAAGGTATTTAATAAATAAGAATTCAGGGAAAATTAAATCATTAACATTATTTACATATTTTATAGAAAAATTATACATTCATATTAATAAAATTAAATATGCGTGTATTTTTAACTTCAAATTTTTATAAAAGTTCTATAAATCTGAAAAATTAGAAGAGTTTTTTTAAATTTTTTTAATATTAAATTCACAAAAATGTTATAATATATAAAATACCAGTGATTGTGTATATAAACAACTCATTACTACTTAAAAATATTTTATTCTTAAATATCTAATATTAACAGATCCAAAACATTCGGGTTCCAATTTCCTTAATAATCTAAATAATCCTCAACCTCTGGTAACGAGTATATTTATTTCTGAAACCAAATATTCACTGATGGCATAAAAATTCGGGAGAAAAATCACATTTGCTTAGGTATTTCTCTTTGCATTACTTCAAATTCCCCTCACGGATCAGTTACTTAAATTCCCTTGTTAAAGAAAAAAAAAGTTATGCGGAACAAAAGCCGAATTTCGGGGAATATATGAATCGGAAAGAAAGCTTTGAAGATATTTTAAGATAGGAGTGTCGTTCATGCTACACTTGTGAAAATAATTTACCGGATATCCTTCACTAATGAGTTATATATGGAGTATCTTAAGAGCCCTTTACGGTAGTTATTGTATAAAAGAAGACGCTGAGGTAAGATGGATAAAAATTCCTAATCATGAAGAATGGGAAGTAGCAATGAAGGCGTAAGATTTCAAAGTTAGAAATGATTTCAAGGATTTCCGCATGGTAATTTTATCGCTTCGATGCCATCGGAAATGACTCGTTTGCAACATTCCAATCAAGCTGGAATATTGCTTAGTTTATTTCCTTTAGAATCATTTGGAGTACCAAACTAGGTTGCTATAAATAAATAATTTAAACTGTATTATTTTCGATCATCAATGAGTTTTCTGAAACAAATATGTGTTAATCCTTTTTGGAAGTTTATATTTGATTCTGTGTGTGAAATGATTCCTCATTTTAGAAAACCCTAAATGTGAATTAAAAATAAAATATAAATTATGAGAAATAGAATCATAGGATTGATTTGTTGCTCTATTGATAGAGTCTACATCAGGGATCCAAACTCCTGACCCACAACGAACATTTTTGCGGCCCGGTCCACATATATCGACACATAATAATATGCAAAAAAATATCAAAATTTCTTCCGAAATAGTAAAGATATTAGCAGAGAAGAGATGTCAAGTGTCAGGACGTAAACGGTAAATTTTTCTGATTCTTTTATTTACGTTTATTATGATTATTTGAAATAAAATTACGTTTAAATAAACATTGATTTTTTTGGCGGTCCACCTAAAATTAAACCCTTTTTTGTTTGGCTTAAGTTAGCCTTTGATATTGACACTTTTGGTCTACAGAGCCTCAAATTCCTAACTGCATTGCACCGTAAATTGCAGAAAAATAAGAAATGCGTTCAAAATTTAGTTAAATTTGAAAATCTTATTTGAAACAACATTTTACAGAAAAAGATAAACTCAGAATTCGTGATTGAAATGTTCATATTTATCTATTACACATAACCTTCTGCAATATGAAGAACTTGGATTTCTGCTTAGAAGTAAATGTAAAGCATTTTAATACAATGATCATCTACTTGTGATCCGTAAGCTAGCAAATCTGGAAATTATTTGCATTTTTTTTTTTTTTTTTTTTTAGTTTTTAACAAGACGAAAATAAATTTTCAAAAAAATTTGATAACCTGCGTTAAAGTTCTGCCTAAATTCAGAAAATGCACAAGAAAATTTAACAAAAGATGATCAATAATACTCATAATGATCATAATAAGAGAAATAAAGAGCATTTTACATGTCATCAACAATGATATAAAACATGGATATTAATCGTGAAAGTAATATGTGAGTATTTTACATAATCAGGAACTAATCAGTATGGTTCTGTCCCCTTGAACATCCCCTTAGAAAAAATTTCGAACTGCAGATAAAGCAAAAAAAAAAAAAAAAAAATCAAACTAGCAAAGATATATATATATCTGCTAATTAAATTTTTTATTTATTTAGAAACTCAACAGTGAAAAGTGTTCCCAGCTGTTTCACGTTGCATATTCTGATGATGTATTCAATTATATATCTAGTAAACAATCATCAGACATTTCTAAGCCATATGAAATTTGAAATGCAACACAGATGGAATGTTAGTGTTAAATTAACATTGCACTATAAAGCTGCGCAAAAGCTATAGGTGACGGACCTCGTAATTTTGAATTATTGTCAGCTGACAAGGACGACACATAATCCGATACTCCAATTTCCTGAATTCCTAACAACATCAGTAGAAAGATGTTAAAAAGCCTCAACATATTAGCCTTGACTACTTTGAACTTCATGACTCACCATCCACGAATCTTGACTTTGAGCACTAGGCTCTCGTGGCAACAAACACACATTGAAGTAGTCCTAGAATACATACAAAAGCCTATTTCTTTCAGTTACGAGATATGTTATAGTAGAAACTGCTAGTTATGATAGTTACAGAAATATTGATTTCTTCAAGTTAAATGTAGATTTTATTTACGGTACCTATCCGACTAATTGCGACAACTTTTTTTTTGGTTTTTTTTTTTTTTTTTTTGGAAAAAATGAAGATATGGAAATTTTCTTATGCTTTTTAGATTTATTTAGTATATTTCAAGGAAAAAATTGTAAAATTGAAAACAGAAAAAAAATGTATTATTATTAAAAGGGAAAAAAACTGGTGAACATGTACAAAAAAATTACATAAACGGTGCCCGCTCTGTACAAATATTTTTTGAGCAAATTCTCAATATTTTTAATTTTAATGTGTTACTTTGTTATTCATGTTTGAAATGACCTTCAGGATAAAAGATATTTTAATTTTTACAAAAACGAGAGCACTTTATCTTCGATGTTATATGAAATTGCTTAAAAAAAAAACAGTGATTATATTCACATAAAGGACTGTAAATTTTGAAATAAAACAGTGATTGATAAATCTGAAAATCAAAACACTTCTACTGTTATGCAAAACATTCACAAAAAATTTCAGCAAATTATTTTCAAAACCTTTTGAACAATCGCTGTCCCCGTTTGAATTTTTCGAAAAAAACACATTTCGAGTAAAACGCTTTTTAAAGTTTGACATCTTGTGTAAAGTTATGGCATCTTCTTTTATTTAAACACTTGTAGTTTTTGTTCTAGTGAATGGAAAATATAAACAATGGTATTTTTATTAAGCTAATAATAAAGACTATAAAATAAAATCATAAAAAAATTGTCAATTTGTGAAAAAAATCATAATTTTAGGGTAGTGGGATACCTTAAATAATTTTAAGGGGACATAGTACGATTCAATTGACTACGTTCGTTTTAATTCACATCCCTTTGGCAAATAAAAACTTTAAACTTACTTATCTCAGAAAGAAAAAATAACTAATTTGTCTCCATTTAAAATGCTAAGGCTTTTTTCTATTGTGTCTAATGCTTTGATGTTTGTTTTTTACCTATTGCTAATAGTACATATAACAAAAGTTGGTATGCATTTTTAAATCAAAGCAATATTTATTTTTTTAAAAATATTTGAACTCAAAATTTATACATTTTTTTAAGTAATTTTCAGTAAGCATTCATAAAAAGAAGTATTATACAAATACCAATCACGTTATCGCAAAACCCATACCATCTTTTGAAATACATAGTTTGACGTACGTGTAAATCAAATTTCATGCGCGGTCGTAAATTTTTTGTAGGAGGAGTAGCACACATTTTAAATCAATTCACAAATTGTTTTTCCTTAAAAAATTAAACGGCTTGCTTTTCGTGAAATTTTGATTTTAAAATTTGTTTTATATACTATACACACATAGGAAGCAACAAAAAAAAAATTTTTGAAAACCCTAAAATTAAAATTTTTTATATAAATCGCACCATGAACGCTTAAGTTTGTATTTCAGTTTAGTTGTCCAATAAATATGGTTTTGATATCTTTTTGCTTTAGTGTTGAATTTTGGATAGTCATCTCAGTGAATTATTTTTTACTTACTAATCTTTGAAATATAATAGATTATCACATTTTGAGTCAGAATGTTGTTTATACGATGATTAGAGTTATGGAATAAAAAATTTTATTTCACTTAAATGAATGTTTTATTCTTATACATATAAAGTATTTATAAGTTCCACTGAGCATTATGCTCTTAATACGTTTAGTATTCGAACTGTAAAAGTAACGTTTTCCCATAGTAAAATGTTAAATTTAACTTTTAGAATCAATTATTTCGAGTTGTTTTTCTTATGTTGCTCTCCGTAGCAATTTCCGAAATTTCTGGATGCTCTTATGTTGGTGTTGCATATTCAATGTCACGTAGAGTATAATCTTATTCCAAGTTTATATGTATTTACATGCCTTTTTACTAGTGTTCTAAGTTTGCTACACAAAATTAAATAAATTAGATATTTTTTTTTTTTATTTTTAGAATTTTCTACTTGAAAAACTAAACATTAAATTACATTATGAGCAAGACATTATGGAAGGTAAACATGTTAATAACTTCGAAAAATTAGAATTTAAAAGTGAAAAATATATTTTAATAATATTTGCAATTTCTAAAAGAAGCAATAACGTAAGAAAAATGGTAAAAAAAATTAAAAAAAACTAATTTAGAGCAAAATTTTAATTTTCACATGTTGTTTTCAAAAGAAAAAATTTAAATTGTTTACCAGAAATAACGTCTATTACATATTTTACGGTCTAGTGTAACACCAGAAAACTTTTTTTTTAGAAAAATTCTCTTGCCCAACATTTCAAAGCCTCTAATTTCTACAAAATTTTTTGTTTCAAACCAAAAGTTTCAGACATATCATTATATAGGTGTATGTACTAATTGTATACAACGTTCGAAATTAATTTATATGTGTAGTTAAATGAAAATAATATTCCCTTAAGAATTAGATATTTAGATTTATGGAACACTTTAACAGTTGTTTTTTCTCTTACTATTTGAAAGTTGTTAAAGTACATATAGATATAAATTTATGTTTCCTATTTTTTTTCATTTTTATCAAAAGAATAACTTTATTTCAATTATATCAACATAACATATTACTTTAAAGTATTACATACAAAAGAGTAAAAAATCTCTATCCGAATTTATTATCTAACGAAACTGAATGATTTTTAAAATTTATATAGAAGTTAATACTTAGTTTTTGCATATTTTTATTAAAAACAAATATTGAACTATACACCATTGTAAAATACTTAATAAGTATCACAATGTAATACGTTCTCGCTGAAACAGGAAACTGTATTTAAATTTTAAAAATTACTCAAAAGGAAAACAAAAAATAAATATTATTTATATTTGTCATAATATTAAGTAATAGTATTGTTATCAGTAAGAGTTGGACATAATGAAAATCGACGGTCAAAAGAGAAGTTATTGACGCTATTTTCGTATTCTTAATCTCACTTAGCTCTCACACACGAAATTACTATGCATTATTAAAATGGAACTAATTTCGTCGATTGATTCGATAGGATATATATAGGAACCGTAATATTATCAGGTAGGAAATATCTAATTTGAAATATCATTGTAATCAATAATTCTCATCAAGTTATCAATCGAAGCAATCCACACGTGATATCACTCCAGAGAGCCTCTACTAATTCATTTGTTGAAAATAATCATTCTCAACAATTATATATGAAACCATTGCCAAATGGCTTCGACTTTGACAGCAAAAGTAAACTGAATTACAGAAATATTGAAAGTGGATAAATATTGTGGCATATGATGATTATACTGGGATTTTGTAATGCTAGGAGTTGTGATAATACAAGTTTGTTATTTGAAAAAAATCATTAGGTAAACTAATTACTGATTATTTATTAATTGTTTACTATGTGATTAACAAAATTAGCGTAAAATAATAGAAGAAGGAAAAATATAGAATCACACCGCTTGATTAAAATAATTAAATTGTGTGAAAAAACATGAATAAATGCTATAGAATTATAAACTGACGTATTTATATTATTTTTTTATGTTTTTTTCAGATTCAACAAAAAAGGTAAAGTTTTAATTATAAATAACTGAAAGAGAATTAACTACATTTCCAAAGTTAAAAAAAGAAAAATTCCCAACAGTAATTGAAGGACTCTTGTGGTAATGTATGTTTAGAATTTCCTGTTGTAAAGTAATGTGTATTTAAAGTTACTTGTTGTTTTATATTAAAAAATGTCCTTAAAATTCATTAATTTTAATGTAAAATTATTTTCTTGAAGTTGAAACTGCAGTACATTCCTCGGTATTCTTTTTTCTTATTTCTCTTGCAATTTTTCTCTCTTTCTTTTTTTGTATCTGTAAGGTATATAAAACAAATAAATATTATTTTACATAAAGGTGTGAACAATTACATTTTTTAATGTGTAGTGTTCATGAATTTAAAATTCTTTTTATGTAATTTATAACGTATATTGAAAGATATGAATCTCTATGTAACGAATTTTCCATACAGTTAACTTTTTTTAGGGATTTAGCGACTTCGTTAAATAGAGGTCCGACTGTATATATATATGTATAGGAAACTCTCGTAATGATCAAATTTTGTCGGTTACATTCTAGTTTGAAAAAAATAAATGGTGAAATTGGTATAGTTAGTGATTGAAGAATTTGTGAATCGTGCTAGGCAAATAAATTAAGAAACAGAAAGGGATAACGTTCAAGAACAGCTGGATTCCCACAATCAGGTTTGGCGATTGATGAACTCATGACAATGCATGAGCAAAAGCCAGTGGCGTGAAGGGAGAGTATTAGGGCCCCCTGCAAAGTCAGGTTTTTGGCCCCACGCCACGCCGGATCTTATAAATGGTACGTACTTTTCAGTCACATTTCGGCCCTCTAGAATTTTGAGGCCCGGGGGTGTACGTTAAGCCACTGCAAGAGCAAGATGTTTAACAAATCTGAGTGTAGGCCAAGTTCAATCAGAAAATCGAATGGTGGTTGGAAATTTGACCGAAGGCCTCAGTTTAATTGAAAAGAATATGCAATTTTTTTTTTTACAAAATATAAAGTCCAACGAAGAGAGTATTTTTTCATCAAACCAAGGAATGTGAAACAAGTAATATAAAAAAAATACGTGAATTCCTACTTAGGTCAACAAAGAAAATTTTTATTTTAGCTACATTTTATTAAATAGTTACAATTAATATAAATATGTATATACATAGAACAGAATCACAACATTAAGTGGTAATTAATTTTTATTCATAATCAATAAAGTGTCGTATCGTCATCCAAAAAAATCGTGTATATAAAATTTCAGTTCAACTGAATGCTTTAAAACGTGAGAAAAGAAAAATCTCTTAAAATTTTGACCCAAGTCGCTAAAAATGGAACCAACGTGGCTGCATCTGTAATTCTTTATATAATTAGTTTCAGTCATTTGATTTTAATTAAATATAATTAAATTATCGTATTTTTACCCCAAACAATAGTGTTTAGAAAATTTCAGCTCAAATGAGTGCTTTAAAATGTGAGAAAAA
>BMAV01027473.1:177468-199247 GCA_019973955.1 Trichonephila inaurata madagascariensis | reverse complement strand
TATATATATATATATATATATATATATATCATTTTTTGCTAAAAGTTTTAAGATATTTTCCTATTATTCCATTTTAAAATCAAAATAAATACTTATCTTGTGATCTCTGAGCAACCGTTTTCTAATAGCCTATCTTCGAATCCTATGTTACAAACTTTTTCTCTGATTTTTTGAAGACATTGAAATGAAAACAAAAATGACATAACTTTATAAGGAAAGATAAAATGATAAAAATAAATTTTTCTTCTCATACTTAATAAAATAATCAAGTAAGCAGAATTATACATGTATAGTAAAACAGAAAAGAAATTTCTAATATAATATCGTTGTATTTCAAATTGTGATCATTTCTATTTTGGGTGTGAGTGTACAAATTTCTGTGAAAAAATTTTTCAATGCCAAAAAATAATACGCCAATAGCTTTTATCTTAACAAAATAAAAACTATCAATTGAACTCAAAAGGCATACAGAAATGAATTCTCTTATCTATTTCATATCACAGGTACTGAATTATGAATATTTTTTCAGGCAAACTTTAAATCAGGGAAGTAGCTACCACCGTTTCAACCGTATCAATGATACGGGGCCCCCAAGCTACAGGAGCCCCAACATGTGCATCTACAATTCCAATAAAAAGGCTCTCATATCCAAAAAAGGGCCCCGAAGTTATTTTGATACAGGGCCCACTCAGAACTAGTTTCATCAGTGCTTTAAACATTCAGTATTTTAATCAGATATTTAATATGAAAATTTAGTTTTAGAAATTTTATAGCAAGAATAACTAATCATTTTCTTTATCAGATTCTGCAAAATTAGCTACATTGTACCTATAAATGATTTGATTTATTAACCGCTTCCAGACAGAATCGAAGATAAAAGTCTTTTATTTTACATGAATTTTTAAACAAACTTTGAAAGCTCTTAAAAGTTAGAAGTAAGTAATAAATAAAACCTCGTGCATGTCTAGAAAAAAATTAAATGATATTTTATCTTCTTCGAAAGAAAATTAAAATAAATGGCTTTTTTTTGAGACTCGAGACAAACACTTCTTGTATACCGACAAGTATAACAAAAGGCTTACAAACGTAAATCAATATTAAATAAACAGTGTAAGGAAGTTTAAAGTAGAAGAATGCAGGCGCAAATTGGAATCAAAAGGGAAAAGAGACAAATAAATATAGAACAAAATACTAAATTGCACACATGCAAACGAACACATTCAATAATTAAAATTATACAATAGAGAAAATTAGGAAACATGATCATAATAGGATTTTCAAAATACAAATACATAAAGCACACATACGTTATACATATATAAATATTAATACATACAAATATACACATATTCATTTATAAATGTATATATATACTAGATGACCCAGCCACGCATTACTGTGGCTTTGTTTTAATACGTCTATTTAATATTATTCTAAGCCATTCAATGCAGTCAAATTAATCTTTGCTCACAATTTTGAAGAGTTGAAATAAATCACACACACACACACACATAAAACAGCATAATGCTTTTAATTTTGTATTTTATTCATCTCCTATTTGAGTATAGTATAATACACGAAATACTTACGAAGTTGTTAATTAACAATATATGAAGATGTAATTTTATAAATGAGGTGATTAACGGTTGTTTGTTTATCAATTTTTAACATTATTCTTATCATTTTAATGTATATCAATAAATAAGCCTTATATAATTAATCGCTAATCGGTGCATAATAATTTCCGGGAGCCCGTATTTTGCTATTTCAAATAGATTCGACGGGTTCCCCACTCGTGAGCATACAACATATAGTTGTCCATTGGAGAAACATGAATTTTCTAAGTCCAAGCATCAAATGGGCGTTGTTTGTCTTCGAGATTTATTTATGGTCATCGAAAAAACCAAATGAATCCTGAATTGAAGCCTTTTGAAAGGTATTTGGAACTCGGATTTTATCAGTAGAATATGTGGCAAAAAGATTATTTCTCCGTTAAACTTTATAGTCAAAATATTTGCTTTAAGAAGTTTCCCGGTAATTCTTTTATAATCAAAATTGTGCAGTTGTATATTCTAGGTGGAATTAAGTTTTTCAGCAGAATAATAAGTGAACCAATTTTCAACGGAAGATTGTGTGGTTCTGTTCCTAAAATATCCAGAGAATTCAAAAACTCACCCGGACATTTTTTTTTTTCATCAACAATAGCGTCGATTGATTTAAAAGGCATTGGATTACCTGGTAACAACTCTTTATCTGGAAGTTTATTTCGTCAATATCCACATTTTTTCTGATTCAGTAACAGGACTACACAAAGCCGATCATTACATAGATAATTATACAGTATATCCGGGAAAACACTGTCAATAAGCTCATTTTTTGTCTGAACAAAGAAACAGAAATTGGCTTGCTATTTGGTGCATTATGTATTGGGATACAGTTCTCATTTACCGTTTCCAATATCCAGCAGTTGGTTAGAAAATATTTGCCCTGATTTGTCATCTTGCAAATGTACTCGCGTGTTTATGGTCCATAAAAACGATTGTTTTAAACATGCGTTAATATCTTCGGCAAAAGTAGAGCGAGGAATGACTGGTAACATCACTCGGAAATCACCAGACAGCAATACTACAGCACCACCGAATACTTCCTCGTGGCCGTTAAAAATCTTACCAACTTCTATGTAAGGCTTTGAGTGAATGTTTATGGGTCATGGCACACTTATGCTTGATTATGATTGAACTTCTTTGCAATACAGTAGCCAACCCACTATTTTTTTCAATGGTACAGATTGCATCTAGTTTCTTGTGAATGTCTAACGGCAGCTTGAATGCAGAATGTGCACTTTGTCCACCATCTAACAAAGGGACAACAATGCTTGAAAATACTATTTCCTATCGCGATCGTATTTTCTCAAGGCTGTGCTTGCAAGTTTAGTTGCAATAGGAAATAAAAATCCGGGCGAGGGACTCGAACGCAAAGAAATTCTACCTTATTCCAGCAATATCCAGCAAAGTTACATGAGTTTCTGAAATCTAAATCCAGTTTCCCGTTCCCTTACTCCGAGATACACCCGGTGCGGGGGAGCATTACGGTCGGCTGGCACTATCTGGCAAAGTTACGGGAGTTTCTAAAATCCTATTTCAGAATTCTGTACCCCGCTCAGAAAAACACCAGGTAATCACTTTTCACAGTCCCAAGAATTTTGAGGTAAGCCCCTGCTACATTTCGCGTAAAATACGGTAGCCTAGCATTACGTGATATATTTATGGGATTTTCTTGAATTTGATGGGAGTATTCGGATTAGCGGTCCCGAAATATGTCTAGGACCCACTTTTTGCGTCCCTACATCTGCGTTACGCTGGTGCAGCTGTCCGTGAGTATTATGGTCATCCTGCATTAACCGGGAAAGTTTTGGAACTCATAAAATTCGATTTCAAATTCTCATTACTCATCCCGAAATGCACACCGGACTTACATTCTATGCAACAATGCGTATAAATTGAGTCGCTAGAGGGAATGAAAATCCGGACGTGGGACTCGAAAGCAAAGCCTCTCCACCTAATTCCAGCAAATATCCGGCAAAAATACGAGAGCATCTGAAATCTAATATCAGATTCTCATTTCTCGCCCCTAGACGCACCTGGAGATTAATTTCGGCGTCACCGAGCCTGCAAGTTCAGTCACTGGAAGGGGGCATTAGGATTTATTAGCAAAGTATCTAGCAAAATTAAAGGAATTTCTAAAATTCTATTTCAGATTCTCGTTCTCAATCCCGAAATTCACCAGAAACGCACTTTTCCCGCTCCAAGACTTTTTGGATAAGCTCCGTCTATGGTTCCCATAATACAGTCGGAATTTACGGGAATTTCATGGGACGGATATCGGATTTGACCGGCTCGAGAAATTTCAGGGACCAAGATTTCGCGCTCCAAGGTGTGTCTAAAATATGGTCTTCCAGCATTACCCGGAAAAGTTACGGATATTTTTGAGAACATATTCGAAAATCAGTTTCCAAGCCCGAAATGCGTCGGGTATTCATTTTTCGAACACTTTCGTCTACACAATCCGCTTCCAGCGACACGCGTGCATTGCGATATTTTGCGAATGTTCCCATCTTCCAGATTCTTAAAATTTCTGGACCACTCTTATCACTTAGAGGTACTAAAAACAGTTTATGTCCTATTCTCAGACCTACTGAATATACGCACAAAATTTCATAAGAATCGGTCTAGCCGTGTCGGAGGAGTTTTGCTACAAACACTGTGACACTAGAATTTTATATATTACATATATATATATATATATATATATATATATTGTTACGAATTTTGTGTAAATAGTGTAAATAATTTGTAATTGTGGGTGCTTAATGCATTTATATTACTCTATGTTATATTTATTTCGTGTTAAAGTTGTACTATTCACAAGCGATGCCGCCCCTTACGTTATAATGGCTATTCAATAAGAACTTTGCGAGATCTTGGTGGTAGAGCCAAGTAGGTGGCCAATCTGGCGATTTTGGCGACCATTTTGGTGTCATTGGTGACCATGTTGGCGAGTTAGGAACCCTCTGGATTCTTCTAGAAAGTAGTGGATGTCTCCATTAACGTCACGCTTGATGACACGAACTGTTATATTTCTGGAAGATTCTGCCACGCCTATAAATAGGAGTGCCAGCCGCAACAAATCAGTCTGATTTTAACAAGCAAAGAGTAAGGATTGTTTTGATTAGCGATTGGCTTGTCTGTGCTTGTGAATAATCTTTTACATACGTGTATTTTTAAACACTGACAATTGTGTTTGAGTGATTTTGAAGGTCGGCGATTGACTCTGTGAATATTGCTGCTGAATCCTGCATTTAAAGGATTGGATTTTTGATAATAAATTCGCATCACTCTTAAAGAACTGTTTATTTTCTTTGTGATTGTTTTGCATAAAATCCACGAACCCGGATCTATGTAACAATATATATATATATATATATATATATATATGGTGTATATAAATATATATAAACAAATACACACATATACATATACGTAGACATATATATAGATAGATACATATAGATACAGATATACATTTACATATATATGTAAAGAGAAATGACAAATTGAAGCGTTTCAAATAGGCTTTAAAGTTGCCATGTCTAGTTAGAAGCTGGATAAGTTTAAAATTAGGTTGAATGTGGTTAGCTTTTAAAAGTCTCAGAAGAGAAGGAATAAATTCCTTATAGTGAATTGTGCATTATTTGAAATTTATATGTCATAAAATATATTCGTACTCAATTTAGTTTCATTTGGTAGCTTCTTTTTTGGTGTGTCCCTTTTTTATGCTACAGAGTGTGTATATTTATATTTAATTACTGGAAATTAGTTATGTAATATAATTTATAGCTTCTGGTAAGTTAATATGTATTTTTACATATATGATATTGTTACGAATTTTGTGTAAATAATTTGTATATTTGAGTGTTTAATGCATTTATATTACACTATGTTATGTTTATTTCATGTTAAAATTGTACCATTCACAAGCAATGCCGCCCCTTACGTTATAATGGCGATCCAATGAGAACTTGGCGAAATCTTGGCGGTAGAGCCAAGTTGGCATCATTTTTGGCGACCAAGTTGGTGACCATTTTGGCGTCATTGGCGACCATTTTGGCGTCGTTGGCGACCATGTTGGCGAGTTCGGAACCCTCGGGAATCTTCTAGAAAGTAGTAGATCTCTCTACTAGTGTCACGTTCAATGACACGAGCTGTTATATTTCTGGAAGTTTCTGTCGCGCTAATAAATGAGAGGCTCGCCGGGACGGCGAGGAGTCTGGATTAAACCAGCGAGTAGTGAGGATTGTTTTGATTAGCTCGGCTGTGCTTGTGAATAATCTTTACTTACGTGTATTTTTAAACACTGTTATTGTGTTTGATTGCTGTTGAATGTGTGAAGACCTCTGGATATTTACTCTGTGAATATCGCTGCTGAATCCTGTATTTAAAGGATTGGATTTTTGATAATAAATTCGCATCGCTCTTAAAGAACTGTTTATTTTCTTTGTGATTGTTCTGCATAAAATCCACGAATCTTTGGATCTACGTAACAATATTATTGATTATCAGTAATAAAGCTATAAATAAAATAATCATCAATTATTTAAAGGACAATGATATTTACTCCATACTAATAATTTTGAGGATCATTTTAATTGAATAGATATGTAGATATCTTATTGGAAACACTACAATTAATTCAGGCCCTTAAGTCAACTATATTAATCATAATTATAGTGTACAGTCAGATACAGAAATTAAAAGATTCCCCCAAGGTAATATAATTTTACCTAATTTATGTCTATATATTTATAAAAAACAATATTGATTATTATCAAATATATTCAAGATCTTATATTATTTAAAACAATAATTAGTCCATAAACTCTGCCGTAATTATATAAATTTTATTAAAACTAACTATAACCAAATTATTTCACCTTACCTATACAGAACTTTAGTTTAACTAGATAGAATTAGTTACGGTTTTTATTAATATAGTAATATTTTTAATAAAGAGGACTCTATTAATTTAAGCAGTATTAAAATTATATTCTGGAAAGATAATAGCCATATATGTATTTAAAGGAATTTTAAGTTTAATTTATAAAATGCGTAACTTATTTAATTAATAAAGCAAGTGCAATAAAAAATTAATAATATTAAGAAATTCATAAGATACTCTTTAAAATATGACTATCCTAATAAACTTTTAATTAAATACATTTATAATTATGTTGCAAGTTCTTTGTTAGCTTTAATTAATTTACATCTTAATATCTATTAATTACTTTACTGAATTATAAATGATACTATAAGCTAATCTATATTAACTGCTTTACATAAACATAAATGGTACTATCAACTAACGTACTTGGAATGTTTTCATATCAAAGTAGTCTTTTAATTTTAATTACTAAATTTTCTTTTCTCTCAAAAAATGCGGGTTTTTTATTCTAAATTCAACGTGCTGTTGCTTCTTTTTTTAAGAATATTTATAAGAAATTGTTTCCTAATATGCTAGACTGTAATTTCCATTATTTTATTTATTTATTTATACTTTTCGTTATTGGGGTGATTAAATATTACAAATTATATTATTCAATATTTAATATTTTTTTCTAATTTCTTAATAAGTATATCACTTTTCATACTATAGGGGCTACGTGGATTTATATTTTAGAAATTTTACTTAAAATAATTTTTAAGCCGCATTTTTTTCTTCTTATCTTAACTCAGCAACCCAGTACTTTAGGCATCTGAAGATGCAGATTGAAGCCAAGAAACTGAGTTTAATCTTACAATCTTAGTCCTCGTCCTCTGTGGCTTAATGTTAATACGTTTAATATGAAAACGGTTAAGATGAAATATTGGTTAACAAGAAACAATACAATGGTTCCGCGATAAATTACTATGTATATCCATGCATTTTTTTTCTCTTAACACCAAACAGAAATTACTTAACCGAAAAGATTTCCCTTCTGGGAATGAACAGAATACGGAAAACCCAGCCACGCAGGTACATCACCTCAAAAATTCGTTACAGTAAATGATTATAATGTGTATACAACCCCAATTATGGCAGATAAAGACAATTTGGATTCAGTCCAAAGCTCATAAAATATCATTAAGGCAGATTCCGACGACGAAAGTGAAATGAATAATGCAGCTTATAATCTCACTTCATCCGAATTGAGGAACATCATGAAAAGTATGCGCAGTTATTAAGTTGAACATTCCAATGTTGAACTGCAAAACAAAATGGATGATATTGCACAATTTGTTGACAATTTGATGCTAAAAAAGGCAATGCAAATATATATATATATATATTTATATATCAGGTTATTTTCTTAAAACTCAATAAATGTAACGTTTTTAAAACTGAAAATTTTGTGTTAAATAATCATTGTAAGTGTTTATTTCATTAATTTTTATGATATTCATGCATATGTACATATTTATTTAAGCAAAATGTACTCTAATAAACTTAATTCTGTGGAATATATGATTTTATTATTATTTTTTTTTGCAATATCATTTAACACAAAAAAATTTTCTGTGCTCTCAGTTTCGTGCTAAACGATTTTCATTACGTATAAAAATGTGTTTGTATGTATATTATTTTAAAGAAGATATTTTAATCCATATTTGTTTTATCTGTGAATCTCTATTTATTAACAATGTTCTGATCTTTTCTAAAAAATCTGTGTTGAGTTTATTGCAATATCACAGTCAAGTGACGAAGATGATACTTGAGCTACCCCCTAATTCTTCAAGCTACCATACCACGGTAATGGGAGGACTTGGAACTCGACAGATTTAACGTAGTCACAGTTATAACACCGGTTTAAAACTTAAGCAATTGAAAAAAAACTTTTATGCATCGAGAAATATAGTTTTCGTTTAATTGTTAAATGACTTTTTTCCATTTGGATTTAAATCTATATGTTTATATTCAATTTTTTTAAATGTATATTTTTTAAAAACTTTTATAGTTTATTCTCCATGAGAAATTAAATGCGTTTGTTAAACATGATATCAGATAATTTTAAATATGTTGAATGGAAATATTTTAGATACTTTCTCTTGATACAGTCAGAAAAAAGACCTAACCTTTTAGCAAGAAAATAATTTGATTCTGATATATAGCAAATGTATTTTCATTGCATTAATTTTATATGAAATATAAGTACAGAATGTTGTTAAAAACTAACTACATTGAAAGAAAATGAATAGTTAAAGCGATAATTTTGTAAATAAAATTGTTTTTAAAAAATTAAATTTGTTATTGTAATTCACACGGGTATTTTCGAACATATTTTATGCTTTTACATTTTCGAAAACAAAACATTTAATGTTTGATGTAGATTTTATTCCCAATGGAATCTAAATGTATTGTGTTCTTTTTAAATATAAACATAAAAGAACAAAATAAAAATAAAACAGATCAGAATAATTTATGCTTTATTATCTCACGACAAAACAGTTTTGATCGCATTATATTCACTGCTCTTGCACATGTTGAATTATAAGCGCCCATGTAAAAATTTAAATTTTATTTATTTTTATACGTATCTTTCCATCTCACATTTAAACGAAATCATTTTTTAATGACATTAAATATAATTAAACAAACTATATTTTAAATCTTGACTCTGGAAAAACACATAACTAAGTTGCAAATTCTACATTGAATTTTTGTATTTCATAATATTTAACATTTCATACGAAATTAATTATAAATAAAAAGTAAAGTTAATGTTTAATATATAAATACTTATTTTCTTATTATTTTTAGTTGTTTTTACTTACAATAGTAATATAATTAAAATCGCATAATTATCAAATCTTAATAAAATTTTCTTTTATTTACAAATCTTATTATTTTACATATACTTCATTGAAATTGTATCCAATTTAGATTAATGATAAAAATATCAGACTCATAATAAATTACCTTCCTGCCTAAAGATCATTTTAAATATTCATTTCCCTTTCAAAAATATTGAAAATTTTTCTTGCCATTTCAACCAACAATGTACTTAATTTTAAGAATTTCTCATAAAACCTTTTGCTGTTTTAGAATACACATTCCATTACAGATATTTAAGGTATCTGACTACGTTTGGAACCATGATTTTGAAAAACCGTATAAATGGATAATATTTATGATATTTAGTGTCACTTAGATTAGAAAATGTATATTTATTTGTTTTAAGGATAGTACTACAATAAAAAATCATTTAAGTACAATATTTTGACAAAAAATGAACATAGAATAACCCATTTTCAAAATGTTCTCCTTTTGTGAAAAATGCTTCTATTGTAATAATATTTTGCCTGTATGTAGCTCAAACCTCTGTACAGAGGCTCAACTAGAATGTTTAAAATATATAACTCAGAAGTGGGTTTATTCTTGTTTTACGACAACAGAGGGGAGACATTTTAAGAAAAAAAAACGCCGATAATTATTTCAAATGGTGGTATCTCTGAAAATAATGTGAATTTTTCAAAACTCATATTTGAGCCTCTGTACAGAGGTCTGAGCTACATACAGCAGTGCTTCTCAAACTTTCAATACTTGCGACCCAATATTCAATCATAATTTTCATCGCGCCCCCCTCCATTCAATAACGTTGTATTGATTTCGAAAATGTGACACTTGGATGCTAAAGCTACAATACGACTTTAAACTCTTAAGTGCTCTCACTGAGCCAAAGCGTTAATTGCCCCCGACGTATATATACGTCTTTCCGAAATACGTTCTTTTATGTTCGCTGATATCTAAAATTATTCCAAAGACTTTGGAATGCAATAAAATGACCTTGACAGTGTTTGCGAAGGATTTACTGATTCCAGGGCAGTTGCTTATTTATTCCCTTTCTCGTAGCCCCAATACACCACATATGCATGCGTACGTGCAAAACGGTGGCATTTGGGAGCTAATTGCGTAACTTTTAATCAAGAGTTAAGGGATTAATTATAAACAATTATCAACGAGTTATGAAGATAACTGTTAACTTTTGCATATAATTTTATGGCAAACCCACAAACACGTGGGATCACTATAAATTATTGAATTTATTCTTAACTTAGTACAGTTACTTTAAATATAAAATACATTGTGCAGTACTGATACATTTATAAGTGTATTATATCAGTATAAATGTTTTTCTAATTATGTCAGAATGCATTTTGTTTGCTTACTTTCAATAAATTATGTGGCCGTGGTAGCCGAGTGGTATAGGTATCGGATCGTGGCTTGCCTTGTCACGAGTTCGAGCCCAATACCACTAAAAGACCCGCCGTGTAGTGCAGCGATGCACGTTAAATCTGTCGAGAGCTGAAACGTCCTCCCGTTGGTGTGGTGTGGTAGTTAGGAGAGGGGGTGCTAGCTCAGGTGTCGTCCACGTCACTTGACCATGGTTCAAAATTACGTGTTCTGTCGCCAAAAGCCCTCGAGTAGCTGAACAGTGCGACGTTAATATTCAATAAATTAATGATTTTTTTAAAGTCTTTTGTTTTCGATTTTTTAACATGCTCCTAAGGTTATAACGCCCCTTTAGGGGGACGCTCCCCACAGTTTGAGAAGCACTGGCATACAGGCAAAATATTATTATAATAGAAGCATTTTTTACAAAAGGAGAGCATTTTGAAAAAAAGGTTATTATACGTTAATTTTTTGCCAAAATATTGTATTTATTTGGGTTTTTTTTTTGTCACAATGTGTTTAAAACAATTTTATTTATGTATTCTAATCTAAGTGACGCTAAATATCATGAAAGCTGTCTATTTATGCGCCTTTTTAAAATCACGGTTCCTAACGTCGTCGGATACCTTAATTTTCAACGTAAAAGTTCCTTTTTCAACTTGCCTACCCTTTAATAAAACTCATTATTTTGAAGATTATTTTTATTTATATGTGTTACCTTTAAAATTCATTTTCAAATTTCAGTTACCATAGAATAAGATGCGTTTTTGAGATTAACAGTTAGAATTTCCTTACATTTTTTGACTTTATTATTATTTATCCTTTTTCTGAATTATTTTTTTTTTTGTTTTTATGGTCTGTTGAAAACTAGAGACTTATCGGAAGTTTATACGCACAAATATCTTAATATTTTGAATTATAATGTTAAAATTATTTTTTATTATTTACCCATCTTGAAAAACAGCTCAATAAAATGAAGAGAAATAAAAACAATCACACCAAAGGACCAGTCAATAACATTGAAAGGAAATAAGTTTGAAGCAGTAGAGCATATATTAAGGTACTACCAAGTCATGGGTATGCCAACGTCAAAAATTGAGCATAAATCTGGGTTTGTGATTTCCATTCTATACACGTCACTTTGTAAACAATTATAACCAGTATCAAGTCTACAGATAAAGCTGACCATTAGAAAAATAGACCCTAAAAATTATTGTCGAATTATTCAATTGTGAGTTCAATTTCTTTTTCAGGGACTTTTCTATATACAGGATGTAATTGTTAGATTTACTTTTAACACTTTATATTCCGCAAAGGCAAAATATCTGCTTGTGTCATTTGAAATTTATTCTTCGCCAACATATTTGCCCTCCCATTTCCATATACCACACAATGCTTCAGGGTCCACTGCAATACAGTACGGTTCATTATATTTAACAATTTATGAATTTACTCAATGAAGATCCTGGAAATCTCGCATTTATAGTTATTAGTATTTCTGAAGATCGTAATGGAAGTCTTTAAATCAGCCAAGAAGATGGTATTATTCTTTGCACACACTTTTATTCTGCCAAAGAGTAATGGAATGTCAGCTATTTAGCCATCAAAGTTTGCAAAATGTTTTCCAACATCATAATACATATTAAAGTCCTTAGAGAAAATTCAGCTCTAGTATTTTCAATAATTCCTTCATCCTCATCAGTATAGACATGTACCCGTGAATTATCCATGTAATTCTCATGAATAGTCATGGCAGTATATTTCAATTCAGACTCAAGAGTCATGTTAGGATACATCAGAAACAAAGTTTAAGTATTTCTCCGGAAGTTTTAAATTTTTCAGTGGACACACCACTATAGTCTGGAAAGTCAAAACTACTTGAAAATGAAAAATATAAGAGTATTATGTAAATTTTTTACACAATAAAGGTAAATTCTTTGTGTTTTTAGTGTCTCCATAGCCGAGCAGTAATGGCCTAGAAAGTGACAAAATATTAGAGATGTACCAGTAATTACGTATTGCAAAGTATCAGGTAGTGAAAGTATACAGATATTTATAGGAAAATTTAAGACTGATGTACGAAGAGTTTGATTAGTTTGAACGATCAATATTTTGAAAAACTGGAAAAGCAATCTAATGCATAGATTCTCAAAAATGGTCCTCTGACGGCATTATCTATCAAGCAGTTTCTGACAAGAAAGAAAAAAACAGTATTGTGATGAAACATCCTTCTTATTCGCATGATTTAGCCTCATGCGACTTTTTTTACGAACAGTTAAATTTTGCTTAAAGGGAACACATTTTACCTCAGTTGAAGAGTTTCAGGCAAAAACGGAGAATCTCATCAAGGGCCTTCTAAAAGCCTCGTTCCAGAATTGCTACCAGCAATGGCAGCACCAAATGCATAAGTGTGTGAATGCTAAGTGGAAGATGATACTGTCACAGAGAACTGATTCGTTAAGTACAATGATTTATTGGACCAGTCTCGTTTTCTTGTGTCATACCTCATATTCTCAGAATTTTTGTAAGTTGATGATGTGGAGCATAACCCTTGTGTTAATTGGATGTATTTCAAAATCATCTGTAAATTTTAATATAATCAAGCCCTATAAAACCATTTTCAGCAAGTGACGCGTTTGTTATTGAATTTTTGAAATCCTTCTGTTTTGAGGGTTATATGAAGGAAGCCAAATATTTATTTGCGAAAGACACATGTCATTTTTTATTAAGAGGAAATGTATGCAACTTATTATATTACCGTCATATTTCCACTGAGTGTACCATAAATTATTGGTAGAATTAATTTTTTAGAATGAAAACTAATAATGTATGAATAAGAAAGTGATAAAGAATGCGAAATGAATAAAATAGTTTTATGTTTTGTTTTGCTTTTGTATATGTACAATATAAGCAACTATGCATTATACATTGCATATTTGGAATACATATATTTCTGAAAATTTCAGTGTTACAACAAATTTGGCACGTACATTTTTATCTATTTTCCTACATACATTGTTTATTTCCATAAATAATACATATAAAATTTTTATAGAATATATTTTTGTGAAGTAATTTACTATTAAAGAATGCTTCGTCGTCATTTTATAATCTTATTGGAATCAGCTGAAATCAAGACAGAATATATTACACAAAAATTGTATTTTGCAAAATAATATTACAGACAAACTAAAACATTGGAATAGTTAAGATTATACGTATACAATTTCTCATAAAAAGAGACATTTTTCTCAAAACGTGATTTTATCTGTAAACATTGTTTTCTGTAATTTAAAAGTGAATGATTTAATGCCATTTTCTCAGAATCACTTCTCCTTTTTAAAAAGGCTGATTTTACATGAAAATTGCTTTTTGATGTTGAATCCTTGATGATAGTGTTACTATATTTCAAATGTAAATGTCAAAATGGATTTGTTTTATATCTTCTGGTCTATATTTATTTCAGAAGAAAATTCCTTAACAGAAACTAAAAGAAAAAAATAAATCAAAACTTATATATAACTTAACCTTTATTTTATTTTATTTTTGTGAGGTTCATTTGTAATGTGTGAATTCAATATATACACAAATAATTTCTCTTATAATCTCTCTAGTCCCCTTTACGTAAATTTATTGAGGATTTTTCATTCAATGTATTTTTCTCTATTATGTTTATTTAATATATAATATCAGTCATCAATCAGTTTTATCCTTTCTATACATCGAATTTTAGTCTTTATTCTAAAATGCAAATTATTGTTTCGAAATTTTATAATCATTATAATAAAAAAATTATATTTTCCTCCTAACTGAATAGCTCTATTAAAGTCATAACAATATGTTTTATAAGAATGAACATGTTTTGTAGTTTTTGCTAATCCTCTGGGAATTGTCTAGATCAAATAGGATCCATAACACTGTTGGGTCTTTAAAATTCGAAAATGAATGGAAGATTCGTATAGATATTTCTCTTTCTTAGAGAACTACATACAACTTCATATATGCTCGACAGGAGCTATGTGAATCTGACACTTGGCACAAGTGACGTGAAGATCTTCCGGTCTTCAGAAAAAAAAAGATTTTTGATATGACCACTGACAAGATGTGAAAGTATAGTCTGGAAGACTTTTTCATGCTCGTAAGCCTGAAACTCGTCCGGTCTAACCACGCACCAATGATAAATGGGAGACACAAACCTATCCTCTTAGTTTTGTGATTATTTTCATGGAGTATAATTTTAAAAAAAAGAAAGGGTGAAAAAAGTTGTTGGAAAATTACAACCTTTATAGTTTGTGTCTGCCATTTCATTGTCATAAAGATTGACACGAGATGAAAATGGACATCGCGGTGGAGCGATATAAGTTTCATCTAACGTATGATAAAGTAATCGGTCTTATGCCCAACAAGGAACATAATGACAAGGTACTGGAACAAGCTACGGCTATTAGAAATAATCGAAAGATAACCATGGGGTTTTTCTCAGTTACGATAGCTTCAAGCCAATTGCTATTAATTTACTTCTAATAAACCAAGCAGAAGTCTGGCTTACATTGTTTATGAGGCTGAATGGAGATTATCGATATAGATACTGAAGATTGTTCGGTCAGATATTGTTATCAATATAAATTTGAATAACATAATTAGAGATGTTTTAAATGACCTCCAATACTAGTTTTAAAAGATTAATTTGGAAAAAAACTCTCTTAATGTCATTATTAGTAAGACTTTGGTGGAAATGAACCCTAAAGAGTCCTTCCGAAAGAATCAAGTAACATTCTAGTGAGTAGGACTGTACATCGCCAGTAATTCCTTGGACTCAGCTTGATTGGAGGGGCTGTTTTATTTAATTTTTGTCTAGTTTTACAGTTACTTAGAAACGTAGAAGTTTTTTTAATGTTAAACTAAACAAGAGAATTTATAGTATTATTTGACCAGAAAGTCTTTGTTGAAAAAATTACAAATGTGCCTCGAAAAGTCTCTGATTTAATATTTGTTTTATTATTGAGCTATTATTGTGAGCTATTATAATTTTCTTATACTTTTAAGAAGAAAATTACAACAAATACATGATGCATATATTAATATTTAGGTGTAATTAAAGACATTTAAACATATAATTTTATATCTTTAATTTTCTTCTTACAAAAAAATACAATGTACATTTTGTATAAAATAAAGAGCATATTTTTAAATACCAAATTAAAAATAAAATGAAATTTGCTTTCCTTCATTCCATGATTCATTTCAAATAATTTGTAAGTTCATACACAAAACCAAGTACAAATGTCTTAAATGTTCTCTTTACAAATATTTAAATTAATTTTCTGAAGATTAATTTGATGTTTACACGAAATTTTGAAACCTTCATGCAACAACGAGTTTTACAGATTATTCTTTAATTTAAAATTTTGTTTTCAATTCTGTTCTTCATTTTTGAAAATTACTTACTAATAACAATATAATTGTTGCAATTTAAAGATTATTAATTTTAGGTGTGAATAATTAATTAATCAATTTCTTTTTTACAAAAACAAAAAATAAACCATTTACCAATATTTTTACCATATTTTACCCATTTTCTAAACAGATTTCGAAATAAAATATTCTATAATGAAACAAGTGAAAATAGTTACATTTAAATATACAAACAAATAAAAGCAAATACATATACACATAGAAGTTTATAGTATTCCAATATGGAGAAGAAATTCATAGGAAACAAACAAATAAATTTAATCATTTAGCATCACATGAAATTGACATAAAACTAATTTGGGAACATTCTGAACGTTTTAAAACTTTTAAATGCAAATAGTGAAATTCGAAGCAAAAGTCAATTTACATTTATAATCTTAAAAATCACTCAATTCTTTAGTAACAAACACATTTTTTTAAGTAATTTTTTATAAAAATTATAAGAGAAACTTCATGTATGTTAATATTAGACGTATGAAAAAAGATAAGCCATTACCCAAATATAGATATCAACAAGAAGAGCTCTTTAAAATACATTGCTTCTCTATTATAAATCTTGTTATACTTTTTCATACGTTTTTTCCCAACAGTAAATTCTGAGGAAATTTTGAAAAGTTACCGCATTGTATTTTTATGTATAATATTGATTTTAAAATATAACTATACAAAATTCATAAATTTGTAGTAAGTTGATATTTTTTCTAAAAAAATTATGTTATCTTTAACACAGTTTTGTTTAGATAACCTTTTTTGCTATTTACATGTATTATTCACAACCAATATTATATTGCGATAAATATTGGAATTTGATAAAAGTGTTTTAAGTGTCCTATTTTTGAATATAACGAAAAACAAAAGTAAAATCTTCAATATTTCTCGAGTAAAAAGAAATCAAACTTATAAGTGCATTATATTGAGCAGTAACATGGGCAATGTGATCAAAATCAATGTATTGAATTTCTCTCCAAAATGCATCAAGCCTTTGTTTTTCGATAGACATGTAAATAGTATTCCATGAAAGTGAAAATGAATGTATAATGGCAAAATTTGTGTTGAAAACAGATTATGTTGGGATACAACTTACTAGAGAAGTGCCCCAAGTAGGACATATTTAAATATTTTAATATTCAATCTGCAAATCTGGGACGGAATTGAATTAAAATCGAAGTACTTATTAATTTAAACCGAATACATTGAATACATTGATACGAACAAATCTTGATTTTTTCATACGAATAAAGTCTTAGAAATTATAAGTTGGCCTAAAAAATTACTTAATACCCAAAATTTCACAGTTTTACATCTATTAATCTTTTTACTGCTAAATAAATAAAATTTTTGTTTTTATCCCTAATTTTTTTTAATGCAAATATGATAAAATAAAATATATTTCAGAAAAAAAGGTTAAGTTATTTAAATATATATTTTTTTCAAATTAATCGGTGCTTCAATCATTTCATTTATACAACCAAATATATTAAAATCTTCCACAAATCAAAGACGAAATGGTTATTAAATATTGCTATTAAAATTTAAAAACGTATTAGTTTTCATAAAAATTAAGATTAAGAATCATCTACAATGCAAGTCTAATTACTTATTAAATAGATGGGGCCCGAGGGCCATATACGGACTACAAGGAGTATTTCTGCGGCAGAAAATGTTCCCTATATTTCGGTTAAAATATATTTCTGAGCAAAATTTCTTCCATGAAAGTCAACAAGAGTAAGTATATATGTCAGTTGGCTGACATTACCTTGCAGGCTATGACAATAATTTCAACAAGCAATCTATCTTCTTATTTAAGAAAAAAATGTTGAAAAGTGTGTAACATGTATGTAACATGTTTCTCAATAAACTGTAAAATATTTTTA
Source organism: Trichonephila inaurata madagascariensis (assembly GCA_019973955.1). Lineage (NCBI taxonomy): Eukaryota > Metazoa > Arthropoda > Arachnida > Araneae > Nephilidae > Trichonephila > Trichonephila inaurata. Next base: position 181,134 of record BMAV01027473.1, on the reverse strand, counting down.
TTATTATTATTTTTGTTTCCTGTATTTTTTTCTCTTTTTTCTCCCTCGTGTCCTATGTCTGTTTCAGTGTTATCCTTCTCCTTACAAAATAGCCCCTGTGTGTGTCCGTGTTTGTGTTTGTTTGTGGGTGGGTTTTTTTTTATTATTATTTGCATTGTAATTGTAAAGTGCTTTTACTGTATACTTCCCCCGGTTTCTCAAGAATTTTGGAGGAGGATTCCTCATTCGGGACCTTTCTAAACATGTTTTTTTTGTTTAATTTGAAAATAAAATAACTTCTCGGAGAGTCGGATGCAGCTCTAAACTTTTAACTTTTTGGGTGAGCTCGATTCTCTCTGGAGTAAGTAAATAAACTGATTCTAAAATTAAATGTGTTTGCTTCTATAGACACAGTGTGAATTAGCACAATAAATAAATTAAACAAAACTACCGCTATTTTACACTAAAGTTCCACTGAATTAGGGGTAGAAAGAGCAATGCCAATTGAGTAAAGCTGCGCATAAATGATGCGCAACGGTACGTAATTCAAATGTGGTAACGTGTTAAGTGTGGTAACTGCATATATAGTGCGTAGTGTGGCTGAATTTGTTGTTGGAATGGCCAGTATGGGTAACGTGCCTGGTTTACACGCCTTCGATCGTGGACAAATCGTAGGTGCACGACACAGGGGCCATTCACTTTCCGAAAACGTCAGACAACTAGGATTTTCAAAGTCTACAGTTCAAAAGTATACCAAGATGCATGAATAGTGGACAAAAAAATTATCGATCAGGAAAACTGCAAAAGACAACTATCCTTGACTGTGCGTGGTGAGAGACGTCTCAGGCGTATTGTACGTAGCCAGATAAGCCAAACATTAGCTCAAATTAACACTCAATTGAATGACGGTTCCAATCGTACAGTCAGTAAAAGGACTGTGCACAGCTAGCTTCATCATATGAGTTTCGGGAGCCATCGACCTACGAGAATACTGTTGCTGAATGCTCGCCATTGGCAGCACGTATTGCCTCGGCAAGAAAGCTCAGAAACTGGAGTGTAGATGACTGGAAACGAGTAGCACGGAGTGATGAGTTTCGATTCCGACTACTTAACACCAACAGGAGATTGATAGTATGGCATCAGGCTCATGAAGCCATGGATCCTGCATGCTAGGTTGGAACTGTACAAGGGCATTGTGGCTCAATCATGGTCTGGGATGTTTTTTCGTGGCACTGTTTTGGATCTTTGGTGAATGTACGAACCTCCCACAATGCAATTCTGTACGTAGAGTTGCTGGGCAATCACCTCCATCCGTTTATGCTGTTCTGTTATCCACACAGTAATAGAGTTTTCCCGCAAGATAACTGTACCTCTCAGAAGTCCCGGTTGGCTACTGGCTGCTTGGATGAGCATTCATCTGACTTTCCTGTCATAAATTGGTCTTCTAGAAGCCCAGACTTAAATCCTATTGAGGACCTTTGGGATGTTTTAGAACAAAGCGGGAAAGGCCATCATACAGAACCAATGAATCTTATTGAATTATGGAAATCTCTAGCCAATATTTGGCAAGTCATTCTCGTGGAACGTTTCCGGAAACTTGTTGAATATATGCCTCGTCGTGTGGCAGCCATTATCAAGGGGGGAGGAGGCTCAACTTGTTACAAGGTAGGTATGCCTAATTCAGAGGTAATTTAGTGTATTATATTTATTGATTTTTCATGTACACTTTGTCGCTTTTCTGAGATGCAAAGTTAACTAGTGAATGTAATTAATTTTAAAAAGGTGCGTCCTCCTCCGTTATGCCCACTTCCACAATATGGCCTTCGCGCCAAAATAATTGCGCAACTTTGAGCTTTTAATTTCATATATCTAAAAAATAACCAATTACAATAAAAAAAATCTTCAATTAATCTATTAAATTTGAAATGCCTTGTAGTGTATATAAAATACTGCTTCTTAACACTAGAAAGAATGAAAGTGTATACCTGTAATGCTCAAAAGCAGTCAAAATGACTGCATATTAAAGAATGATTAATGTGTAAACAAATTTGTTTATAAAACTAATTTTTAATATTTTTTTATATTTTTTACAGTTACATAACAAGTTATTAGTAAATATTCATAGTAAAAAAAAGTTTCTTCAATTGGAAAAAAAATATATTTAAAACAATTCTGAGAAATTGTTCATTATAAATGTAATTTTTTTTTAAAATCGAAATTAAAAGGCAGTTCTGTTGAAATGGAGATAAACTATTGCTGTCTCGACAATGGCCAAAAGTATAAATATTGTTACGTAGATCCGAGGGTTCGTGGATTTTATGCAGTACAATCACAAAGAAAATAAACAGTTCTTTAAGAGCGATGCAAATTTATTATCAAAAATCCAATCCTTTAAATACAGGATTCAGTAGCAATATTCAACAGAGTAAATATCCGAAGATCTTCACACCTTCAACAGCAATCAAACACAATAACCAGTGTTTAAAAATACACGTAAGCAAAGATTATTCACAAGCACAACCGAGCTAATCACTAGTCAAAACAATCCTCACTACTCGCTGGTTTAATCCAGACTCCTCGTCGTCCCGGCAAGCATCTTATTTATGGGCGCGACAGAAACTTCCAGAAATATAGCCGCTCGTGACATTAGTGGAGAGATCCACTACTTTCTAGAAGATTCCAGAGGGTTCGGAACTCGCCAACATGCTCGCCAAAGTCGCCGCCAACTTGGTCGCAAAAAATGATGCCAACTTCGCTCTACCGCCAAGATTTCGCAAAGTTCTCATTGGATAGCCATTATAACGTAAGGTGCGGCATTGCTTGTGAATGGTCAAATTTTAACATCAAATAAACATAACACAGAGTAATATAAATGCATTAAACACTCAAATATACAAATTATTTACTCTATTTACACAAAATTCGTAAAACTGCCTCCTCCAACACTGCACGTCCCGGGCAGTACAATCCTTGAGTAAGAGGCATCTATTTACAGGCAAATTACTCACATAATAATCACATATGAAGTAACAAATGTATTCCAAAGTATATACAATACAAATAAATTCAAAGCACATCAAGAAATGTAAACATAAATTCCAGTATTAAAATATAAAACTAATGAATAAGAAAAGAGAAATAATTACATTATTTACAAAATAATTAATGACCCTGGTCTGAACTTAAGGATCTTATTCATCTTGGCCAAGATAAGAGGCTAGCCTATTGTAATGTATTGCCTTCGGTATTGAGTGAAGTGATTTCTGTATCCGCACCACAATGTCATTCAGTCTATTTAGGACTGTGTAAGGACCTTCCCAGTTTGTCTGCAGCTTTGGAGAGAGTCCTTTGTGACGTTTCGGATTCCATAAGCACACTTTGTCGATTTCGTGGAAGTCTCGTCCGGTTGCTCTTGCGTCGTGTCAGGTCTTCATCTTCTTGGAAGCCACGCTGATTCTTTCCCTAGCCAGATGATGTATTCCCTCCATCCGTGTCTGGAGTTTCTCGACATACTCCTCAGGCGCCAAGAGAGCATCTGGTGGTCGGCTGAACAGAAGATCCACAGGCAGCCGAAGATCACGTCCAAAGAGCATCTGGGATGGGGAATAGCCGGTGGTCTCATGACCGTCACTCCTGTAGTCAAGCAAGAAAAAGGGCAACTTCTTGTCCCAGTCTTGTTGATTTCTG